>CM062213.1:550000-710000 GCA_031216445.1 Lateolabrax maculatus | reverse complement strand
AAACACAAATATGAATCGCACACAAGAAGAAACAAATATTAAAATACAGATAGCATACAGCAACCAGACAACCCCCAGAGCAGACCGTGGAATCAGCTGATCTAATGTGATTGATTGATTGAAAGATTGTTCCACAGTCGCAGTCGCCTGGTTTTGAGTTTGGTACGTGGTGGAGCCGACAGGTTTAGGCTGGATGACCTAAGTGACCGCCCGGTGGTGTGGGGGCTTAGTAGCACGGAAATGTAAGCAGGAGCTAAGCCATGTAGGGCGTTATAAGTGATTACAAGAATCTTAGAATCGATCCTGAACTTCACTGGCAATCAATGAGGCTAAAATAGGAGTGATGTGAAATCTACAGTCAGTCCAAGTTATCAGACTACCTGCTGCATTTTGTTGTGCCAGGGCTGCTTGACTGAGGCGAGGGAAACGACGGGAACAACAGAAAGCTGAATGATACGAAGGAGATTGAACCATTTTGTTGACATGATGTTCAAATTTCAATTAGGGGGCAAGTGGGCCCATACACTGAAAGGAAAACATTTGTGATATCTTCAGGGCCAACAAGGAGAAGCTCAGTTTTGTTAGAATTTAGGTGAAGGAAGTTGAGAGACACCCAGTCCTTTATATTGGCTAAACAGTTGTGGAGAGTGATTAGGAAGCAGAAAGAGAAGCACAAGAGAAGAGAACAGGACTGAGTACTGACCCCTGGGGCCCCCCTGTATCAGCGGAGCCAGTGAGGACACACAGTTACCCATTGAGACCAAGTCAGCCACTTTACGGCTATCATGCATCTATTTAGCTGATTGATGAGGACGTAATGATCAATGATATTAATGGCGGCGTGAAGTGTCCCCCCCATCGGCCCCCCATAAGGATGTCATTCAGGTGTGTGTGGTTTCTCACGCTATGGTTACAGTCTAGCTGAAGCCACTGACGGGGAAATGTGTATTTAAATCTGCTCTTCTACGCCTCGGGGCAGTTCAGTTTGTACTGGTGAACACTTTCTTCAGGCCCCAATCACCAAACGAAGAAGAGCCCGGTCCACCCCCTCATCGGTGATGTCACAGCGATGTGCACTGAGGCTCCACGGAGGCTGAATTAGGGACCGTGCAGTAGATGAAGGAGTGTGACGGCGGAGCTACGGGAGGTGATTTCACTGAAGACGTGGGCACATACTTCTCCTTCTGAATGGGAAGAAACTCTGTAGCTCTGCAAGTCACAGCAGTCCCCAGCTGCTGAAGAAAGGGGAACAAGATGGTTCATCTGAAGATGGTGGAAACCAAACCAGAGCCAGACCAGGTGTGAGGAACTCCTCCAGACAGCCTCGTCCAAAGGCCTTCGTGGCTCTGATGAGCAACACGTCTGTCAGAATCACGCTGAGCTTCACAATATCTAGTTACTCTATCTGTCAAAGGCTACTGCAGTTTTAAGTATTGTGGTGTCTCCAGTAGAGACTTTTTCCCAGATAATCCACTTATCGATATCTCACTTAGTGTTCACACGTGTAATCTGCACTGTTTGCATCAGTTTAATTAGATTTTATAAGAGACAGCAGTGGGAATGTGTCTTAGTGACACTTCTGCAGAAACACTGACAAGTTAATTAACAAAACAAGCTGTCAGACATGATGAAGTTCAGCTGCACCTCACCTTCATCACGTGTAGTGTCGACTGTACATGTCACCCTGTGGTTTCACTGCACGTGAACAACATGAAGATGCAGGTCCAGCAGTGCAGAGACACGACACGCCAGCACAACTTCCTTTGCTTTTTGCTCTTTGTTTAAGGCAAGTGCCAATTTACCCGAGACGATGAGACACTGACCTGCTCTTATATCAGCGATTCATTCTGCTCTTTCTTTAAGAACGAGTTCTGTGTGGGCCTGAAGGAGGTTCACCTTAATATCCAGGTTTCCCTTAAGTTTCATTGATCGTGTTTACTCTGAGTGAGGTATTCAAACCCAACAGCACCTCTCCATCTGAAGGAAATCTGCTGCCTCCTGTGACATTACACACATTCACATTTCATACATTTAGGAACTCAGCTAGAATTTAAAAGAAGAAAGTTAAAACAAAGTTTGAAGGAACAGCCCACATGAGCTCAGATTTGCACGCCTGGAAAGATATGTGTCCTTATGAACGCAGAAATGACTTGTTAAACATTGATTAAGTGTATTTGTGTAAATTGCCGTGGAAAGTAAATGTTTTGTCTTAATAAACAAATAAAGAAAAAGAGTTGAACTGAATATGAACTCAGGGAGAGACGACTGGAAACAGAGACTGGAGCAAAGAGGACAGAATAGTAAGGGACAAGGAGGCAGGGAGAGAGGGAATAAAGGCAGGCAGAGACAGCAGGGGTGACACAGAGGGGGGGGAGGGAGGGAGGAGAGAGAGGGAGAGAGAGGGAGGGAGAGGAGAGAGAGAGCGAGGGAGAGGAGAGAGAGGGAGGAGAGAGAGGTAGGAAGAGGGGAGAGAGAGGGAGGAGAGAGAGGAGAGAGAGAGGGAGGAGAGAGGGAGGAGAGAGAGGGGGAGGGAGAGGAGAGAGAGGGAGGAGAGAGAGAGGAGAGAGAGGGGGAGAGAGAGAGAGGAGAGAGAGGGGGAGGGAGGAGAAAGAGAGGGAGGAGAGAGAGTGAGGGAGAGGAGAGAGAGGGAGAGAGAGAGAGGGAGAGGAGAGGGAGGGAGGAGAAAGAGACAGACAGAAAGAGTGAGAGGAGAGAGAGAGAGACAGAGAGAGAGAGAGGGAGAGAGAGAGAGAGAGAGGGAGAGAGAGAGAGAGAGAGAGAGAGAGAGAGAGAGAGAGAGAGAGAGAGACCACTGGTGCCGCAGCGGGACCGACTGTCACACGGACTGTCAGCGGGGTCGTTACCGGAGAGCAGCCGCTGCTCGCCGTTCACCGACAGACACACCGGGGGAGAAACAGAGGAGGGGGAAAGAAGGAGAAGAAGAACAGAAAGACAAGAAGAAGAGTAAGAAGAAGAAGCAGGGGGAATCGTTATATTTGCCGTGGCCGCTGTCGCCTGCGTGTCCTCACCTCCACCGGACAGGATCTACTCTCCTCATCACCATCACTCCTCTTCATCATCCTTCCTCATCATCACCCTCATCCTCCTCTTCATCCAGACCTCTCCTCCACTTCCTCCTCTCCCTCCTCACCATGCCGGGCTGGCGGAGGAACCTCACTTTCTGTCTGCAGCGGATGCACGAGGAAGGTAGGAGGGCAAAACAAATGATTGTTGCTGCAGGACTGTGAGCAGTTTGTCTGCGGAGACACTTTGATCCTTCTCAGTTTCTGCTTCATGCGTTCACAGTTTTCTGGATCACTGGAACTGTGCGTGCGCACGCGTTTTTTGCGCGTGTGTTCTGTGGGCTGATTGAGAAGCACCTGCAGCTTTGGTAATTGTATGTGTGTGTGTGTGTGTGTGTGTGTGTGTGGTCCGTGTGTGTGCGGGGACACGCTTGGTCTGTTGGAGCCGCGCGCTGTGCGCACACGTGTCACCACGGGTTTGTTCCGCCGCTTCAGCAGAGATTGCGCGAGGCTACTGATGCTGGCAGGTCAGGGTGCGTGTGCGTGCGTGTTGAGTGAGAGAACAAGTGTTGGTCCTGCAGCATGAAGGCAGCAGGAGGCAGACAGTGATGATGTTGGTCAGCCACTGTGTGCACGCGCGTGCGTGATCGTGCGCATATGTGAAAGTGTCGCATGTGAAACAGAGAATGGTGATTCTGTTTCTGTGCGTGAGGGTCACGTGTGAACAGAAGAGGTCAGGTCACATCTTTTTCCTGCCTGAAATCTGGAAACAGTTAAATCAATCCAGACTGTGTTTGTGTGTAAATCAGGTGAAAGGATCAATAACATCAATCCAGGTGAAGAAAAATATGTGTCTGACTCAGCTGCTGATGCCTGAAAACTTCAGGTAACTGTGGAGCTGTGGGAGCATGTTGGGGGGGTCCACACAGAACCCCCTGACTACTGTTTTAAGACAGAGTTTAACTTTAAAGGGACTGTGGTAATGAACAGCTCATGAGCGTGTTTCCCTTCACCTTCTGTAACCTTGAGCGGAAGTCTTTCTGAGCCCTGATAATAACTGTGAGCTGCTGTGATTAATGTCTTCATGCAGCAGGAAACTTTAGGGGGGCCGGCCCTTTAAAACCAAAAGCATTACAACATTACCTGCTATGTGTGTGTGTATATAACAACAGGACATTCTGATGTGGCCTTTTTCAGGACGTAGTGTGTGGTTGTTTTTCATGGTTTGAGCTCGGCCCCTTCAGGTGGGCCCAACATGTTGATGTCAGGTCCATGAAGAAAAGGTTTTGTTAGCTGAGTGAGGAAGGTCTGGCCTGCTCAGACCTCAACCCCGTCCAACATCTTTAGGATGAAGTGGAAAGCTGACCAAGCAGACCATTAATGCTGTTGTGGCTGAATGGGAACAAATCCCTGCAGCCAGGTTCCGAACTCTGGTGGGAAGCCTGAATCCAGAAGGGTGCAGCTTCGATACCAGCACATTCAACGTTTTCATCATCCTGATGTTCAGATTTGCACATACTTTCTCCTGCTGTGTAAAACACTTCTGGTGTCTGAAACAGGGAACTGTAGCGGTGTTGGTGGCATTGTGTTTGGTCACATGACGTTAAATAAGGTCCCTGCTGTGTGAATGAGCTGCTGCTTTGAACAGACCTTATTCCAGGGTTTCCTCATCGCAGATCTCCGCTTCATCAGCCCAGCCATTAGGAAACAAATACTGTACTCACCTTCCCTTCGCACACCCGTTTGGACGATCCAGACTTTTCTGTGAATAAAATACCTCCATATCTCCCTTTGTGGAAAGAAAAAGGTACCACACGCCATCTTTCATGATAACACATTCACAGTGGGAATAAACAGTTTCTTGATTTTCTACAATTGAAATCAACCACACTCTCCAAAGTTTTCTCATTAACCTCCATTAATGAGAAAACTGACGGAAGAAATTCTTGTCAACAATATACATAAACTTTCTAGACAGACACGTCGTTATGAGTAGCCCTGCTGAGCTCTGGATCCATATCTGAGGTGAAAACTTTCACTGCAGACTTAAGGAATCAGACACGTGCACACACTGCTCACCAGACTCTTACCTGCATGCCACCTGGCGTTGTCCACCTATTAATCTTTTGGCACCAAGTCAGTGATCAACTGTCGCAGGTGCTGGGCTGCTGCATCCCTCCCACCCTGCAGCTCTGTATTCGAGGTGACTAATCACTTTGACCATCATCCAGTAGCACCTCCACAACCCTGTTCTCCAGACCTGCCATCCTCATACTCTCCACCAGAGGTCCTCAGACTTCCCCTCCTCTCCCCATCACCTGCCTGCTCCGCCCACTCCTCACCTGCAGCTCCTTCCCTCATCAGAAACTTCTACCGGTCTGCTGCCTTTGTCAGATCATTTTGTTTTGTTTCTATTCGTACCCTGAGCCATGTTCCTCCCTGTGACCTGTTCTTTCACCTGCCTGCTCTGGACTGTGTTACGTTTTGCTTCACCCTCCTGTAAGTTTTTGTTTTACCTTTTTTTTTTGTTATATTAAACTGCCTCCTCTCCTCTCTGTGTTTGGGACAGTCACATAATGCCCTGAATCTCCTGACTCTCTCTACACTCGCCTCAAACACGAAACAACACAATGTTTGCTCTTTTCTGCCCATAAAACACAACCTTTCTCTTCCCTGACCTGGCTTTCTGTCTCTTATGATCTCTTTGGGGGGATTCTCATCCTACTTCAATCTCTATTAGTATTATAATGATTATTATTATGATTATTATAATGAACATGATTATTACTGCTATCAGCAGTAGTGCTGATGGTGATAATAGGAATATATTTATTCTAATAAATCCCCCACTGCTTTATTTTCTTTATTTTCTTTTCGTTTATTTCCTGTTTTCCTTATGTTGTCTCTTTTCTCCTCTTCTTTTACCTGCCAGTATACCCTGTTCATCTCTTCATTGGCATTTATCATCATCTTCAACATTATTATTATTATATTATCTCTGTCCGTTCCCTGTCTTCTTCTCTGGCACTGAAACCACAGTGAACAGGCCCCCTCTTGAGGTTTTGGTGGCGAGGTGGACCAGGTCCCTCCCTGACCTCCCTGATCCGCTCCTCTTCTCTGGGATTATCTTTACACTCTCCTCTGTAGCTGTAGAGAGACACTGGGCCTTGGCAGCCATCTCTCTCAACGCTGATGAGAACTCAATCTCCCTCCCACCCTCACCCCCAAATCTCTCTCTCATACATGTTTAGCTTATCTATTTCTTCACCCTCTTCCTCCTCATCTTTTTTTTCTCTCCACACTTCCCAGAGACACACACACACACACACAGAGTTATTCACTTCCAGCTGTACCCTCTGTATCTTACACCTTCACTGTTTGTTGCCGTTAGTTTGACCATTACGTTGCAGAGTCTTAGTGACGCAGCTGTTGTGTTGCATTATGTATCACCAATTAAAAAAAGTGAATCATTCCATCGTTTTTACAGAAGGTGTGCGGGCGCCTCGTGTGCTCGTGGACCATGTGCCCTCCAACCCTGGGAGGATGTTTGTCCTCTGATTGAAAATCCTCTGCATGTTTACTGATTCTGTGTGTGACACAGAGTGAGAGAGAGAGAGGCAGAGCGAGGCTAAGTGAGAATACTGTGGAGTGAGTGTGAGTGTGTTATAGGTGTAAGGCTATATTTATGTGTGTGCGACTAAGCAGAAAAGGTGTTTGCTCAAGATGAGTGTGTTTGTGGCAGAGAGAGGGAGGGAGGGGGGGGCGCCACAAAGTATGATGCCAGTATGATGTTTGTTTACGATGTGTGTGTGTGTGTTTGTGTGTGTGTTTGTGTGTGTGAGTGTGAGTGAGTGATGCAGCTTTTAAATTAGCATGCCGGATACACAGTGACCCTGCTGTCCAATGATAACTGCCTTATGGACCCGCGAATAGCTGTTTGAGTCCCCTAATTGAACCAGTCCTTCATTTTTAATGGGGGGCTCTTTACAGAATGCACTTGGTAAACATCTGTGTGAGGGAGGGAAACACATCCTCCTGAGCAAGGCACCGAACCCCCCCCCCCCCAGCTGCCTGAGGGTGCACAATGTGACACTGAGGGTGTTTTCACTTAGAGTCGTTCAAACTCTAAAAGTGGACCAACAGATCAGGGACTTCTTTATGTGTTCACATGGTCATTTCATTTGAGAGAGGACTCAGGTCTCTCTCTGTTCACACTATAGTCACACTGGAGCTCAGACCTTTACTGCTTTTACTTGCCTTATCCACATTGCATTGGTATTTGGTTCAATAAGTGTAATTATAACAGTGTAATTGTTCAGGTCACATTTGGACACAAACAGCCACTGAGGATGTTTCTATGTTGTAGAAAGTTGCCGTCTGATGTTTTATTAGTTTGATATCTGGAGAAGTGCAGCAGTTTCTTTGTCGGACCAAACGACTCCTCGTCCTCAAGTCTTGGCAGCGTTACCAGCGGCCACGGTTCTGTCTGTTTGTTAGCCCAGAGGGCTGAAATACAATGCAAACGGCGACGCGTACCTGGAGCGCTTTGTCTTCACAATGCAGGTTCAGCGAACTTGAAGCGAACCGTACTCGGACCACCTCCGGAGGAGATCTGAGTACGGTTCGCTTCAGAAGGTCTGAGTTCACATATGCGTAAAAAATGCTGACTAATCCTTCTGAGTTGGTATAGTACTTGTTTTATTGTCTTCTGTGACTCAGCAACTTAAAAGAATTTCTAAACCACTCCAAAGCTCATCATTCTGTATTTAACATGTGTAGAAATATATAAAATGAGACAATGAGCCTGCTGGTTTGAAACTGACGGATTTCCATCTCTGAACAAAAGACAGGTGGTCCTGGATGCAAAGCTCCCATTACTGTCCTGTACTCAGTAATGTGTTGGTGACAGACAAGGTTGTTTCCACTAATTAATACTAATACAGTATCTACACAACACTTTGTCACAGAATTTATCAAAGTAACCGGCACATTTGCACAATAACAGCTCATTTCATTCCTTAAAACTACCCAGCAGCCCATCTGGAGAAGGACACGCAACAAAGATCGGACTCAAACCAGCAGCGTTCACGGTTACCACTGAGTCACTGCCAAATATAAGAATTGGGTAGATAGACAGGCAGAGGGATGGAGAGAGAAAAGAGTGAATGTTGTGCGTGCAACACCCATCCATCATGCAGACGATGTGGGGAAATTTAAGGGTACAAATGATAATGGCCTCCGTGATTTGCATGAAACACGGGCAGAGAGAGGAGATAAAGAGTGAGAGAGGAAAATAAGGCAAACGAAGGGAGAGAGAGAGAGAGAGAGAGAGAGAGAGAGAGAGAGAGAGAGAGAGAGAAACAGATAAAAACAGAGGAGAGTGTGAAGGAGAAAGATCGAAGGCTCGGTTGTACTCCTTATCAGTTGAAGGAGGAGATCCCATTAATCAGGAGACTAGAAGATCAAATAATGTGCTGGTTAGCAGAGAGCAAGCCTGCCACTGTATGTGTGGGTGTGTAATAAACTCTGTGATTTAGCTCCAACCCCCAAAAAACCTTTAATAAGGCTTAGTTGTGTTATCGCTGATGGACGGGGAGCTGAGGGACGACACAGGGAGAGGAGGAGAGGAGGAGGTCAGAGGAGGAGACAGGAGAGGATAAAGGAGAAGGAGAGGCATGAGTCGGAGGGCAGATCACAGCAGTGAAAGTGCTCCTGGCAACATTTACCATCAGTACAGCGTTAGTGCGTTTATTTATTATTAGTGTGGCTCGCTCAGTTACTTTTTAACATTGAACTTGTGGTTCATTCACTAGTCATGTATTATTCTGAGAAAATGACACCATTGTAATGTTATCAGAGGCCCAGGAGGTAGAGTGGGTTGTCCGCTAACCGCAGGGTTGGCGGTTTGATCCTCGGCGGTCCTAAACACTGAACCCGGCACTTTGGATAAAAGCTCTATAAAATACAGTCCATGTTCCATTAATACTGCACTGACGTCTGATGGAAAGGTAACAGAGAAATCACTATTATTTCATCAGTTTTGCTTGTTAGTCAATTCTTTTTCCTTTTTTTTTTTTTTGTTGGTCCACAGAAAGTTAATCAACAACAGTTTCAATAATTATATAATTAGAAATGTTTCACCATGTTAGACAGGCAGGTCTCATTTGTTTGCCCTTATCATACTTTAGCATGGGACGATCAACTTTCCAATAAGATATTGACGTCTGTAAATGCCACATGCTGAAAAGGTCACATGACACTTGAGGCGCTACTGGAAGTCCATCATGGATCATGACGAAGTGTTGCTGAACTCACAGCTGCTCACTGAGTGAAGTGTCCTCAGGAAGAGCATCGAACACACGGAGGCAAGAAAACAACCTGGTTCATCTGCACTTTACTTTAAATGAGGGGATGAAACATACAATCATGATGTGTGTATGTTGGTGCTCGTACGAACGCACAAACGTTCTCTGATATCAGCAGAGGACTTGAATGTTACAGTGGAACTCTGAAGAAATGAAGTGTGTTTGTGTCAGTGATGAATCAGACCAGGCAGAAGGTGACTTGTAGGTGAAGTGTTAGTGGGTTGTTAAAGCTTCAGGATAGCTTGTTCTTCACTACACTTGTGCAAAGGAGAATGAAATGGTATTTTCTCTGATTGTAAATAGTGTTTTCCTGTGGAGAAAGAGGTGACGCTGAACCTCCCGACAGTGTTGCACACTCAGATTTTACATCTCACCAGTATCCTTAAAGTTGAAATGATTTTAAACTTTTAAAACTTTTTTTCTGCTGAGCTTTCACAGGGTGTGCAGGGTGCAACCTAGAAGCCTAGAAACGTACAAACCATGAGTGTGTTATAGGGATATAGTACAGGATTGTATGTAGAGGCTTTTCTTCAGCAGATATGTATCCGTCCCTGTTTATGAGTTAGAAAATGACGTGTCGGCTGTGAGCCGAGCTCGCTGCCCTCGAACCAGCGGAGAGTGCAGCTCAGACCGGCTGTCGTGTGGAGGTGGCCTCAGGCTCATGGTTTCATCCTATTTGTCCCTGCAGTGTCTCCTCAGTGAGACAGTTCAGTTTGGAGAGCATCTTGTGTCCAAGCATTTCCTGAATGTGTGAGACGTAACACCAGAAGAGATTGTTCAGAGACAGGCAGTTTAAAAGGAGAAAGAAAAGGCAAAGGGGCAGAGTTTTTAAAATTGTTGTAAAAAAGGTCAAGGACACTGTTAGAAGATAAGCTGAAGAGTGTTGAGTTTGATTGATCTCTTCTTTCGGCCGCCTAAGCACAGTTCCTGCCTGACTGATCCACAGATTACTTCACAGGTAAACAACCAACAGGTGGTTTGTCAGTGCCTCCCACGACGGCCCATGTGACCGCCGCACATGCAACTTCCGGCTTAAGTTTAAAAGAACAACGTCATCACGGTTAAAGAGAGCAAGTCACTGCCAACATGGTTAAAAGAAACCAGTGCTGGTGGGAGACAGAAACCTCGTTTCTACGGTGAAAGTCATGCATTTGTTGACCTCCTCCCCTAAAGGGTTTTTGCGACCTTTTAACAGTGTCGTGCTGCTGAGAGAGGACAGCCGTTTTTCACGTAGTGCGATTCCATAAAGTTGGTGTACAGATTAAAGAAGGAATGGTGTAAATCGATGCACCTTCACACCATCTTTCCTCAGGCCTCTCACTGCCTGGTAAACGTTCACACCCCTGGTTTATAACAGACGCTTTCCAGTAAAAACAGTTTGTGGTCTCCAAGCCAGAGTCGAGGTGAGCCTGATGACATCACCTGGGTTATGATTTCACAGGCTGAGTAGTCCCCATGACATGTAAACTGATCTTCACGTGTTCACCGCTGCAGTGTCGATTTAAGTGTCTGCAAAAATACTGTTGTTCATTGTTGTCCGGGTTTCCGATGAGTTCTAACATTATTTGCCAGCTTCTAGTCGGCGACTCCTAGTGGTTGAAAAAGCCACTACACGTACACATGAAATTCAGTGCCAAAATAACCATTTCCACCATTGCAATGCTGTTAATTTCACAGTGCTGTTGCTTGCTACAATAGCAGAATGTCACAGTGTAGGTTGAGATCTTGATTGAATTGATGTTCAAGGGTTAGAAATCAAATGTAAGTGACGGGAAATATTTTAGTGTCAAATGTTAAACAATGCAGTGTATTACGAGTCCTAATCTTGTTTGTAGTCAGTGTATCTGTAAATTGTAATCTTGTTAATGTGTTTTTGTGGATCCTGGAAGAAAAGCTGTTACCTTGGCATTTTCTGAAGGAAAACATAAAAGAAATGTCCTCACAAAAATAGCAGTGGCAACGTGTGTGTTTGTGCGTGTGATGTGTGTGATGCGTGTGTGATGTGTGTGTGTGTGTGATGCGTGTGTGTGTGATGCGTGTGTGATGTGTGTGTGTGTGATGCGTGTGTGTGTGATGCGTGTGTGTGTGATGCGTGTGTGTGTGGTGTGTGTGTGTGTGATGCGTGTGTGTGTGGTGTGTGATGCGTGTGTGTGTGATGCGTGTGTGTGTGGTGTGTGTGTGTGTGATGCGTGTGTGTGTGGTGTGTGATGCGTGTGTGTGTGATGCCTGTGTGTGTGGTGTGTGTGTGTGTGATGCGTGTGTGTGTGGTGTGTGATGCGTGTGTGTGTGGTGTGTGATGCGTGTGTGTGATGTGTGTGTGTGTGGTGTGTGATGCGTGTGTGTGTGTGTGGTGTGTGATGCGTGTGTGTGTGATGCGTGTGTGTGTGATGCGTGTGTGTGTGATGCCTGTGTGTGTGTGCGTGTGTGTGTGGTGTGTTATGCGTGTATGTGTGGTGTGTGATGTGTGTGTGTGTGATGTGTGTATGATGCGTGTGTGTGTGATGCGTGTGTGTGTGGTGTGTGTGTGGTGTGTGATGCGTGTGATGCGTGTGTGTGTGGTGTGTGTGTGGTGTGTGTGTGGTGTGTGATGCGTGTGTGTGTGTGATGCGTGTGTGTGTGGTGTGTGTAGAAGGCATGTAGCCGTAGGTTAGCAGTGGGCGAGAGCGGTAACGCTGCTTCAGTCATAATAGGATCTGACGATGACTCATGCACAGCAAAAACAACAAGCGCTCTTCTCTTCCCTCCTCATCTTCTCTTCCTCTTTACCGTCTCATCTCAGGCTCCCTTTTCTTATTTCTTTTCCCAGTCGCCTTTGATTCCTTCTTTTCTTTTTCAGTCTCCTGTCTTTTATCTTTCCACCTCCTCATCTCTCTTTTCTCATCTCATCCTGATCATTCCCTCTTGCCTTCTAACTGTTGTTTCCTGTCGTCTTCCTGTCTCCTCTCTTCCTCTTGTGGCAGATTTTTTCCCTTCCTCATGCTTTATTTCCTCCTCATTTCCTGCCTTTTTATATTTTCTTCTTTCTTCTTTTTTCTTCCATTGTTTTGTATGTTTTCTTTTCTCTCGTCTTGTACCCTTTTCATCTCATTAAAGAGTAGAAGAAAACAGAGAAAAGATTTCACTCTTTTCTCTCCTCCTCAATTTTAAGTATAATCATTTTCCTGCCAGCATCAATGGTTATTTTCCAAGATCTGTTGGCCACTTTCTGTATTTTACCAGCCAAATTCATTTTTAAAATGAGGAAGACTGTCCAGATGATGCCTCGTTCCCTGCCAAAGTGTTTGATGGAAGTTTATCAAACGTTATGTCCACTGATATTATCTTGATATACAAGATATTTCTGTGAACAAAGTGTTCAAAGTTCATCTTCATTTATCATCATAGAAGAGGAATTAGATGCTGCTGGCCGATTATGTATACAGTATTTATGAATCAGCCTCACAACTGGACACTCGGACTGTTTGCAGTAGGGCGGAGTATCGAAGCTGCTGCTCGGCTGAAACCTTGCTGCTACTTTTCATAGAGCTCCGCGCCTGCATCCACCTGTAGTCTGGCTTGGGAAAAGTTGTTATCGTTACTCCCTGATCTCGGAGCTTGGTGAATGCTTGAGGGGATGGACAGGGTATCAACACATTCTGCACCCACACCCGCATTAATCCATTCTCTTTAGGTTGGCTGAGTTTTCTTTTACAGCTTCATTTGATCCTTAGACTGAATCACCATTTTGTTTCACTTCTTTCATTCACATCATGTACACATTTAAAGGTTGTTATTTTAGTATGATGACCTACAACAACATAAATGACATCCACTTTTGTTGCCATTGTCACTATCATGGATGGGAAGATTACTTTCCCATTTTTGATCCTGCCTACATAGCTCTGATTAGTCGACTCCCTCTTCAACCGGACAAACGGCCACCAATGGGCACAACACTAGACTTATTTGAATCGCTGAACAAATGGGAGATCTGGGTGTTGGTTCAGAGGTCTGAAACCAGGCTATGGGTCAGTCTCTTTTACCCCTTTATCCACCAAGAAGGAATGGGTCCTTTTCCCGTTCGAGCACCTTATTTTGAATCGTTCTGAGCATTTCGACCCTAAATAAATTGGTTCAGAAAAAGTTGGTTCCTAGTGCGAAGCGTGACATCAGTGATGTCAACATCAGTTAAATTCTACATTTGTCTTACACGTCATGGTCTTCTTCTCATCAATAGTTGGTCCATGCTTGTTTTTCATATAAAAACTAACATCTGTAATAACAGTAATAAGCTTGCAGGTAATCAATGCGATCCGCCATCTTGCTTCTACCGCTTACTTCCATTGTAGGACGTCGCATTGGTTACATCACAGTTTATCTAACCCAGACACAATCACATCTCCTTCCTGTGGCGTCATTAGGGACCGTTATATAAAGATGCGTCAATCATCTACTCTTAAACATGTCTGCTCCCTAATGTAGCAAATAACAAAATGTACAGACCGACTGTGCTGCTCACCTGCAGCCTTCACAGCGTTCGTATGGTCAGACTGTTACATGTTCCAGTCAAATTAGTGTTCACCTTGCAGACGCACACATGCTTGGCGTCGGTGATGTAACAGGACAACTGACCCGCTGTCCGTCTCTCTGCCGTGTTCTTGATTAAAGTCTGTTGTGCTTGTCCGGGGCTGATTGCTTTCTGAGGCACTCCTCTGTGTGACTGAGCTGCACTGCTCAGAGCTTCTTGTAGAAAGAGCAACTGCTATTTTGTTGATTTGTTTCATGATCTTTGGGCCCTTGAAACCTATTTGAGTCATATTGTTAAATCTCACAAACACATTGGTGTCGACAAGTTTTCTTTTCTTTATTCCCAGAAAAAACTGTAGTTTTTGCAGAGGTATGTGGTTTCCTTGGCCAAACTGAGATTAGCCTTGTCCCCGTGGACGAGAGATTTATGAGCCTCAGAATGAAATTTTTGTCAGTGCGTGACCCAGAAGGCAGATTTTTAAAAGCGCTGTAAAGCATTGTTCCATAACAAAAGACTCCTCATGGAGGTGCCTGGTTTTATTTTCCTCTCTCCATTTGTTTTACAGACATTTCAAGTCTTTTGATGGTGCAGACTGAAGCCAGTAGAAGTCCCACATTTCCCATATCACCAAGGTCATCGACTCATCAGCCCCACCTCCTCATCTCCTCTCCTCTGCTTTTGTCTGAACTGCTCCCCTGTCCTTCTCTTTCTTCCTTCTCATTCCGCTGTCTGCCTCTTTTCACATCACCCCCTGCCTCAATGTGGCTTTATTTATGCAGTGAGGAGCGAGAGAAAAAGAGGGATGACATGCGACAAAGGTTGTTCACCAGATTCAAACCTAACTAACGGGTTACGTGGCCGCTCACAGCACAACTGCTGGGCCACCGGGACGCCTCTATTAATCAAACTTTGTTATCTTTTCTCTCTGTCATTGTGTCCTCTCTACATCTGCCCCATCTTTCTCTCTCTCTCATTTTCTTTGGTGCTTCAATGCACATATACTTTACAGCCATCTCTTTCTCTTTTTTCTATTTCTACCGCATATGCAAAACAAACACCCAGTGCTCTTTGTGCTCATTTCCTTCTCTTTCACACAAACACTCACATTCAATCTACTGCTCTCTAGCACCCCATATATCTGTGTGCTTTTCACTCCATCTGCATCTCTGCTGTCATTATCTGCTAGCAGAGGGAATCATTTGTCTTGAGCAGCGAGCTTCATCTGTACTCCTGTGCATTCGACCTCACTGTGTCCTAAATTTAAATTGCTGCAAGCCCTGCTACACCCCCAACCGCTGCCCTCCTATACCCTGCTGTACCCTTTCTGTTCTATAGCAGTATCCTACTACATCAACATTGCTTTTCTGCAGTGCCGTCTATAATACCTCCCTGTTCCTATAATTCTGCTGTACTCTCTGCTCTGTTGGACCCTTACATACTTTCTGTTCCATCGTATCGTATCATAGTCGGAGCAAATTCCATGGCTACTGAATTGCAGATGCTAAATATGTTTAATGTATTCTGTGAAGTGATGGATGTTGATGGCTGCTGATTTAATGATGGTGGTGGTGAGGAAGGGTTGATGAAATTATACAAAGTCACTAGTAACTCAAACCACCTGTGTGGCCACCTCCTTTGTTTTAGGGACTGGAGGCTGATGAGCCATTAGGGAGTTCTGCATTAAATTAAAGGAATTTTTCAAACTCCCATTGACGAGGCGTCCAGTTTCCATACCAGCCGTTCTCTTGCTGTACCCCGCTACATCCCCCAATACCCTCAGGTACTGCACAGCTATATCCTGTTATACATCTTTCAACAGTCCTGCTATACCCCTGAATACCTGCCTCTGCTGTCCTGCTATTGTCTTGTATACCCCTCCCCTAGTCTACTATACCCCGCTTTACCTGAATACTTCTTGGCTACAACTGATACATGCATAACCGGGATTTAGTTTGGTGAAAATGTTTAAGTACATTCAAGGTAAGCATTTTTGAAAATAATTTATTACGGTGTCCTGGCTCGAGGTAAAAGTAAAATGATTTGTTGTCAGGTGTAGGGGATTTATTACCTCTAAGCCATATGGCTGTACCAGCTACTAACAGGCCCCAACAGATACTAAATACCCTGATTGCAAATAATAAAGTATTAAGATTGGCTCGACAGTCAGTCAAAGAAACCGCTCCACTAAAGTGATTCTGACTTAAGCGCTAATCATTGGTCTGAAAACCAAACCGTGACCTGGTTTTGTAACTTAGTTTGTTAAATAAATGCTATATATTGCTACATATCCCTCCCGCTCCTCTGCTATACCTTCTCCATTACACCCCACAATCCTGCTGCAAGTTCCACTACATAAGCCAGAGCTCAGCAATATCACAGAGGATAAGGTGTGTGTGTGTGTGTGTGTGTGTGTGTGTGGTGGTGGGTAAAGGTGGGGGGGTGAGCAGAGTGCCAGGGAGATGGGAAAAGGAATGAGCTCGAGATAGAGCGAGAAAGAAAGTCGTAAGGCAGCAATTGTGAGAGGGAAAAGGAAAAAAAGAGATAATTGAATTTTAAAATGCTCTTTTATCGATCCACTAGCAGAATGATACAGCTGCATCTCAATGCGTCAAAACGCAGAATTACATCAGCCACCTTCTCCCTCAATAAAGACAAGAAAACAACAACATAAAAATAAAAAAACAGAAGGAGAGAAAGAAATCAAAAGCAGGCGGTGCAGCAGAAGATGGAGGGACTGTAACCGCAAATCTCCACCAGGAACAGCAGGATTTCACTGGGCAGCTTCCTGTTGTGGACACTCGATTGGACTGTTAAGACATCATTATGCTCCAAGCAACGTGCCTGCTGAAAATGTGTGCCGGTATACGCACGTTTACACGATTATGGCATCTCACCCATCTGTATGATGGCAGGCTTTTCATTTCCATCGTTGCTGCACGACACATTGTGAGAAATATTTCATTTTGAGCATCAATTACACGGTCTCATCTCGGTGTGTTGGGACTTCTGATGAGTGTTTCTGCAATCTGTTTACTCACTCCAAACAGCCAACAAACGCGCTGTGTGTGTCGGACGGAGTTTTTAAACAGCGTAACCTCTGACTGATCTGTCTGTCAAATTCACCAGAAACTCCAGTTTGTGATGTTACTTTCCTCCAGATCTCTCTCCTTTTCTTCTAGAGTCTGTATGTTCGTAAAGCCTCAGGAAAAGCCCACATTTTTCACTCAAATTGAAACATTTTCAACCTTCGCAGACGTGTCTTCGCCTCAGTTTGTCCTCTCAGGGTGAAAACACGTCGGTTAAAGTCCGCTTGTGTCTTTGCACTGACTTTGTTAGCCAAAGGCACATCTGCCTACATTTGTGTGCAGAACAGACCTCATCCTGCATCTATAATAGGATATTTATATGTTGGTGTGCTGATTTCACTTCCTTTATCAGAGTCCTACTTTGGATGAAGCTCCAGGGCTACAACAGCTGTTTACATACTTAAATACTCAATATTGGCTTATAACAATTTTATAGTCAGTTACAAACCATTTAATAACTGCTTACCCAGATGTATAAATATCCACAGGTGGTTTTAAACTCTTTAGAAATGGTCTTAATCAACTAAAAATATAATTCTATACAACTATCAACTCTCAAGAATTCAGGTTTATGCAGCAGTTTTGAATACTTTGAATGAAAGTACATTAATACACTTCATGATATCTTTATACCTGCATAACTTCATTATAGTGTGTTTTAATTAAGTAAAGATTTTCATAACTTGGGTAACAGATATGAGGTGTTCATGTGATCATCCTCTAACATTCAGTGTTTAACTCTGGCTTTTTAAACAGATGTTCATAGTGAGCTACATACAAGATCCACTGAAACCTGCTATTGAAACCATCAGATTTCTAACAAGAAAGGTAACTGCAGCCTTTTGTCCTGTAATTGTGAAGGTTCGATAAAGAACACAGTGAGACTGAAGTGGTGCTCAGCAAGCCTTGTCTGGATCAGAAAAGCTCTTAAAGAAGAATTACATCAGCCTGTTTCCAACTGATAAAGACACAAACAACAACAGAGTGACTCCACAAGGGAAGATGAAGTGGAAGAAACAAAGAAGAACAGAAAGACACGGAGGAAAAGATATTTACTGTTTGGATCCAGCTGTCAAGTGAGCTTCCTAAATATCACAAAATAAAATGTGGCTGAGGTGAGGTTGAGGAGAATAAATCAGCTCCCCGTCTGTTAGAAAACACATATCCACAAGACAAATGGGAAGCCTCTGAACAATTTATTACTACTGGGAAAGATGAATTAGCATTCAGATAACGTAAGCCATAATTCACATCTGAGAAGAAAACACATTCACTAGTTATGGTTCTAATGTCTCAACTAATGGCTGAACGACCACGAGGGACACAGATACCTTCCAGGCGACATTTCAGCACAGCCAGTGGCACTTTTCAATTCCTGCACGACTAAACTGAACTATTCATCAAATACATATTACTATCACATAAATTCTTTATTTCAAGCAAGCTTGTTTATTTGTTATTTCAGTAAAGAAAATCATATTCTTTTTTCCCCCTTGAACTCAGCTTTCTGGTTGAATAAATCTCATGGTGTGTGTGTGTGTGTGGGGGGGCACAGTCTCAGCCAGCCTGTGTGGATCAGCTTTGTGTATCCTTAAATGTCCTTAAACTGCATTGAAACTTTTGTTTATGTCAGTGGCTGCACTCTCGCTCTGTGTGTGTGTGTTTGTGTGTGTCTGTCTTTGGATGAGAGAGTGTGAGATGAGAGTGTGAATGTGTGTCTGTTGCTCTATGATTATGTGTGTGTTCATGTATGTGTGTGTGTGTGTATGGCCCCTTCTGCTCTGCAGTTTTAGCTGGCTGACCTACAGACAGACAGGGCAACTCCACAGAGAGTTATGCCTTATGGCCTTTTCTGCAGCACTGTACGTGTGTGTGTGTGTGTGTGTGTGTGTGTGTGTGTGAGAGAGAGAGAGAACCTGTGTTTATTTATGACAGAGTGGATGTGGGTCTGTTGGTGAATGTGCAGACGTACACGTGACTTTGTCGTGTGTGACATCTTTGTTAATGTCGGTTTGTGAGTGTTCATGTCTGCATTTTCCTTTCTTGTGTGTGTGTGTGTGTGATGGTGTGTGTGTGTGTGTGATAGTGTGTGTGTGTGTGTGAGTGTGTGTGTGTGTGTGTGTATGTGATGGTGTGTGTGTGTGTGTGTGTGTATGTGATGGTGTGTGTGTGTGTGCGTGTGTGTGATGGTGTGTGTGTGTGTGTGTGTGTGTGTGTGTGTGTGTGATGGTGTGTGTGTGAGCCACTCAGTGTTCACTCTGTGTTTCTTTATCTCCTCACAAAGCCAACATGTATTTCACGTCTGCTTTGTTTGGCCGTGGGTTTGGCTCTGCAGCGCTGAACACGGTTCAGTCATGTGTTTCAGACCAGGCCCTGTTTTCACAAATCCTCTTTCAGATCCCACTCTTTGTTAAACAAAAAGCATGTTTTATTCTAAGATATCATATTTTCTGCCTAACATTTGGCATTGCCATCTGCTTGCCCAATAGAATCAAGCCATGCACAGTTAGTTTCCTCATTTGGCTTCCCCCTGCACAAATGCCCATCAACAGGATCAGTATTGGAGCCACTTATACTGACAGTATCTGCTCAGTGAGTAGTGAGCAGCCTGGTGGCAGCAGATACGCCTTCTCATCCCACGGCCTCAAGTTCAACCCTGCAACAGCTCACGTGTTGTGCAGAAATGTCACTATGGTTTAACCCCCACAAACAACAGTAAAAGGTGAGTCACTGTGAGCTCCAAATGTACTGAACCATATTTTCACTCATCAGGTGCCTTGGAATTAGTAATAATGGTATGGTTATGCATTCTATCCCCTATCCCCATTACCACATTTAATTTTTTCAAAAAACACCAAGTATTGCCCATTTTTCCCCAGCAAACTGGAATCCATGCTGGCAGTGATGCAGGTGCTGCCTGTGTTTCTGCAGATGCTGCCGCCAGCTGGAGCCCATGGCCAGCACAGCGCTCTGTGGTGCTGCCTGCACTCATGGAGCCCCAGACTCCCATTTTATGCTGGATTCTGTCTCAGCTGGTGGTGTTGTGCAGTTGTTACAGACTTTTGTCAGATACCTTTGAGACTCTTACCTTCACCTTCTTTTGCTCGTACTTTTGTCTTATACTGTTAGGCCTTGTTCTTTCGTTCTTTTCCTTTCTTCTTCAGGCAGCTAATAGCTCCAGAGGAAAATTCCCTTTTGGGATTTTTTTGAAGGCCATCCAAAAATACTTAAAATGCAGTATGAAAGAGTTCTGACTTGCCAAGGTCAGGTTTGGACTGTTATATTGCTGTCTACCTTACCATTACAATGCATACTGATAAATTAATATCCGTTGCATATTTTGCATATAGTAAATTGGTCCATGCGTCATTGTACAGACATAAACCAGGAATACATCAGGCAGTCACCTGCTACTGTAGTTAACTGTTTAGCTTCAGTGTTAGATGGTTTGAACTGTTATTTTCACTTATTTACTTTGTATAGCAGGTGGGAGGAGGTGTGTGAACCTGCTTTGATTTCCTGCTGTGCGGCTGCTTTAAGGTCGGCTCACTGTTGTTAAGGGAGAAGCTGTTTTTGTGTGATGGTTGGCTCTCGTTAACTAATGCTCGGTGAGAGCTAAATTATCTCTTGTTTTGTTTAAGTAACAACATTTGGTTCACCAGTTTGTCAGCCACACATTCAGAGTAAGCAAGTGAAAGGGACTTTACAACACTGCTGGTGTCAAAGGCCTGAGTTAATCAGGCAGTAGTTCCTATATGATAAAAAGACAAGGCCGACCTTCCCATAGTTGCTCTTATCACAAAGTAAATGAAAGAATGGAAACAGAATAAGTGTGGGGAAGCCCAACACATGATCATGTAAATGCACTCAGATTGTTCAGTGGTTATAGTCTAAGCTCTACATGTGCTCTGACTGCTGCGATGGTGGCAAACTTTGACCTTGGAAGAGGAAAAAGGAGCAGTTTGAGGACGTCAGACCATGTTACGGGGCTAAATAAATCATGAATAACATACATTTTTTGTTTTGGGGTGGCCTCATGGCTGGAAACTGTCCTGAAATGTTAAAAATGACATTTTTAGACTCTACAACAGCCAAAATATCCAGGTCTAGAATGATCTATTTGAATAAACTGTTAAATTAAGTCACATTAAAGATTATCAGAAAAGTAATTGCTGTACAGTGCTTCTCAAGTAAAACACTTCCTTAAGTGATCCATCTGTTTCCTGCTCTTGGATACTTCCCATTACTTTTTTCAATGTTAAGCATTTAGGGAGAACATAAAGCTTAATTAACCATCCAATGTTTGTATTCTGCCAGTCAGTGCCATGACGGGAATGAGTCAAGGACTCTCCTCTGCACCACAACTGGCTGTGCAGGTTTAAGATCCAAATGTAAATTTCAGAAAGAAAGACCTAAGGAAGAACACACCACACAGGACTACTCATAAATGCAGTTTGTCAACAGCAGGTTGATCAAAGCGCATATTTATTCAAATGTCAGTGTATTTGTTAATTCAAAGGTCTATAAAAAGAAAAAGGCTCCATTGTGGATGCTGGCTGTTGTCGGGTTGGCTTAACTGCTTATGCAGATTTCAGGCAGTTCCTTAATTAGGTTTCAGTTAATTGCACACCCACACGCAGCTTATAAGTCAATTATAGGCTAAACTGATCGTGGGCTATGAAAAGGAGTAACACGTACACTTCAGTACACATACACACACATACACCACCGCCCCCCAGCATGTCTCACGGCCTGCGTCTCCTCGGCTCATGCATGCTGCCAAACTAATAATTTCCATGGTGCTGAATGTGAAACTCTGTGTGTGTGTTTCTTTAGTAAAACAGTGGACTTGCTTGTGTCCTATGTTTTTGGACTGGACAATCTGCAACCCAACATTTGCAAAATGTAATTATTATTTTTATTTTCTTAGATTTGGGATTTTGACTCTTGTAACAGTGCCCTTACTTTATCAACCAGTTGAAATTAGATCAACTGGAACCCCCCCTCCCCCGTACTGAGCTGAAGGCTACATGAGGTGTTTTTAAATTACACTGTGTGATTGCCAGATGAATGCTGGTGGCTTGGTGGAGAAGACTGGAAGTCTGTTTTAAACCAACTGCATTGTTAGTCAGGGTTTTACCAAATTAGGGTGACACTTCCTCTAAAGCTGTTTTCTGTGCATGATTAAAATGAAGTGATTTTTACATCTGCTTTTTATTCTTTTCACCATCTGTCGTCACCAAACTGCCAGTTTTAGCTCCCTTTTCTCAGGGAGAACAGCTCCCCCTTCCTCTTTTGAGCCATGAATATAAACAATATAGATGAAATCTTCATCATGGTATATCTTTTAACATAATATCGCAACCTCCTACCTAGAGTCAGTAGTCAAGTTTCCATCCAAATGTGGAGCAAATTTAGACCCAATTTTCAGGAAAGCGGCAAATGAAAAAGCAAATGAATGAACCTTTCCATCCACTGACGTTTGAATCACACGCTTCATTTATTTTTTATCAATAAATCAACTTTTCTACCTCAGCTACGCTTAAAAACATATCTACTGTTCAGAATTCCCTTTTTTCACTTTTTTTATGCTTAAATTGAAAAAGCAGGTGGTCATGTTTCCTGTAACCATGACCACTAGGACTGAGTATCATTTTAAAAAAATTACAATACCAGTACCCCTAAAGTGATACCAATACCAAAATTCTTCATTTGATACTTTTTTTTTCCAATCCATCCAATACCCAGAATGTGAATGGAAGCGTTCACACTCCTCCCCATCCAAAATATTTTTACACAAAAACAATTTGAAAGTGCTATGCTAAGCAAAAGGTTAACCATATCACATGGGTCATGTTGTGACTAACGTGACTTTGTTGTTTGGTTTCAGATGCTCATTTAGCTGAGAATGTGGAAAGAAACCTGCAGTATTGTGATTTCGCTCCTTAGAGAGGAAAATTAAAGAAACCCTCTGTGCACTGAAGCAGATACAAGTGGAACTGCTCTTTACATTAACATCAGTACAGTTTGACATGTGGAGACTTTTGGTCTGCACCATCAAGATGCCTTTGAGCCAGGCACTTCCTCCCCCGTGGCCAGGGGCAGGGGGGTTGGTTTAGTGGCAGAGTCAAGGTTGTTTCTATCTTATGGAGTGAATTGTAGGTTGATGCCAAACAGCTCAGTGAGATTTCTCTGTATCGGTGCGGTTTGGGCGGAAAAAAACAACATATTATCTTCGTCAGATACCTGACAGCTGTTAGAAGCATCATCACCTCCACCTGATTTAAAGGGATGTGCGCTCCTGTAAGCGTGTCAGCTTTCTGTCTGTGAACTGCAGCTAACCTCACTCTGAACTTCACACAACCTCCTGATCCCTTTAATGCCTGATGGTGCATCCAAGTGTGCATGCAGTGCGCACATATATTACTGTGTGTTGGTGCCTTATCTGTTTAAACCTGGATATTATCTTACAGCTGTAGTTGTTGTCGTTCTGCACGGGTCGGTATATGATTTACAAGGAGAGTTTTCTTCACTCCCCTGCAGGCAGCAGTCTGGTCTGCGGGATGGATTTTGATCTAACGCTCAAAATGTGGGAATAAAAAAAACAATTCACAGATTATCTCACCGATGACGAAGGTTCAAGTTTGTTTATTTCACCATGATGAAATCCTGACCCGAGCTGTTGTATGTATACAATGTATGGAAAAATAATCCCTCTCAATCTGCAGAGAACCTTTTATTTTTCTCCCGTGTGTTCCCAAACTTCACGGTACACTACTTTTGTTTTTCTCCTTTAACGTTCTCCTTTTGAGTTTCTTTGTTTTAACTTGAACATCACTGTTTTATGTGCCAGCTTCATACAAAGTTTTCATGAACTCAACATGTGTCATCTGTATTTGACCTCCGCCGCAGCGGCCATGTTTTCTTTGGTTGGCTTGTCTGTGTGTCCGTCTATCAGCAGAAACCTAAACTCTTGGCAACAGATTTCACTCCAATAGGTTTAGGGTATTTTACATTTAACAGTTATGCTTAACTCCCTTTAACTGATGAAAATCTGCCAAATGTATCAGTCGTCTGCCATTTTGTGCCTTTTAAAGCCGCTCATATGACAAGGCTCTACTGAATGTACATGTAAGCCATGTTAACCGTCATACGAGCCTGTTGATCCCTGTTGAGACTAGAGGGTGCGACTGTAGTGACTGCAAAAGCATGTTCAGAATCATGTGAGCTACTGCAGAGTTGTTGACTCTGATTAGGTTTTGGTGCTGATCCAGGAATCACATTTTTTTATGACCTGAATGAAAATCATTCGTACCCCATGAGCGCCTGTTATTGTGTGTATTTTGATGCCTCGGCAGACGTTGGACTGTTGGTTGTGGTGAGTGTGTGTGTGTGTGTGTGTGTGCTGTCAGCTCTTCTCTCCACACCTCACATCTTTCTCTGAGATCATTTCTCTGTCACATCCAGCAGCTCCAGCACACAGAGGACAGATGATCCCAAACCTCAGCCGTAACTCTGATGTGAAATCTTTTAAAGGACCACTCAAGTGGATTCATGAAACTATTATATATGATGATCACAGTAGAAGCTCTGCCTCTTAACTTTCTTTATCATCAATACTGCAGTGATTGGAGCTTCATATTATTTCTCCAATGCCATAGAGAACTACATGAACAGACTTGTTTATATCAGCTGATTTTACCAGAATTATTACCAAACCATAACTTATACCACCTGAAAACTGTCGTCTTATGAGCCTGGTGCCAGGATCAGAATGCAAATACTCAGATCAGATGGTCATAGTTTTAGTATCTAGGTTTAGTTTGACCTCTTATTGTTTCATCTTGTTCCATCTTCCTGGGACGTGTTGTTTCAGCCTCTTGCATGGCCTCAGATGAAGAAAGGATCTGTGTCATAACCTGAGATTTTGCTGTGGGATCTCTGCACACGAAGCATCGGTTTAATTTAGATGCCGTGAATTTTGATCTAAATTGCAAGTGTTGCTCGAAGTATTCTCTGTAAGTGAAACACATCGAGTGGGGAAACTGATTCAAGGTGTCAATGCATGAAATGAACAAAAAGACTAATACAGACATAAAGAATAAAGATATATAAAGAGATGAATACAAATATAAATTTGCCTTCAAAGGCATTTTCTCTGTTTATCTCTCTTTATTGTACTTGTGTATCATTTCGCCCTGCGGTGCTGTGTGCCTCTTCAGCTGATGTGCAGACATTTCATAATGGAGCTTTAAATATATCAGAATCATAATGACTTGATTTACCAAAACAGTAATTTGGGGGTCACACACACTGACAGCTACACAGTAGACTCTGACACACATGCTCATATTTCACATCGCAGAGTGTCAGACAGCCTTCTGAATCATAATTGATTTTGATTTTATAATTGAACACATATTCAAGCAATTAATACCCACTAATAGGAATTTCTCCTGGCCTGGTGGATCGCTCTGGTTTCTCCGACACTAAGACGTCAGACTGCTGTCAACCTGAGTGTGTATGTGTGTACTTGTACAACTATCTTTGTGAGAACCAGTTTGAGTTTTAGACCATGGAAGTGAGGACATGTTTGTAAAGTGAGGACATGTTTGTAAAGTGAGGACATGTTTGTAAAGTGAGGACATGTTTGTAAAGTAAGGACATGTTTGCCGGTCCTCACTTTCTGAGACTCCTTCAACGGCTGTTTGAGGGTTCAGACTTGGTTTGAAGGTTCAGGTCAGGGTAAGGTCCTCACAGGTATAGAAGTACAGGTGTGTGTGTGTGTGTGTGTGTTTGAGAGAGGCAGAGCGAGACAGTGAAGTGGAAGATGGTGTCTGTGTCTGTTTGTAACTGCCTGTATGTGCTTGTTCATGTGTGAGTGAGTGTGTTCATTTGTGCCAGTGGGCTGTGTGTGTGTGTGTGTGTGTGTGTGTGTGTGTGTGTGTGTGTGTGTGTGTGTGTGCTGTGCCAGTTCAACTCACCTGTCTACTGAAGCAGAGACACACAGACAGAGAACACAGATTAGTATTTCTGCTGTTTTTTCCTTTTTATAATGCCAATTATATTTGGACACTTGGATGAAGCTGCTCATGTAACATTTATGTGAAGAAGCACAGACCTGAACTGAGGGAAGAGAAGGATGGATGGATAGAGAGAGAGAGAGAGAGAGAGAGTGGCTACTGACAGTATGACATGGAGACAAAGGGATGGACAACGTGAAAGAGCAAAAAGCAACACAATCATTTTTTGTGTTTGTTGTGGCAGAAGTTGAGTCTCATTAGATTAGATTGTGCTTTTCAAAAATGGTTTCAAAGACCTAAAAATCTATGTTTATGTCTTAGGGAGCAGGTGAGGGTGGATGAGGAGGACGGATGTGGTTTCAGATTTAGCGGATGGACCTGGACCTGCCTTAGGTGAGCTACTCCAGTCCAGGGACAAGATGAGTTAGGAGACAGGGAAGGACGGAGGGAGTGAAGGAAAGAAGGAGTGACCGCGACAGCAGAGGAAGACAGATTTCGAGAGGCAGTGGGTAGAAAGGCTTTAAAAGGAGGACAGGAAGCATGAAGAAGGTGGAGAGGAGTAGATGAAGAAGTGACAGAGAGAATAATGTCTCAGTGTGTCGGATAACCAGCATCCAATCCCATTTCATCCGGACTTCAAAGGCCCACAGCAGCAGGGAATCTGACTCCAGCTGAAAGGAGGTGGCCACCTACACCTGACCCTGGCCACTGTCGCCCACTTTTTTTTACATTATATCATTTTAGCTGCAGCTTTTATCCACAGCGACTTACCACCAGTCTCCACTGCAGCCATCAGCCACGGCCCGAACGGTTTCCTTTGAAATCCACCAAAGCTGCTCTGCTGTGACCAGAGGAAGCATGATCAAATAATTACACGGGTTCGGTTCTCTCTGGTCGGCATCCTCCACAGAGGGTGTTAAATTAATCAGAAATGTAGTTCAAACCAGTTGATTTTTAGTGTGATCCCTGAATACAGTAACATTACGTTCATATTAATGAATAAAAGGTTTTTTCTGCCTCCCTCTTTGTTTACACCTGCATAAATATTAAAAAGAGAATTATTTGCAGCTGGAATTTTTTATTGGTTAAACACTAATGATGACCTGCACAGAGAAAATTCAAAGGATTTGACTTGTAAAAACCTTTTGTACATGAAGTTAAATGACCAGACCAGCGGCGGTGTGTTTTTACCTTTTAATGGACCCTTCCTGTCCTGGTGTCATGTGTTGTACCAGTGAACACGCCCAGGGCTGGGCAATAACTCTTATCATATACACACGTTTGGTTAAATCATATCATGACAATGTTCTGATTTGTGCAAAATAATGTTGACAGAAAGTATTAATTAAAGCAAAATAGATGTTATGTCAGTAAAATAATAATTTTCAGGACCTGATATTTTTATATCATCATGATAAGAGCTCCAATGAACAGGAAGTTCACAGACGGATATTATCTAATATTGGAAAAATATTTTTAATAATGTTGTGATATTGATGCAAGGTTTCTTATTAAAATATGACAAAATGCACTTATAAAACATCTAAAATTAGAGATAAATCCCTGTCTCTAATAAAAGCCCAGTTCTCTCTTCAGTTGAGGTGAAGCTTCAGATCACTAGAGAACTTAGGGTGTTGTACAGTTTAATACCAGTATGGCCCATTAACATTTGGAATTGTAACCTTCATGTTTTGCTCACTAATACAGTATAATAACCCAACTACTGAACTGCTCTGATTTTTAATAAAACAACATTTCTAACCCAAGCAACAGCAAATGTGTACCAAAGCTACCATCATTAGTGAGATGTAAAACCACAGGAAAATACAGGATTTTACAAGACAAACTACTTGTATCAGAACTGGTGCTTGAAGCGCTGAAGCCACAGAGTCAGACTCTGCAGTCTGCTCTGTGGTTCGGAGCAGGGAGTCTCAAACAGCATGTCACTCTCTTTTCATCATCTGATTTCATACTTTCTTTTTGAGGGGAGACTTTTAATAAGCCCCTCAGAGTGGGTTTGCTTTACCTGCTCAGTTATTTTCTTCTCTTCTGTCTCGTTCCCATGTGTGAATACAATCAAACAAAAAACCTAAAACTTTGCCAGGAATGTGATTTTATGTTCCAAGAGAGGAGAAAAATCACACATTTCATCTTGTATTCTTCATTTAATCAACTGGATCCAGGGTCTGTGTTTGCATTTTGTTTGAAGAGTGGCATCTTACTTCTCTTATATAGGTGCAGACTTTGTTCATCTACGTCTTTCTTCTTTGAGATTGTAAATGATAAACCTCTGGGGTTTCCTTTAGTTCTGTATTCAGTGGCAGTAAGGTGGCAGCTGAAACTACACTGTAAAATAAAGTGTGTGTTCCATGATGATTTCAGAGGCTTTTGGGCTGAAACCTTCTTGGGGAAACGGTGGGATGTGTGGGATTTCTCTGATGTCTGGCTCTTCATTAAAATTAAAGACTATATCAGAGATTGGAAACTTCAATCCAAACAGGTATCAGCCTTGAAAAAGTTAAAGTCTTTCTCTCAGACTGGGCCCGACCTTCAAGCACTCAGCCTCCCCTGCTGAGGCCTCCGGGTCGAAACCAGAACTCTTCGCTCATTTTACAGCAGAAATCTACGAGTCATGTGGACTTTGATGCAGTTTATCTTAGAAGAAGAGAAGAACCTGTACGTGTCTGCTTCTGTCTTTCTATTTGAGACACCTTATCTGGATCAAGCTCGTCCAAGGAATGAAAGACGGGGGACACATGTTTTAGAGCCCTGCCTCTGTCTGAGAAACTGCCTCTGATGGGATCGTCCATCCTGTGTGGAGGAAATAAAAAAGACGCACAAAGATACGTGATTACCATCGTCTTTCTCTACTTATTTCTCTACCCTGGGACACGACTTGTTCTACTCTGTAAATGGAGAAGACGTTTTCATGATTTGTCCGTCCACAAGTATCAGATTTGTTGATGTCTTCACAGAGAGCAACGTTCCTCTTTAGCTTCTGAGACTAGACAAGGTTCTGATTAAGAAAAGCAAAGCCTGAGAGCCCGCAGACACGCCAGCAGCTCCGTGAGGCTGCACTTAGTGCTGCTTTGAACTTGTTTAATATGCTCGGCTTTGATAACCTGCGAGCCTGTTAACATTTTCTATTTAGCACAAAACAGCTGAAACAAGCGACAACATCTTGTTAGTTTTGCAGGTGATATGCAGGAATACCAGATATATTTACCAAAGTTATTACAATTCATCCTGTGGAGAACATGGATTTTTTGAGCATTCCATCCAATAGTTGTCAAGATGTCAAATGTCATTTCAGTCGGGACCAAAAGCCTCATGGGACGACCAAAGTCTTCTGGGAACCACGAACGTCTTAATATATTCCTTTAATAAGTGTTGACATATTTAAGCCGCACCGCTAGCATTGACAAAAAACATGTGTTTCAGTTTGGACCACCTGTGTTTCAGATATCTGTGTACCTGATGTACCAACTTTTAATGTCAATGTGACTAAGCTAAGCTAAGATAGCTCTTCCCTGTTACCACTCAGCAGAATACAGGCGGTTACTGAGCAGCCTCCTCCTCTGCTAGGCTGCTTGTTAAAAATGTTCCCTAAACAAAGAAAAAATACAATAGAAAAATAAAGGGAACATCAAAAACACGAACAGAAGCGTCGGTTAGACCAACATTGGATTGTAAGGACCAAATATTACTGCCACATTTCGTCATATCTTGATACAAACGTGTAGATTTCTCTCTGAAACTTTCCACTGGACCGTTGTTTTGCATCAGATCAACATTTTAAATTAAGTCCAGGGTGTTTGTGTGAGCAGCTGGCACTGAAATGACACGGCACATTAAGTAGTTCCCAAAATGACAAGAAAAGGACAATAAAAAGAGAAGTTTATTACAGAAATCACAGAGCGGCATGCGGATGCTGTGTTGAGATATCTCTATAAAGTTTTTTTTAAAGAAAACTGTGTGTGCGTGTGTGTGTGCGTGCACACGCAATACCAGGCCATTGTGATATGTGAAGTGATTTCCAATGAAATGACCTCAATTATCATTAAATTCCCCTGTTACCATTTATCAGACAATAGGTGAGGGAGAGCCTGCAGGAGAGAGAGTGTGTGTGTGTGTGTGTGTGTGTGTGTGTGTGTGTGTGTGTGTGAGTGAGTGTGTGTGTGTGTGTGAGTGTGTGTGTGTGTGCATTTAATGGTCCCTTTTCAAAGAAAAAGTCGATAAAACCAGATTCTTTACCCCCAACCTGCTTCTCGTCTTTTCAGTTTCTTCAGTTTTTCATTCTTTTCTCACTCATCTCCCGTCTGTTTGAGCGGATCAATAAACAACGCCATAGACTCAAAGAGGAAAGGATGGAGATCTCTTCCTCTTCCCTTCTTCAGATTTCTTCTTTGCATCTCAGCTGTGTCTGTGTCTCTGGTCTTCTTCTCGTCCCTCCTGTTTCCTGTATTAGACGAGTACATTGCAGAATCTCCAAAAACACTGAGCAGACTCAGAAAAAAATGTATCTCACCGATTTCACTTTACTTGAAAAGTACTGACATGTTTATAAAAAGGTTGCATATCTGCTACTTGTACAGCCAGATGGGAACTTCTTTTTAAATGGCTGCTTCTTTGTATTAACTCTTTCATGGCCTCAGTCAGGCAGAAATTCAATGTTGCAGCACTGCAGTAAGGCTGAATGTACTGATGTGGTACGTGATTAATGTGCTATTATAAAGCTACAGAAACACACAGTTATTTGCAGGTTGCTTTATTTCATTAATGAGGTTGATATTGATGACAGAAATTTCCCCAGCTGCTGCAGCAAAGCAGTGCAGAGCTAAAGGAAATCCATGAGGACTGAACACTACACACACAAACACACAACTGGACAAAAAAACACTTGCTACGTAGATTTCGACATGCACTGAGCACATAAAAAGAGATGACCAAATGCTTTACTTTCAGTGGACTGTACACACACACACACACACACACACACAATGTTGTCATGCTGTGCTCTTTGTCATAACGCCATGTTGCATCATCTGTACGCCGGGTGAAAAAGGCAAGTGCTCTGCAGTTGCTGTGCGTGTGTTGGTGCCTGGTTGAGTCCATGTTTCCTTGTAAGGATCCACAAGAAAAATGTTTTTCAAGGTGAGGCTTCGAAACCTTGTGTAACGTGTGTAACTGGAACATTTCAGCACACGAACATTAGTAGCTGTCAGGGAGATGGTTCATCCCTGGAACTGGTGTTTATTTCATTAATGAAACTATGACTAAACAAGTTCGTCAACGACCTTTTCTTCCGTGACTCAGACGAGATGATGATGAGATGGCACTGCTGCATTAAACACAAACTGTGACTTTATCAACATGTAATACTGTGGACGGAACAAGACGAGACTAACATGTAGTTTAAAAAAGAGACAAAAATAATAATAATATGGAAACACTACCTGGAACAAATGTTTCAGGCATGTTGGGAGTGTCATAATTCATATTTTACTTACTTATTTTACCACTTCATTGATTTCCATGCGCTTTTTCACATACATAACAAAACTACAAACATATATCACTGCAGACATTATGAATAAGTAGCTGCAGCAGAATGAATTTAAATACATTCAGAGCTCAGCGTACACAGGAACACTGAGGCCTACTAAGAACCCGAACTCTGATCTGACAGACTGAGGAACAACAGTCCCACAGTCTGAGGGGTCTGATGCAGCCATACATTATTTTAGTACACAGAGTGGAAACAGCTGTACCAACACAAAGATTGGAAAAATAACAACAGGTTCTGTGTGTTTGCTCCAAATGACCTCGGCCTCCTGAGAAGGTGAACCCGTGCTTGTACCTGCAGATAGAATCGATACGTGCACTCCAACAGAAGCTGCATCCAGATGCCTAAATATTTGTAGGGGGAAGCTTGTTGTGTGTTATGGACAGACTGCTCGAGGATGAACAATTCCTGGAAGACCAAACAGTATTTTTTCTCTGGATTAATGATAAGTGAATTCTTTTCACTCCACTAATCAAGCCGTAACAGACTGATGAAGACTAGGGTGGCGGTTTACAGGTTGGAAGCATATTTGTTGGGGGAGTTGTGTATTTAGAGATGTATGGTTGCCCTTTGTGTACTGACTTTTTCAGATATATTTGCTGTTTGTGCTTTAAGAACAATTTATCTATTTACTCCTTTTGTTTTTTAACGTTGATAAATCATGTTGGCTGTTCTGTTCCTTGAGGAACTTTTCTATGGATTTCTCTTCTTAAATCGTGTCAGTTAGGACAAGGCCACCTGACTCAGCTGTTAACAGATCAGATCTGAACAAATGTTAAATCTCTAACAAGATAGAAGTTTTAAATAAGACAGAACTGGAGTGGTTGGAAGTAAAATATCTCAGCTTTTTAATCCTTTTTTTAAATTTTTCCTTTGACCTTGGCTGATAACCCTGAAAGGCTCTGCACTGCATTTCACAATGTGAGCCACCAAGTCAGATTTGGCAGAAAGTCTTTTTGATGTTTGACTTCAGAAAGCAGCGAAGACTACACTGCTTCTTTCTCAACACCGTGTTAGGTGAATTTTCTTTTTTCTAAATAAGCTGAGAGATGTCCGGGATCCGACATTGTTTGTGTATCCACATTTTCCTTTCAAATACAAGCAAAAGAAATGATGAGAAAAGCATTTTGTTTGATAGAGACAACAAACACAGCACCTAAATGGAGAGGGCAAAGAGACTGATAGAGGTTTTAGACTGACAGTACAAACAGACTTTTATTCTTGGAAAGAAAAAAAACGTTTGTGTGTGTGTGTGTGTGTGTGTGTGTGTTGATGTGTTGATGTGTGTGTTTGTCCTGAATAGCAGTGGACAGCAGCCTTCAACACTAGCAGCAGGCAGATTCCAGTGGCATCCATGCATGAGTGCACAGCTGCAGGGAGGACACACACACGTAAATACACTCACGCTGTCACACACACACACACACACACACACACACACACACACACACTCACGCTGTCACACACACACACACACACAGGGATGCATACAGATAACTTGCATTTGTAAAAACACACAAAGACTCACACACACGCACATTCAGTCACAGCCGAGGAAATCCAAGTAAACAAACCCACACACACACACACACACACACACACACACACACACACACACGGTCGCCTCTATATTTTAATCTGTGATGACATTAACAAACAACGGCATGACAGAGACTGAAAAGGGAGAGAGAGAGAGGAGAGAGCGAGAGAGAGAGGATGGAAAGCAAAGGATAACCAATACCATGAGAGGAAAGATAAGTCGTACACACACACACACACACACACACTGATGAACAGAGAGAGACACACAAAAAGACCAGAGGAGAGAAAAGAGGGATGTGGTCCTGACTTCAACAGAGAGGGAAGAAACTCACTCTCTCACTCCAAAGGCATCAGACACGGCAGCTCGGTCACGACCCCTTCAGCAACATTTTCAATGTGCAGGATGGTTGGGAGATATGTTGGAATTCAAATTTTGCCACAGAAAAAAAAAGAAAAAATACAACCAGACACCTTGTGAATTCAAGTCTCCCTCTTTCAGACAAATCACCAGCTGTGGTTTGGTTAATTCACAGAGTTGGATGTGAAACGAGCGGTTTGTCCCCGCTGCCTCCACCCAGGAGGCCGCTGTTCATAGTCAACTTCTTTTTAACTTATATACATTACATAACGTACATCATTTACGTAAGTGAGATACGTAACATACCAATTTCATCACAAACCATGATCTTTTCCTAAACCTAACCAAGTAGTTTCGGTGCCTAAACCTAACCAAGCTTAGACTGTTTGACAACGTCTTTTCCTTCATGTCGAGATGGTTCTCAGCAAGTTTTATTTTGAAAGTCTAACCGGATGTTGCATATTTATTGTTGCTAACTTAACTTTAAAAATGAAACCACAGCGATTAAAAGTGACGCCGAGGGGACCAAGTGTTCGTGTTTGACGAGTTCAGTCAGAATATGTTGCAGTAGTTTCTGAGGTTTGGACCTGCTGACTGTATGCATGAGAGTGTCAGGTGATCAGTCTGATAATGCAGAGCTGAGCTTCACCAGCTGACTCAGAGATATCCTGAAATGTACACAGGAGAATCCGTGGATGTATTAAGATGGCCCTCCATTCATTCCAGCTCCTGTTGGGCTCATCCGCTCAGGATGTTCTTCAGGCTCCGCTGGGCTTCAGCATTTTTGGGCCCATTGAGCATGCTCATTAGAGCCCTTCACTGATCGGCCGGGTGAGAGCATTACAGACTTCATCTTGCCCAGCTGGGTGACTTCCTGCTCGCTCCACAGACATGAACAACATTAAAATGATGCAGCTTTTAGACTTTTCAAAGTTCATTGGATTTTACATTCATTACAAAGTTGTCTCTTTATCTTATCAAACATTCAAGTGTTTTGTTTTCTGGAGTATCGTGGTGTGGTGTGGATTTTTCTACGTACATGGACATTTTATTAAACTTAAACTATTAAGCTTATTACCTGAAATGTCTGTTTGGGCAGCTCACAGTAGTAAACAGCAATTTCAAAACCATTTAGAGAGACATTTTATTACATTTTGACAGGTTTTACATCATGTGGCACTTATGATATTATCAGCTTCCACGAGGACGATGAAGGAAGAGAAAGATTTGTACTGGGAAAAAGAAAACACACACACACACACAGGGGAGGATCTAACCGGCCTTATCTTGTTATTTCTGATGTGCTTGTCCTTTCCTGCTTTTATCTCTTAACTTTTATCTGTATTTGTTGTTCTCTGATCTCTGTAAAGCACTTTCTGACAAACCTGTTTGATAAAAGCACTTTAGGAATAAATCAGGCTCGGCGTGCAGAAGAGAACAAGGGAAGAGGAGAAGGGCGGATCAACAGGAGGACAGCAGATAAAAGGAGGGAGTCACCGGTGAGGACTGAAGGGGGAGGGATAAACAAGATGAACAGGAGAGGATGAAGAGGGCAGAGAGGAGGGAGGCAGAGGAGACAGCAGGAGCAACAAGTGAAGGAAGTGACCGGTCTTCTTCCTCCATTAAATGTCATTTGGCCAGAGGCAGAAATACTTTAGTTACTCTGGAGAAAATACCCGAGCGTTAAGCATCCAGATATTGAGAGCTAAAAGCACATTTAAGGCGGCTAGGAACACAACTCCAAATGAATGTTAATGTTGCTTCTGCTGGATGTGTTAATACCTTAACTGCTTGCTGACAGTGCTAAGTTCACTTTGTGAACTTAATGAGGTGATAAAATGTCAGCGTTGTTTCCCAGTGGCCAAAAAATCAGTTACTGCAGGTTTAAAAAGAGCTGGATGTCAATCTCAATGTCAAAATACAAAAGTGTCATAAACTATCTCTGAAATGACCCTCAGAAACTCCAGCTCAGTATTGGAAACTAGTGTTGGCATGCAGCTCTGGAGCATCAGAACTGACTCTATATAAGTCAGAATAGCTGGATGTGGTGGAAAGGTCAATTCATACTGCATCTTAAAAGGGCAGCCACAGATCTTTCTTTCTGACTTGGCACAGGGGGAACTGCACAGTAACAAACACTTCCCCCACAATGCAGCGGCCTATCAACAGGATCGCATTTCTTAAGCAAAATGTAATACATGCAATGGGACTGTTCTATTTACGTTTCCCAGTAAGCCCACTGTGTGAGCCAGCATGGCAGGGCTCTGACAGTGGACTGCATGAAATGCTGCCATCATTGGTGTTATTAGTGAAAGAAATGTCCTCTGTGTCAGTACAACATGCTTTCACCTGACAGAGAAGTCAAGTTATAGTAGTTGAATGCATCAATCTCCAGTGCTGGAGAACAGAAGAGGTTTTAAACATTTAAAATATAAAACAGTTTTTACCTGCTCTGTAGTTCTGCCTGTGAAAACATTTGTTGAACTGAAAGTCACATCTGAGGTGCTTAACGTAACAGTCCGAATGCTCCAGTGGAGCTGATCAGAGGCTGACAGCAGGAGACTGCGGCAGGACCAGCCAGCTCCCAGGTGTCAACGCTGTGTGAAAGTCACACCAGATGGTGCAAGAAAAAACCAGAACGCATCCGCAGCCACTTTCCCCGGATGTCATTTCAAAGAAGAAAAAAGGGAGAATAGTAAAAATAAGAGTAAAAACTTCATCAAGAATCCTCAGAGAGTTTTACTTTGATGTCAGAAATCGTTTTGTCAGAGTCGAGCGGCAGTGTTCAGCTGCTGATATCTCAATTTTAGAGGAAACCTTTTAAACAGACGAGGCAGAAGATGATGCAAGTGTGTGTGTGTGTGTGTGTGTGTGTGTGTGTGTGTGTCTGGAAGTGTGAGTGTGTGAAAGAGAGATAAATGCAAACACAAAGAAGTGACATGAATGACCTCTCATAAACGTTATAGCCAGGAGAGAGGCAACCTTCATGCTCTGTCCTCCTCACTCTCACACACTCACACACACACACACACACACACACACACACACTGAGACACACTCGGTCTCACACAGCTAATTAAGAACCAGTGATCAGCCTGTTTTGTTCTTGCTAATGCGTATTTTTATTGCCGTCCTCCTCCAAATCACATGCCTGGGCAATTTAGCAGCACTTCAGCCGGCCGTATGTTGTGATTAAAGTCCCGTCAAATAAAGCACGTCCCCAGATCACACTTAAACTAATAAATTACACGTTGAGACACTCGACTATTGTCAACATCATTCTTCTTTTCATCAAAAGTGAAGAACTGTACAGCGGAGGACGATGAGTCAAATTGAATAGTACTTTAACTCTGCAATTAACATATTAATGACAAGTTGACAATAATGATGATGTAGGGAGCCAATACCACATGTAATGTTTAAAATGTTTTAATACCAATGCTGATACGATACAGCAGTTTAATAACATGTTCTCCAACAAAACCATCTTTTTTATTTATAAAATAAGCCAAGTTTTAAAATGTTAAATTTGTCTAAACACACTCAGCTGCTCAACAATTTTGCCTAAATGAAATCATCTAAAAACGGTCTTAAAGTGGCAGAAAAGTCAACAAGACTGTGGACTATAGCCATGTTTCTTCTCAATGTACCCAGAACTTTTAGTCCCAGGAACTACTTTTAAAGGAACTAAAAGGTTCGTTCAGCCCGTTTTTGTCTGCGTTTCCACTGCAGCCGCTGATTTGTATTTGCTGATGGTGAATACAAAGAAGATATGTGCACATATATTTCAGTATTGTTATTTGTTACAGTGCGTTGCACCAGCTTTCTCCTAACAAACGTCACATTGTGTGTTTGTGTCCTTGTCTGTTGATGTTCACTTATCTAGAATAGAGCTCAGAGATAAACCCTTAACTCAGAGTTCACCGTCAAGTGTTAATTCTTCACTTTATGCCGGCAATCCTTTTATAACAGAAGGTGTCATTTCCCTGTTAGTGTTGATGGTGCTTCTATCACACTGGAACAACATTCTTCATGAGCTCTTCCTGTCAGTGTCAGCCGGGACACTTTAGTCAATATAAAGCCGAGACAGTTTGTCACTATGTGCCAAAACTGTCATCAGTAAACAAGCCTGTGTGTTGTCACAGGGAACCTGGTGCTTTTTCTGTCATTGTTGTCATCTTTAAAATGTGAGGTCAGGGTTTGTACTCGACTTTTATCCAGAATGTGCGATGTTCTTGTTCTGGCTTGCTTTTGTCACTCGATACTATCTGTTCTGGTAGTCTCTGTTCTTAATAAGGGGCACTGAGTTGATCCTAATTGTTAAAAGCACTTCCTAAATAAATTGGCTTCTGTCTCGGATGAGGACAGGAGAAAAACAGAAAGAGCAGGAGGGATGGAACAGTTGTTAAGAGGAGATGACGACAGTGTTTTAGATTTTGCAGCCATCAGTGCTTCCTCTAACATCTTTAGCACTAGCTACACAGTTTACTTTGAAGGGTTTTTGCATGCCAGGATTTGAAGTGAATTATTATGTTTGAAGTTTGGACAGTGATTTATTCAAAGCTTATATGGAGTAACATGTTTTCACGAGTCAAAGTGTCGGCGTTGCAGGACGACCCTCAAGGCATATTAACACGAATGATTAATCAGGAGGATTAGGTTGCAGCCTTTTCCCAGGAAACTGTTTATATATTCAGATTGTGTTTTAGTGTGAATTGTCCCTTCCGGGCCTCTGTCTGAGGCCCATATGTTTCATCATCTGCTCCTGTTGGTGTCAGAGGAAACCATTAGAATATAGAATCATAAGCCCTGGACTCTCTGTCCTTAAAGTGATATTTCAGTTTTGCAGCATTGCTTTCATGTCTCTTTATTTTCTCTAAAGATGATGTTTTCTGACTAATGTTTGTCCCAAAAGAGGGAACATAACCATCAGCATTCACCCACTGTTAGTTTAAACGAGGTAAAACATCATGCATCACGTCCACACACTGAGAGGTGTGTGAAGCCTTTTGCAGAATGGCTTGGGAATCTTGATCTGGAAATTAATGAGAGACGCCTTGAGCGAGGCTTTAATTTGACTCCAGTGGACAGCTGTTAAAATAAGTGTAGGAAGTAAAGCTACTGTAATTCTGTGTTTAGATTAGAAAGAAGACATTGATGTAAAACTGTGACCAAGTACTTAATCTTATAATTAACATAACCATTGATGCTAAAACGAGATCAACCCCAACAAGTTAACTTGTAAAAGTACATGGTAGTCTGTGATGTTGCTGCAGGGGTTTCACACTTATATGTTCCTCTACAGGATGGAAACATCGTAGCACAAAAATGCAAATTTGCTGCATGTTTGAAAAGTTGTTCACATAGCACACCCCCTCCTCATCATCTGTCAGGGCTCATTCTGCTCTGGAGCCGGTGGGGGCCAGTGAGGTGAGTTGGGACGGAGGTTGGAACATCTGTTCACATCCGCCAGCAATCCTGCTCATCTCTTACTGAGCAGAGAGTCAACAAAGTGTGTTACAGCCCGGTACAGACACATGATAAATGCTAAAGATGTCTGCTGTAGATTGCTAGTAATTTAGTTGGATGATCTTGACTAAGTTCCCAGTTTTGTTGCCAAGGACTTGGAGGAGCTGCAAATTGATTTTATTCTGAATTAAAGACACAGACCATCAGCTGAGATAGACCCATAATGCATAATGCATTATGTAGTTGGATCTCACAGTCACTCAAAATGAAAGTCTTGGTCTAATTGCTTTGGTCTGGATCCAAGTGGGATGACCGAGCCAAAGGTGAAAAACACTGCAGGCTTTGAAACGACGTCTCTAACAGGCATGGAAACAAGAAATGAAATGCTCCCAGCAAAGACAACACTGAATCTGTGAACACAGCAACATGAAACATGAGGTGATTTTCCACGGAAGTAACCATTTTATACGGTACAAAACTGATTCTGTGAAGCGTTTCATGTTTGCTTGTTATAAAGTGATTGGGACTCTAATCTGCTCAATAGTAGCGTGAGGCAAAACGCAGAGCCACAGTTGTTGTGTTAAGTGTTAACAGACTTCAGTGTGTCCATCTGCTTCACTTACAATAACTTAGCGGCTGCAGTAAAGACACCCTGGGCCATCCAGAGCCAGACGGCGACCATGTTTCCTCTCTGCTGCAGCCTCTGCTGTTGTCAGAGCTTATTGAGGGAAGCGCTCACACACATACTGTGGTTTCACACGTAACACAGAGCTGAAAACTGCACAGACAGTCATCACTGTTATATACAGGTGCACACACTCATATCCCAGATAAAGTCAGCAACTGCAAACACACCTTCTGGGCAGCACATCACATCCATAACATGAAACATGTACTGTAGGTAGTTTTAAACATATACAAACACACACACACACTCACACTCTAATAATGAGAACACACAGATATGCACACAACATAAATGCATACGGACACATACTGAAAGTCATGTTGGACAAAGATGCCACCAAACAAATGCAGCCACAGTCAGTACAACCTTAAACACAGACATGCACACATGGACACACACACACACACACACACACACAAACGCTGTTTGTTGATTGGCATTGGCGGCTGCATCGCCGACAACAGCAGCGTTTCATTTACATAACGCACAGGGGCGATGCACCTTTCCCTCGCTCTGCTCCGCAGGAGGATGATTGGCAGCTGGAATGTGACTCTGCTATAACTGAATTCAAAGGAGCCGCCGGCCCCGACGGCCCCGACGGCTGCACAGCTCCACTCAATTTCACCTTTTGCTCAGATCCAATTTTTATGACTGACATTTCTGAAAGTGACCCATATCTGATGCCAGTTTGATGGATGCATTCCACAATGACCCACGAGTGCAAACTAACGGCAAATTTCACCGCACTGGAAACAACTAATTTAACAGTCCAATAGCTGTGTGTAAGGCAACACAATCTGCATGTGTTAAAACGGTCTTTGGTGTACCTGTCTCCAGACTGACTGACGTTAACAAAATTTACCTGGAATGAGGCGCTACAACAACGAGGTGTTGTTTCATTGCTCTGCAGCAGTTTTTTGTTCAGTCCTGTGCCTCGGATCCCCTGCTGGTCCAGCAAGGTGGTCTGATAAAAACTAAATATGGGGCTACGTTACCTCACAGGTGCTTTGTCCATACTCTCAAAGGTTGTGTGGTATAAAGGAACATAAAGGTACCATAGAGTACCCTTACCACTTCTACTTCCACATGCACAATTATATAACCCAAGTGAGCAAAATTATGCCTTTTTAAATAAAACATGTCACATTAAGGAATAAAGAGAGCGAGCCCTCACAGAAAGTGACAGAAGTAGACGATGTGACAAATGTGAAGCAAATCCTTTGCAGAGCTTTGCCCATTTTCACACCTGTGCACATCTGCCCATTCGCTGTGGAATACATGCATGAGTGTCACATTGTCAGCTTTGGCAATTCACAAACATTGGGTAACATAGATCTAAGCTCTGTCCGAATTTCAAAAAGTATTTAACATTTTCTACAGCTCATCTGACAAAGCTTTTGACCTTTTAGAAAGACTTAGTTACCAATCTTGTTAAAAAAAATACAGTTTACCTTTCCCATGATTTATATTATCAAAAATGAGCAACAGCTCTGTCAAACAAGTCACAGCGGTTACAATATATTACAATGGTGACAGTTTAACTCCAGAAAAAAGCTTCTCAACTCTCGTCTCTAAAATATGGTCTCATACACATGTTACATTTAAAGGTTGTGCAGAGAACATACTGGAGCAAAGGGATGGACAGCAGAGAAGCGCAGCACAGATCTGAACCAGGAAGTCTGGTATGCTGGTTACTAGGAGGTAACTATCAACAGCCACATTTCAGGGTGTTTATATACTCAAAAGAGGAATTTGGGGAGAAAAATGTGTTTTGTTAAGACCTCAGTATTTACAATAGTCTGGTAGAAAATTAGATGATAATGATTTCTTTCTATTGGATAATTAAGAAGTACAAATTATATACACACAGCTGCTCAGTTGGACACAGTGGACCGTCCAAATGGAGGATCTCTACACTGAGTATTACGTTGTAGACAACAAAATATTAAAAACTGCAGAGATTAATAAAACAGTTTTCACTGTCACAAAAATACAAGAAGACATTGTTCCGTCTGTAGTGATGAGCTGAAATCACCCCTCGCAGCCCATCTCATCTCTTCTTCCTGTCTCAGCTCCCTGCTGTCTGAGCAACAAGGAAAAAAAGAAAACAATAATACAATAAACTGAGGAAAATCACACACTAATACACTCACTGACTGAAACAGTGTGAAAGTGCATTTATATATTTATTTCTCAGCATTACATCACTTCTCTGAGCCTGCGGGCGGCTCAATTAGCATAATAATTAAGCCAGAGCTGTAAAGCACAGTTTGTTCCTATATTGCTGCACACTGCAGTTGGTTTTGAAGTTTCACCCTCCACACACAGCGCCAACACCCCCACCCCCCACCCCCTCCCCCATCGAAGAAATTACCATGCATTTAGACAATGCGAATGAATTAACAGAGAGCTAATTTCTCCCAGACTCCAGTATGTGTGAGTGGTTATCAGCAGTGACACTGTGTGTGTGTGTGTGTGTGTGTGTGTGTGCACAACGCACCTCTCCTCACTTTCTCATTACATGCAGTGATTGACTCGAACAGAGAGAGGGGGAGAGGGGGTGCAGAGGGGGAGGAGGAGGGTAGATTGGGAAAACTTTCATTATGAAATTGAGAATGAGGATTCAATCAGACCTCATTTAAAAACTAATGTTACTCTTCTCCTCTGTCAGCCCCCGCTCTCTCTCCCTCTCTCCCTCTCTCCCCCCCTCCTCTTTATCAGGGATGTTTGCGTGGATTGACATGATTTATAGTGAACTGCAATGAGAGCATAATGATGTTCTCTGTAATGAATTGATTAGCATTTAAATAGCTGGGAGAGCGCAGTGCAGCGGAGACTTGAACTGTTTGGGGTTAAAGGTCAGAGTGTGTTTGATATGATGGGGGGGGGGGGCTCTGCAGAGTCTTCTAGTTTTGACAGTTTCCTGGGTCGTAAGGACTTCTTATTGTGGTTACTTCTTATGTTGGTGATGTAGAGAACAAAGGTTATTCAGCTGGAAGCGACTGTGGATGGGTGTCAGGTGGTTTGATAATGAAGATACGGTGAGACTATTGTGTTAAACTGATATTTGATCTTTATTAAATCGGATGTTTAAATGTCCAAAGTTTCCTCTGAAGTTGAAACTAATCAGAAATTCATTAATGTCCCTCATTCTACTGATCGCTGATTCATTTCAAGAGTTCTAATTAGATCTGATTAATCTGTCAGCATGATGTATTAGACAGATCAAAGCATGAATAGTTTTTAGTTCTACAGAGAACAAATCGAGTTTACATACATATCATTTAGGAGGCCATTAATAAACTCCACTCATTTTAAATGTAGCAGGGAAACTCTGATTTTAGTGGCTAAAACTTACACACTTTTCAGTTTTCTTTACTTTTGCAGAGAGCCAACGGCAATGACCAGTGTGTGTGTGTGTGCATGTGAATGTGAGTGTGTGCGTGTGTGTGTGTGAACGTGTGAATGTGAGTGTGTGCGTGCGCGCGTGTGTGTGTGTGTGTGTGTCTGATAATAAAGTCAGACTTGTGTCTAAAGACTTGTGTTCTGCACTGACAGAAGTCTGTCAGACAGAAACTGAAGCAGGTTTCGTTCCCAGACGAACACAAAGTGAACTTGACAGTGGCTGTAAGGTTGATACTGTGATACTTTATATTCCAAATCTTCTCTTGACGTTTGAGTTTCTGTAGTGCCGTACATGTTTGTTTTTATTTTATTCCACTCAGCCATGGTGGCTCTCAGCTCTCACGCTTTACTCTTCTTCATTTCTTTCCAAACCAATTGGCAGTTATAAAAAGTTAATTTACTAAGTACTTAAGTTCTGTAATCAAGTAAAATTTTCATTCTTTTAAACGGCTATAGTTACTATAGTTAGTCCATAGTTAATTCACAGATTAAGATTTTACATACAAAATAAACAGTACATTTAGCTTCTAAAACATGATGCCTTGTAATAAATAAAACTATCCAAAATAATATAAAGACCTTAAATTCATCTCCACCTTGTCCAGTTGAGACCAGTTATAACATTAAGATGCTCTGAAATGAAGCATTCTGCATACATGCTTTTGTTTGGGACCCTAAAAACACGAAAGTCCCTGACTTACTGAATGAGGAAGTTATGCCGTTGTTCGGTCGAGTGTTGGAGTTTCCCCACTGGCTGTTGCTCTTTCAAAAAGGCTTGTGAATATTTTCATCAGAAACAACTAATCAACCGCAAAGGGAAATAATTAAACAGAAGTCAGTCTTAATGACTTTCTGATTAATTAACATTTTTTGACTCAAATGTAACTTAACCATGTCATGTGATATGTTAATTTTGTAAACTTTCAGAACAAATATGACTGGATGAACATTTAATATCCATTTATTTCACATTACACACACGCCCACTGGGCCACAGTTTGACACATTAACCAAACACGTCCAGCCGTATACCACGTTTCCTCCTCAGCTCTTTGATACATATGTACATTTTAACTTTGACTAAGGTAAAAAAAAATGATGATAATAATACTAAATATTTTCACTACTGCTACTTGTTTCTTGATTTCTACAGGAAAGAGACGTGTTGATTCCAGCTACAATTTTAATGAAGTAGACAAAGCTTGCATAAAAACAACCAAACATCTCACCTGATTCAGAAAACACTGCTCAGAATACAAATAAGCAGTGACGCATGGCCGCAGACTTTAAGCCGTTGTCTGAATTTGTGCTTGCGTGCGGACTAATTTGATTGTTTGAGTGCTTGTGCATGTGTGTGTGTTCCCTGAAGGAGAGCAAAGACCGCTTAGCTTGTAATTCTCTTTTAATAACAGTAATCTTTCCACAGCTCTGCTCTGCATCCGTAGTCATGCGCTATTATTTTGAAAAACCCACAGAGGAAAGGACGGCGTGACAGCAAAGAGAGTCGAAGAGAAGCGAACAGACGACTGCAGTTTGCAGACAAAATGAGCCGTCATTTCGCTGACTCGATATCCTCGCATTTGTCGTCCTTATCGATACAGCCATGAGGGGATTTTATCGATTACCGATTTCACTCCCTCAGACACACTCACATTCTAACGCTGCTTTTCTTTCCACTCTGCAACACAAACCCAATATTGATCTCTTTCAGGTTCACATGCACATGAGCACATGCTTCCTCTCATCCGTAAAAGTTTACACAGAATCACCCAGCCTCCCTCCTCACACACACACACACACAATTGACTCTTTCTCCCTCGCTCATACACACGATCTCTTAATGTCTGTACATCCAGTGTTTGCATCGTAAACTGTCAGCGCTGTAACGCACGGCGACTAATGGAAAGCTGTAGGTTTTGGGCGCATGGACTGTGTAGGCGTCTCCAAGCACATCTGCTGTTTCTGTTCATGAAAGTGTTGAAGGGGCTGGGTGAAGTGGGATATGGATCGGAGGGTGTGGTGATTAATTAAAGCCTCAGTGAGAATGCACTCTAAGAACGCTGCTTCCAGCCCTGCTTGTGCAGCATCTCTGGCTTAAATGGAGGAGTAACCCATCCATCCATTTTCTTTTTGTTTTCCTTTTTTTTCTGAATTGTTAAGCTCACATTGTCAAGCGTGTACAACCAGCTGAAGCGTAAAAATGTTAAAAATGTATTAAAGTCATGCCAATTTTCTCAATGTTGAATTTCAGAAAAAGAGAACCCCTCTGAGAACATGGCGCAGGGGAGGAGGATAAACCAAACCCAGATCTTTGTTACACACAGGAAGGAAACTAATTCTAATAACAGTTTCTGCCATGATTTCGTCCCCTCCGCTCCCTCATCCTGTTCTACTTCATCCTCCTCTTCACGTTGTATTTATGTCCGACCACATGACCGCTCGCACTCTCCTGATAACAGTTAACTTGGTTCCAAAGACTCAGCAAAGATTTCTCCTCCTTCTCTGTCAGTGGACATTTTCTTCATGCTGATGTGAGCACTCTGCTGTGTGTGAGAGCGCGACAACGGATCGTCTGTAATCTGTGTGTCTGAGTGTCAATCTATACCTTGTGTGTGTGTGTGTGTGTGTGTGTGTGTGTGTGTGTGTGTGATAGCAAAGCAGCTGAGGGAGATGGCAGCCTGTCTGTCTCTGTTAGCATCTTTACTTTGCAAAGCTGCCCTGGCTTGGAGCCTACAGCCCAGACACACACACACGCACACTCACGTCACGCACGAGCTCACACTCACGCTCACAAACACACACACACTTACACACACACACACACACACACCTACTGACACTCCCGCACACACTGACATACATCAGTAGACTCTCTTACACATATAAAAACGTCAACACACACATGCAGGGCTTCACTTTGACCTGAGCACACATCAACATTCACCAACAATTACAGACTGTGACATAAACATACACACACACATGCACACACACAAGCACAGTTACAAATTCTGCTACTAAAGTAACATTTTACAACATGATCTTATTTTTGTAATTTTGGCCACTGCTCCTGTGAATTATGAAAATATTTTTCTTGCCATTTAGATTAGTAATATAAGATTGAGTATTGAGAACTGTTATTGACTATTGATTGATTTCCACATTGGTGAGTTTGTAGTCACCAGCTAGGCTACAATAAGATGCAGCTGCTCAGCACTAAAGATTAATGGTTGGGTGGTAGACAGCTTTAAGGTGGAGGAGAGTTTCCACTGTCACTTCCTGTCTCTAGTTAAACTGTTTTGTTTTTACACCAACAGATGCAGTTTTGTAAAAGTTTGTTATTTAATAGGTGATTTTGACTGCGCTGCAACTGTTTAGTGGCACATGATATATTGAATTTTAGAGGCTTTGATATTCTCACTGAATATGATTTTCCAACCTGACATTCAGTTTCAGTGTCACCTCTAGAAGACGTTATAATGTAGTCTTGAATTGTTTTAAAAACAGGGATTAGCTTCAGTAAAGCCTCAGTATGGCTCTGACAATTGACTGCAGCATTTGGAGTTAAGCAGCTGAAATCGGGCAGCAACATCAAACAGTCCACAGTGACCTGAACGGGATCCCAGTCCACCCACACAGGCTCACTGAACTGGACCAGTAGTCACACATATAAACTCCATATGGAAAATAACTTTCACGGTTAATATTTTAGATGTGTTTTTACTTTACAATACGCTTCTTGTCAGTTATCTGACACACACAGGGGGTAAACATTTTTGTTTTTTGACAACTCAAACATATATTGCCTTCACTTTGCACAATGATTGGTTTGATGGTTGCCGTTGACAGTGGGTGTAAATTCTCACAAAACAGGCATTTATCTGATGGTCACAGAACTTACTCTTTTCTGATTGGCTGGCGAGTATCTGTTAAAATCTTATAACATTTCAAACATAGTTACTTTCATAATATTCAGGCCAACTTAAAGAATGTCATCCATTCAGATATGTGAGCATAATACAAGAATATTTAAATTCAATACAAATTCTATTTAATTTTTGTTTATTCAAAATGATTTGAAACAGTTGTCCACACTTGGTAGTGTAGAATGAGAGTCCACTGTTTGTAATGTAGGAGTGTGTGTGTGTGTGCGTGTGTGTGTGTTTGTGTGTGTGTGGGGCTTATGGGGATTTTGTGTTGGTGTGTGTGTGTGTGTGTGTCTTTCTTTGTCTCAGCCGCTGCTCTGTTGGCTGTTGGAGGGTGAAATAGCAGGATCACCTTCAGGTAATCATAACGTTAGTTTCCTACACTGCACCCAGTGCTGCAGTGGTCCTGCCGGGCTCTCTGTGTGTGTGTGTGTGTGTGTGTATGTGTGTATGTGTGTGTGTGTGGGTGGGTGGGTGTGCTCATGTGTCTGACGTGCAACCAAATCTGAGTTCAGTGCTGTTGTACTGCGGTAGTCGTTCCTGCCAAGCCACAGCTTTCTGTGTGAGTGATACAAAGCAAATTTAGCAGGAGACAGAAAGACAAAGTAGCGTGCAGAAAAAGAAAGAAAGAATGATGCAGAAAAGTAATTAGTGAACAGAAAGATGGCAATAGGCTGCGTGAGCGTGTGTGTGGGTGCGTGATAGTGTGTGTGTGTGTGTGTGTGTGTGTATGAGACGGGGGGGGGTCATGTGCAGTGTGTAAAATGCAGAAGAGAGAATGTTCACGTTCAGGAGAGAGAGGAGACTGAGTGTACGTATAAGAGAAAGCATAAGAGGGAAAAATCTAGTAGTGTGTATGTGTGTGTGTGTGTGTGTGTGTGTGTGTGTACGTATGTGGGGGGGGTGGGGGGGTGTGGGGGGGGGGGGGTGGTTGATGGGTGGGTGGGATGGCTTCGTTACCTATTGGGGACCTTTTTCTGGTATAAACACCGACCTTGTCAGGACCAGTAGTCCTTATGGGGACCAAAGCCTAATGAAGCAAAACGTTATTTCTGAGGTCCTGGTTAAGGTCATGGGTAAGGTGTAAATATTGGTTAGGTTAAGGTTAGGCATGAATTGGTTTAGGTCAGGTTTCGGTTGTCCACAATGAATGGAAGTCAATACAATGCCCTAACAAGGATAGCTGCGCAAACCTGTGTGTGTGTGTGTGTGTGTGTGTGTGTGTGTGTGTCTACTCTCTGCAGTAGAGGGATAACCTCCTCCTGTACTTCCCTGAATGGCATTCAGTGAACCAGGGCTTATCACACACACACACTCACACATAATTGTAATTGGGCATGTTTAATCTCATTTCTACACCTCCACAGAACACACACACAAGTAAAATGCCATTGAATGTGTATACATACACACATGCTTAAATAGGTGCATATTTGCATACAGAGCATCTCCACACACACACACACACACACACACAGTCTGCAGCAGTAAAGAGAACTCTGCCTTTAGGATTAGTTGTGGTAATATCTCGACAAAGGCCTGAGAAATGGAAAGCTCTTCTGAGGTAAAGTTACCGTGAACACTTTCCCCCCCCAGAAAATCACTCTTTCCCCAGCGTACGGAAATATAGAGAGAGGGAGGGGGAGAGAGAGGGAGACACGGACAGAGAGAGAAAGAGGGAGGTAGAGAGAAGGAGAGAGAGACAGACAGAGAAAGAGAGAGAGAGGCAGAGAGACAGACAGAGAGAGAGAGAGAGAGAGAGAGCTCTGAGTTCCCTTGTTCACATACAAAGTGTCAGTTAATGAATGAGTGAAAGACGGATGAAGAGGAAGACAGCCTGTACAGGCAGCCCGGTAGTGACTCAGCAGTTAGGTCTAAAGGTCCTTCATTTAAACACTCAGTATTCTCTTTCAGTCAAAACAAAAACAAAAACAGTAGTCTGATAACGTCGTGAAGTAGCGTGGGATCATGGGAGTTGTTGTCTTCTGCCTTTTCCAGTGAAAATCTATCTGACGTGACTCGATACTGAAATATCACATCAATAAATAAGGTACTCATAAGACCCATTTAAAGAAATTTGGTTACCACGTATTCTACCTGTATGGACGGTCACACATAACTGATTCTCCCTGAACTTTCTTTGGCTTAAGGGATCAGTTCCATCTTTTCCATATAGCTGAAAGAGCAGAGCCGAGCCCCGACCCTGCCGCAGTAAGGACATCTCCTCCCCCAGTGGCTCTGGCCACGTGAGACTCGTGGAACTGTGAGACTCTGGATAAAAGCCCCCACCGATTGGCACCTTATCTCGTGTCGAGGTTGTGAGGGAAAGCGAACATGACAAATGCATCCCTGGGAAATAAGTCTTTGATCAGCGCACCAGGAGACAGAGAGTGAGAGAAATGAGAAGGAGAAAGAGAAAAGGGAAAAAAAGGCTGAGGTTAGCCTAATTAAAATGCAAACCACCAAACAGACTGTAACCTCAATAAGGCTGCAGAATTTAAGGCCGTGATGAGAGAATGAACGGATGGAGAGGAGAAAGCAACTAAAATAGCTCAGAATAACGTTTCTCTTTGGAGCATGTCCTTCATCTCCATATAGAGAGAGAACGATAGAGATGGAAATGAAAGGCAGAGCCGAGGGGTTGGCGTCACTGAAACACAAAACCATGAAAGTTACAATAACCTGGTGCAGAATTTAAGAAAGAAATAGACAAATTAATGAATGAATGGAAATGGGAGAGAGATTGATAGAAATATAGCAAACAAGTTCACCATATTAAAATGCACCAAACATACAGATTATTGACAAGACGTTGAATAAATGAACAAACGATAGAACAGAAGAAAGAAAAAAAGTCAGAAGGTGTCTGAGGAGAAATATCACCTCTCGCTCCCTGGCCAATAATCCCAGCAAAGAAGCCAGGAGCTCAAATCCTCATTCAAATGCAAAACCATTAAAACATAACCCTGCTAATGAAACTGAATATAACACTAACTCTGTTCTGCTTTAAGCCTGAGCAGTTGTTCTAATTGGTTGGTAAATAATTAGCAGTTTGTGATCCTCAGCGTCCCAGTTTTGATTCAACTATTTAGTACACTTTTCTTTTTTTTAAAGGAAATTCTTTAAGATTGTTCAATTAAAATTATCACAAGGGAGGGAAATGATTAAAAACACCTCCCTCAGTCGTCCTGTCAGAGCCTCATAATATTCATAACAGCATTTAACACTTAAATGTGCTCAGTTATGGAAGTTCATTTTTAAATTAGTGGTTCAGAGTCAGTGAATCACAGGTGCACTGTTACACTGCCAAACATTTTCTCATTGCTTAGCATATGCAATGAGTTTGATTCTGTGTTTTGGAATAATATTCAAAGCGTCAGACGAACCAACCACCTCTGCTTTTTAACCTCTATATGCTCCCTTTAGAGAAGCAGAATCACACAAAAGAACAACACTGCTTATCATAAGTATCATAAGCAGATGATCCTCAGCTTTCCAACGCTCCCATAGACTTACTGAATCAATGCATTGACCAAAGAAATGGTTAGATGAACCAACCTAGGGACTGTGTGTCATTAACAGGCCCGCCTGTCCCGGCCTATAACTGATGAATTATTGAGAATTATTACATTTCGACTGAGAGATGTGCCATATAAATAAACTTGCCTTGCACCACTCGAGCATGGAGAACAACAGCAGAGAGGGAGGGGGACTGAATTAGAAGGATGAAGGTTATCACCACCAGCACACAGGTTCACCCTAAAGTAGAACTGTAGCCTGAGCCTACGATTGGCCAAGGAGCCAAACAAAGATTAACCAATGCTCCAAAATGTAAATCAAATTCATCAGCGTGGTTATTTTCACCTCCTTCTCAGCAGCTTGATGCCATCAGACCTTTTTCTTGCTCTACAAACTTGAGACACAGCAAGTTGTAACATTTATCTTGCTTTCCTCACAAAGCAATTCAGTTGGTTGAAAACCTGTAGGACTGGACACCATAACATCACGACTGGTAAGATGGAGAACGATACAGAAAGCCATAGAAGCTGTGGAAACGTAAAAATTATCATGTAGAGTCAAACTAAAGTCAAACACAACAAAAGATCCTTTGATGTTAACATCTTGTTGATTCTCAACCTTGAACAATGGGAAATAATTCCCTGAACAAGCAGTTCAGAAGATACAGTATTACTTAGTACCCCAAAAAATAAGGATTTCCCACTGATGGTCCGAAAGAAAAGACTTCACGGAAGTTAAAGCAGTAATTGATGTTTCGTGCTGAGGGGCACTGCAGGTCCAGTTGGTGTCACAACTACAGACTCCATCAATTTTACATGTAGTCATTCCATCCATTGTTAATGTGAACATATTGATCAGTGCAACTTTAAAGGAATTTAAGTATGTAACTTTCTCCATTTTGCCTGTACCAAGAGCTCGATCATTGTACTTCAGCGTTTTTTTTTTGTATGCCCGCCGCCTTTTTCTCTGTTTTCTCTGGTCATATATCACCAATTTAAAAAATGTGTGACTTCTACAGCTCAGTTCTATGAAAAGAAATACTTTATTAACACCACAGGAGTCTAAGAGAAAAAAATATATGACTGTGTTCTTAATTTTCTTTTTTTTGAGAAGCTGAGACAAGCAATAAAGGAATATGTTACTTAAATGCTGCAGTGTAGCTCTTTCATGTTGTTTTAATAATTTCTAGACGTTCTGCAGCACAGAGGCATAAGCGTGATATGGTTTCACAGACCGTACTTTTGTTAGGAGTCACAGCAGGACATGTTCATTGTTGGTTTGGTCTCTTCAGGGAACTGTTGATAGTGATAGAAAGATAAAATAATAGCAACGTTATCCATTAATGTTCTTCAGGTCTGATTGGTATTCCCAAAAATGAATTAAAATCAGACTGTCTAGACTTTTGTTTTGAGAGTTAACTTGTCAAGTGTTGTCTACGTACCTAATCTGAGGTATATTTCAAGAGAAATATGCTGTCTTTAATAACTAAATTGTGTGTTTTTAAATCCGTAACCCTCTGTTACCGTTGCATCAACATGTTAGTTTCCCTCTCTTCACGTGAATGAATGAGCAGCGATGAGCAGTCTGATGTAGACGTACAGAATGTGCCATTAATTATGGATACACTGAGCGATGAGCCCCACGCTCTGTCGCCTCAACAAATGTCTGTGTTTGGAGGACAGAAGGTGTTGCAGTTTGTGTTGGATTTCACCACAGTCTGTGTGTTGATGTAAAGCCAGTGAATAATTAATGGCAGAAGTTAGCATCTGTCCCAGTGGTGTTTCACTGTGCTTTGTTGAGCTCTCACAGAGGTTCAGACAGTAGCGGAGCTGGAAGTTTGTTCCCACTTTCATCTGTGTTTTAGATAATGAAAAACAGATGGCATAGAAATCAGAAGTTTAGGGTTCTCCAGGAAAATTATTTACGGAGTAACACCTCTGACTTCGGCTCAAAGGAGGCAACATGGGTGAGTCACAACTCACAAAACAACCCTTACTGCAATTAAAGATGAATTAAAGGCCATTAAAAACTGGGGGGGTGAAAACACTGCTGCTGCAATGCAGGATGGGATGTGGGAGGGAGAAGGGTTGGGTCTGAGAGAGGCTTCCTCCTGCTGATGGTGGCAGAAGGTGTTCAGTATCTCCTGCAGGACACCCCAGCTGACACAGAAGTAACCTGCAATCTGCTTTGACCTGTTAGAGATGCAAATGTTGATATCTTGTGATATGTGCATCAGCACAAAAGCTGAAACAGTAGTTTGGAGAATCTGGATTTATTTTTCTTGCCAGCACTGAGATTGAAAGTGTCGGATGGCTTACCTCCATTGGTGTGTGCTGGTTCTGAGTGGGAGATCAGTGCTGGTTTATGGTAAGCCACTGCCATTCTACTGGCCTGCTGCACCTTTATACGGTATGTGGCTCATGTTCCACCTCTTACCGGCATATATCAGTTCTGACATATTCTAGTGATGATTCTGATTTGCTGTGCGACTTATGACCGGTTGTCACTCATGTTTCTCTTGTATTTGGGCCATATGTCCTTTCTTAGTGTTGTGCCACTTTGACTGTTGATATGTCCCTGCTGTTCGACAGCATATGGCACATGAAAATATTGTGTCACTCCTCTCGCACTCACACAGCTCATGATGATTCTTTACTGGCATACGCTGCTGCTGACTCCAGATTGTGGTTAATACAGAAGAAGTCTGCAGTAACGTGAGATACAACCTTTCCTAAGCTGAACCAAAGAGCTTTTGTTGCCTAAACCGAACCCCAGTGCTGCTTTGTACACCGACTATCCACACTGACCACCACCACAGTAATGTAGCTCCTTGTTCGTTATAAAAATAAAAATAAACTTAGCCTGTGAAAATATAATCCTAGTAGTTGCATTTGTCACCACAACATAATTGGAGAAACAATTTAGAATTATAAATGTGATTCCTAAGAGACAGGGTTGGTCAATTCCTGTCAAAGATTTATTTAACAGTCATCATAATCTCAGCGATCCTCAACACAGTCTTACAGTCTGTCTTGGATAATTTATCTCATGGTGCTTTAATTTGTATCTTCAGCTTCTTGTTTTCAAGTGAACGCAACTCAGTTTTGAGTGCTGTGACTTCTTACTAAATCCTCCTTGGCAGTCGTGGTTGGATTTTCCTTTTCGTTTCTATGACACAGGCTCATGACTTCGACTAAAGAATATTTACTGCAGATGATTCAAAAATGATGGCAATCCAAACCATGGAGGTGCTAATGCTGTTCAACCTAACCTTCCAGGACTATTTACCACTATTAAATACTATTACCATTGATTGTCTTCAGCCAAAACTGCTGCATGAGACAAATATTTTGCAGTATTAACTAGAAATGGACTATTAGACCCATCAGTTGTTTCTGCTCCCACTGGGGCAGCACCAGTTGTTTCCCCGCCTGAACATGTCTTTATTCCACCAGCCAGGATAATGGAGACACAGGTTGTTTAATTATTAAAGAGTAATTCATAGAATGGAAATGCCAATGGCCCTAAAGTTTGGGGTCAGCACAGCGTGTGAACCACATCACGTATGACGGAGGCAGCCAGACTGTAAGCTTGTTGCAGTGTGTCTGTTGCATTATTTAAACACCTTTTGCAGCCTGTTACTATGGCTGATAGAGACAGCCCAAGGCTACAGTGTGTTTTAGAGCAGATGGAGGGGGAAGGAAGGGGAGAAAGAGGTGGAAAAATGGAAAGAAAAATTCAGATATACCTGAATCCCTCCGGGTCACGGGGTCTTCAAATAGAGGGAGGAAAAAAGAACCAATAAAGGTACAAAGAAAGCTAAGGTTAAAATTAGCTCCGGGCTGTATGCTGGCAGGATGGAGTGATGAAGAAGAAGAGGTGGTGGGTGGAAGAGAAATGAGAACCAGAAGAGAAAAACACAGAACAGAGCAGCTGAGGGAAGATGAAGGTTAACAGGAAGGAATGTAAAGAGAGGGGAGGATGAAGAGTAAATACAGTGAGAGATGAAAGGAAAGAGGGAAGAAGAGGGAGGAGGGGGCAAAAGAGAGGAGGAATGAAAACAGCCTCAGCTTGTATGTGGGGGGGGGGGGGGGGGGGGGGGAGCCTGAACAGAGAAAGAAACATGAAGGAAGAAGGAAGGCTGACGATCCGTGTGCTGTTTAACATGGTCCTCTGTCTGTCTGTCTGTCCACAGCTACACTGTACATCCCCGAGAGGACAGACAGACACACAGACAGACAGACAGAGAGGCAGAGAGGCAGACAGAGAGACAGACAGACAGAGAGACAGACAGACAGAGAGAGAGAAAGAGAGAGAGAGGGACAGACAGACAGACAGAGAGACAGACAGACAGAGAGGCAGAGAGGCAGACAGAGAGACAGACAGACAGAGAAACAGACACACAGACAGACAGACAGACAGACAGAGAGGCAGAGAGGCAGACAGAGAGACAGACAGACAGAGAAACAGACACACAGACAGACAGACAGACAGACAGACAGACAGAGAGAGAGAGAGAGGGACAGACAGAGAGACAGACAGACAGAGAGAGAGAAAGAGAGAGAGAGGGACAGACAGACAGACAGAGAGACAGACAGACAGAAAGAGAGAGAGAAAGAGAGAGAGAGAGACAGAGAGGCAGACAGAGAGAGAGAGAGACAGAGAGAGAGAGGGACAGACAGACAGAGAGAGGGACAGACAGACAGAGAGACAGACAGACAGACAGAGAGACAGACAGACAGAGAGAGAGAAAGAGAGAGAGAGACAGACAGACAGACAGAGAGACAGACAGACAGAAAGAGAGAGAGAAAGAGAGAGAGAGAGACAGACAGACAGAGAGACAGACAGAGAGAGAGAGGGACAGACAGACAGAGAGACGGACAGAGAGAGAGAGAGAGACAGACAGAGAGAGAGACAGACAGACACAGACAAACAGAGACAGACAGACAGACAGGATGGGTAGACAGACAGGACAGACAGACAGAGAGACACAGAGTGAGAGACGGAGAGGACAGACAGACGGATAGACTGACAGACAGAGAGAGACAGGATGAGCAGACGGACAGACAGACAGACAGGCAGAGCATCATCTAGCTGAATGAAGCAGCACTCTAACTGTCTGTCTGTCTGTCTGTGTCTCTCTCTCTGTCTGTCTGTCTGTCTGTCTGTGTCTCTCTCTGTCTGTCTGTCTGTCTGTCTGTTTGTCTCTGGATAATCTTTCACGTGAGCTGCTGGAATACACACACACACACACTTAAAAACACAAGGGATGCTTCGACAGGCAGTAACTAATGATTGTGTTCAATATTAATTGGCAGAACATGAATAATCGAAGTGATTTATCAAGCAGAAGGCCAGCAGTCTGTGTTTCTCTGGGACTCTGCAGACGTTAACTTTGTTAACATTTCACAGCCTCGCAATTAATCAGCTTTATTTCTACTTAATGTTACGATCCTCTTACGCTTAGATTTAGTGACATTTATTAGCAAGCAGACTCCAAATTTTATAAGCAGAATATATGAATCCAACCAATATAAATAACTTTACAATTAGGTGATTATCAAAATGATTACTAATTAATTTATTATTAATTATTGACCTTGGAAACAGCAGCTGAGAAAATAATTGCATCACCAGGTCTTCTAGTAGTTGTTCTGGAGCTTTTGATCATATCACATCTTCTTCATCAGCTGCAGCTCGGCTATGAGAGGCTCTCCGGTGTGTCGCCATGTTGTTTACCGCTGTTAACATTACTGTGGGTCAGCGCTCAGTATCCGCCCACCTCTGGTTAGAGGGCGTTAACTTTTCTTTAATATGAATTTCATGACGTAGACGGGTCCCAACAGGTCGACTCTCTCAGTATCAGCCTGCGAGGTCCAGGGCCGATTTAAAACTGTAGGTGGCTTGTTGAGCTGTTTCAGTCCATAAAATGCCAATTTTTATATATTTGGCAAAGAATGTCAACACCAGCATTGATGTATTTCATCACCGTGCAGTCAGATAATTCAGTTTACAGCTAAAAAACATGTGTGCAGGACCTCTTTAATGTGCTCTGAAAAGTGCACTCTGTTACACACACACACACACACACACACACACACACACACACACACACACACACACACACACACAGGTGTCGCTCTCCACCCTTTACCCAGGACCCCAACGTGCACTAACACACATTCAGAGTATTGGTCCCTGGTGCTGTTGGTGGGTTTGGTTAAATGGTTCAGTGACTGAGAGCGTATTCACATAGCAGGATGTAATTAATGATGTGTGTGTGTGTGTGTGTGCGTGTGTTTCTCTGTGTGTGTGTGTGCGTGTGTTTCTGTGTGTGTGTGTGTGTAAGTGTGTGTTTTTCTGTGTGTGTGTGTGTGTTGGTGTGTGTGTTTCTGTGTGTGTGTGTGTTGGTGTGTGTGTTTCTGTGTGTGTGTGTGTTCCTCTGTGTTTCTCTGTGTGCGTGTGTTTCTGTGTGTGTGTGTGTGTTTCTCTGTGTGTGTCTGTGTTCTGTGTGTGTGTGTGTTTCTGTGTGTGTGTGTGTGTGTTTCTCTGTGTGTGTCTGTGTTCTGTGTGTGTGTGTGTGTGTGTGTTTCTGTTTGTGTGTGTGTGTGTGTGCGTGCCCGTGCTGTAACAGTGATTACGACTGCAGCAGAAATAGAGCTTCTTATATGAATTGATTTTTATGCTACACTTTCCTTTTCTTCCTCTCTCTCTTCCTCTTTCTCCTCTTGTTCTTTCAAGCTGACTCCTACTCTTTCTTTATCTCTCTCTCTCCCCCCTAAGCCCTCCCCTCTCTCTCTCTCTGTTACTCCCCCAGATCTGTCTGTATCTTTCCCTCCATCTCTCTTCCCCACTCTTTACAATCCTGCTGACTGTTTAAAAGTTAAGTCTTATTTTAACTTCATTTGAACCAGGCAGATGCTGGTAAACCTGGACTGAATATGTTCCCATACTAGTCATCCCACTTTAGAAACCCAAAGCTCTCCGGGGCGGCTCCGAGTACCTGTTTGAAAACTGAATGAGTGCAGCTTTCTGTGAATGAAGCGTTTGCTCAGTGCTGACTGAACAAGTGTCTTTGAGTTTGGTATGTACCAGGTCAATCAACTACAAAGTGAAAGGTCTAAATAGCCACAACAGTAATTGATGGACAGTGTTTAATAAGCATACTGTAATATACTGCTTTACACAATTTCAGCATGTTCTGCCCTATAGTTGCCTTAAAGGTATGTAATGCTTATTTAGGGCTTCCTCCACTTGTCACTGCTGTTCAGGAGATCATTTTGATTTTACAGGTTTGAAATCGTCTCTTCCTTTGGCCGGAGCAAAGGAAGTAGTGACCATACTGGATAACAGAACTTTGTATAATCGCCTGCTGTGTCTCTGTGTGTAGGTGCACAGCTGTGCAGCAAGCTAAACTTGCCTTAGACCAAAGGTATTGTGAAAATGAATAAGTAAAGTAACGAAGACTGGATTCACAAAAAATTTGATGAGTTGTCCAATCAATTAGTTGTCTGATATATATCACCTGTGAAAGGTCAACAGAGGAGGTAACAGTGATTCAGCAGTTACTTGTTCAACAGTTGAAGTAGGTCTGCTGCTGTCCAGCGAGGCTGTTTTCACCTGCAGAACAACCCACCGATCAGAGCTCTCAGTGGGATCAGGACCGTGTGGCGAAACTTGTGACAGACAAATGGAGATAAAAACTGGCAACTGGTGAAACGTAAGTCAACTTATAGAAATAACTGCTCTTAAATCCAAGCTCTTAAATTTGTCTTTGATATTTGTGAAAAGCGTTCCTCCGACCTGCAGCGCTTGTGTCAACAGAAAATCTTTCAATGAAATGTCCCAAAGCCAACATGCTCGCCTGGCAGCTGTGAGTGCCAACAGCAGCCATATTGGTTGTTTACGTTCATTATGATAATGTCCGATGTTTGTTTACATGTTAATGAGACATGAGCTACTTGGATACAGTTACCATGACAACGATGTACCACGCTTGTCTTCTAACCCTCAAATAACAATACAGTATGTCTACGTGTTACTATATATATATATATGTATAATATGTCTGGGTGTATAAACAGTATTGCTCAGCCATCGCTGTGTATCTCCATGGTTACGATATGTGTCTCTGCTCTCTCGTGGACTCTCTGTCGGGGGATTTTTTCGCCTCTGGCTGGTTTCTCCAGAGTTACCTACCCCAGCTTTAATTTGGCAGGAATGCTAATTTGTTTGTGTCGTTTCCAGGTTGTTATATGAGCTGCTGGCGTTAATGGATCCAGCACTGGAGAGATTCCATTTCTAAAATTACATTTCATTTTAGTTGTTCGTGATGTTGTTATTGTTGATCCCTTTATGTTGTTGGAGCGGCTTTCATTTCCAGCGGTAGTTCAGCCTTGTTTTCTGATTTTTGCTGAGTGTGCCTTTGTGAGCTGTAAGCCATAATGGAGTCAGCAGTGCAAAACGTCTTTTTTTATAAACGTATCACCTGTCTGATAAGCTGCCATTGCTCTCACTGTTCTGGAGTAATGCTTTTAATTGGTTTATAGGAAATCCGATATGCTCTCTGAGTTTTGTTGAGCTGACAAGCTGCTGATAGTAACAAAGTACACAACGTCTCTCTTTTACAGCTAATTGTTTACTCATAAGATTGAAGTGATTCTTAATTCTGTGGCCTTTTAAAGGGAAAGGGGCATACTGATCATTTTAATCTCTATTAATAGTTTTCTCTCTTCTCATGACCTGCATATATTTCTGTTCAAATGTCAGAATAAGAACAGAAACAAATTTCAGTTCATATTTTCATGAATATCAATTCTATCAGGGTCAGACAATGAGAACAGTTAATTCACATTTGCATGTATGATTTGATGAAGTTGGTACAGACCTTTTAAAGGGAAAGGGACATAATTATATCATTCATCTTTATTAGTAGTATTCTCTCGGCTCATGACCTGCTCATACGCTCAACCAAATATCGGTTCATATTTTCACAAAGATCTGCTCCCTGTTTGTTTGATCTGACAACGGGAACAAAGTGCACAGTTGTGTGTATGTTAATATGAAAATGTCAACCGAGTGTCTTATAAATTGTCTGACACACTGACTCTTGAGTCAGCGCCGGGGAACAGAAGCCAGCAGCGAACACTCAAATTCTACTGCTAAATGTATATAACCTGCGTCGGCCTCTAATTGATTCCACGGTGGAAAGTGGACTTAGTTGCTGATTCATATTCACTTTTCTCCAGAGAGTTTGATTGATGGCGGCTGTCTCTGCTTCATCAGGTATGAAACGAAGTGTGGAGAGGGGGCGGGCCAGGCCACGCTGCTCTGTCAATCAATGGAGTAACGAGGACACAGCTGAGCCCTGCTGATGGAGCTCACCGCCTCGGGGTTCAGTTCGGGGTTCAGTTCGGGGTTCAGTTCGGGGTTCAGTTCGGGGTTCATTTCTGGGTTCAGTTCTGGGTTCAGTTCGGGGTTCAGTTCAGGGTTCAGTTCTGGGTTCAGTTCGGGGTTCAGTTCGGGGTTCAGTTCTGGGTTCAGTTCGGGGTTCAGTTCTGGGTTCAGTTCTGGGTTCAGTTCTGGGTTCAGTTCTGGGTTCAGTTCGGGGTTCAGTTCGGGGTTCAGTTCTGGGTTCAGTTCGGGGTTCAGTTCGGGGTTCATTTCTGGGTTCAGTTCAGGGTTCAGTTCCGGGTTCGAGGTTGACTTTATTTCCCCCTGTAAGAAGATTTTGTTGGAAGAAAAAAAAGGAAACACGTTACAGTATATTTCAGTAATGCTCCTCTTCCCAGGCTGTTCACATTTAGTCACCTGCTTCAGTCACCTGCTTTAAATGTTATTTAATGCGACTAATTTGAAAACTTAGTTTGATCAACCACGGGGTCAGAGGTCACTGTATTTGTATAATTTATGAGACAGAAGAATGAGCTCGGCTCAGACTGCCTTCAGCTGTGTAGGTTTGCTGTTTGTCTCCTGAAAGGTTTCTCCTTATTCAGTCACAACTTTCAATATGAACTCTCTCACTGTCGCACACATTCATCCCTCCATCAGAGCCACTGTAATTCATTCCATTTCCCTTTCAGTTTCAGGCCATGCATATTCTTATTCGACAGTTCCTCTCGATGTTGGAGATAGCACAGACCTGGTGCATCTGTATCTTCAGCTGCTCTTCATCTTAAGCTTCTGCTTGTATGTTGCACGTGTTCTTGTTTGTTCTCTGTTTGTAAAAATGCCCCTGAGGTTTGATATTTCGCTTGCACAAACTAGTACTTTTTCTTTGTTAATGTTTTTATTTTTTTTGTTTTCATAAATGCAGCTAAATGATTATTTAGTGTGGAATTTAGGCCGGGCTCCGCCATGTAATGGTGTTTTCCTGCCGAAGGGACGTTACGTTTGTCTGGACAAAGCACTGACACTGATTCTGACACTGGAGACTGTGGGTCACACTGATTGAGTTGTCAATCTGTTGAAAAAAGTTTCAGAACAACCATATAGTTAGTTTTGGAAGGCACTGACAAACTGTGTAGGGTCTCAATTCTTATTTCTTACTTGGTGACCCTGAAGCCCAAGAGGGAAATGTTTAGGTTGATGTGCAGTAGCTCTGCTCTGGATCAGTCCAGGAGGTGGACAAAAAGTTTCCTTTGCAGCACATTGACGTGACTTTGTTGTAAACCCTCAGCGTGGATAAGGAAGTCATTTTGATGTGTGCTACATATTATTCTGTAGTTTTGTTTTTGAGGAAATTGCTTTCCACGGTCAAAGGAATAGTTTTTACTGCTCCTGTCCCTGGAGCCCAAACTGAATTAGGCAGAGGAGCTTTCATGCCCTCCGCTCCGTCTCTGGCGAACTCATTGGAAAAGGATTTTCAAATTGAAAGAGCTGAACTTTCTGTCGCTCCATGGTAATGTTCTATTTTTCTGTTGTCCTGAACTTTTCAATCATTTCATAGTAGTTTGACGGATTCTTCTATCATCCTATTATTGAATTGATTTGAGGTACTAGTGTCTGTGTGTGTCGTGATTCTGCTCTCAGTTTATTAAAACTTGGTTCTTGTAGAACACATTTTACATCATTCATCATTTAAAACTTAAATATAAATAAATATAAAAGTGAGATCATCAACAAAGTTGAGAGGCTAAGTAGATGAACGATGATTTGACTTATGGCTCAATCACATCACATCGAGTCACACCCATATCCCACCCGACCAATGAGGGACAGGAACCTCAAAAATATGCTTGACCAATGAAAACGTTTTTGATCCAGTACGCCACTACAAAGCCAAATGCAGGTGTTACAGGATGAATTAAGCCTTTTATTAACTCAGTTGACCCAGTGATTTGCTGCTTACCCTCAAGCTATCAAAAGCTAACCGTGTGCCGCAGACGACATTTTGACTTTTCATTCAAACACTGAATTGACCTTCATCCACCACAGCAGCAATCTTCATCTACAATATCTTGTTTCCGCCTACGTTTTATTCAGAAAATAGACCATGATGGAGGCATAACTGGCTGCTGGGAGATTTGTGCGCAAAGCTCTATTAGGACCCCCCCACACACACACACACACACACTTCCTGTTCACGTTAGCAATTACGCTTTTTTCAGTTATTCATATTAGTCATTTCAATGGTCATACCTGTTTCTTCTATCTGACAGAAAGCACATGCATATTTCCATCTACAGTCCAAGTACCTGCAATAATGATACCAGCTAATGGAGTGGAAAGCTTCCTGGCACTATGAGATCTCTACAGGTTAATGATGTGTGTGTGTGAGAAAGAGAGAGAGAGAGAGAACCAGTTAAACTCCATCCTCAGGGTATAAAAGGGAACACATTTAGATAAGCACAGCCCATTGTTTCAGCAGTAAGCTTTATGGTGTACGTGTGTGTTACTGCTGCCTTTGGCTAATGCAGGGCGGAGCAGGGCGGGAGGAGGAGGAGGAGGAGCAGGGCGTGGAGGAAGAGCCAGGCGGGGAGGAGGAGCAGGGCAGGGAGGAAGAGCAAGGCGGGGAGGAAGAGCAAGGCGGGGAGGAAGAGCAAGGCATGGAGCAGGAGCAGAGCAGGGCGTGGAGGAGGAAGAGGAGGAGCAGGGCGTGGAGGAAGAGCAGGGCGGGGAGGAAGAGCAAGGCGGGGAGGAAGAGCAAGGCATGGAGCAGGAGCAGAGCAGGGCGTGGAGGAGGAAGAGGAGGAGCAGGGCGTGGAGGAAGAGCAGGGCGGGGAGGAGGAGCAGGGCAGGGAGGAAGAGCAAGGCGGGGAGGAAGAGCAAGGCGTGGAGCAGGAGCAGAGCAGGGCGTGGAGGAGGAAGAGGAGGAGCAGGGCGGGGAGGAGGAGCAGGGCGGGGAGGAGGAGCAGACACCGATACAAGCCTTTAACAAAGTGCCCATGTTGCCCCGGCTGGTTTTAGAATCGAGCCAAATCACCGGATCAGTTGTCAGTTGATGTGCAGTTTTAAGGCTCAACGATCTGGATTTTCTGGCATTTCAGAAACTTTGGTCGGCTGCTGAGTGTTTGAGCAGATCCACGGTCCGATTTCCCTCGTGACTCCTGTCAAACGACCCGCTTTAAACTGTGGGGAGCCCGTTTTAGTATTACCGGAGCAGTGTTGACTGAGACTGTGCGGTGACCCACCTTATTACAGTCGTGTTGGTTCATCAAGCAGTGGCCAGTAATGCTTCATTTCTCTGTCTTTGTTAACACTGTTGAGGACGTGGCAGTGTGAGCGCCCGTGTGGCCACTTCATTGATCACACTTTCTAAATAACATCTTTTCTTAAAACAAGTAAAAAGAGTAAGATATTTAAAGCTATTTCAAACATTTTCTACAAAATGACTGTTTCTATTGAAAACTGTTTCTCCTGTTTACCTCCTTCATTCAGACTTTAATGACATTTACAGACAATAAGAAGGAGATTACTGGGGACTTGAAAACAGTTCATTTGCTCGAGAAACAAGTTAAATGATAAGATCCCTCGAGGACTTACTGCATGTTCTCAATGCAACATGTTCCCTCACAGCAGGGCGTCAGGAGCTGAAGCTTCCTGTGTGGAATTATCTCTGTCCAAAGCTTCCCGAGAAAACTAGAATTTAAGCCTCAGACAGGCCAAACGGCTACTGCAGGACAGTTTTTCAGTCTGTTGATTTCATTGGATTTGAACCAAGGTCCTCCCTCTCAGACGCCCTGAATTCCTCCTCCTCCTCCTCCTCTTCCTCCTCTTCTTCTTCCTCCTCCTCCTCCTCCTCCTCCTCCTCCTCCTCCTCTTCTGATTCGCTCCAGCCATTTGAGGTTTCTCAGGAGGACTGTCAGCCGAGTGCACGGGGAGGAAACGATAATTGTGTCGAATAACAAAATCGCAATGAGATGTGGCGAAGCATGAATATCTGTAATGGTTGTTGATCACTGCCTCACTGTGGGCTACACACACACACACACACACACACACATACACCCTCACACACACACACACACATACACCCTCACACACCCACACACACACCCTCACACACACACACTCACACACACATACACCCTCGCACACACACTCTCACACACACACACACACACACATACACCCTCACACACACACACTCACACACACACACACACACACACACACACACACACCCACACACACACCCTCACACACACACACTCACACACACATACACCCTCGCACACACACTCACACACACACACACACACACACATACACCCTCACACACACACACTCACACACACACACACACACACACACACACACCCTCACACACACCCACACACACACCCTCACACACACACACTCCCATGTGTGTGTGTGTGTGTGTGTGAAAGACGAAGGATGAATGCAGTCATGTTGTTGTCTCTCTTTAATCCGTCTGTTCTGAAGTCTGCGCGGTGGAATTGATCACAATTTAGTGACTTCACGTGTGTCCTCTTGGCGAGTGTGTGTGTGGGTGTGGGTGTGTGTGTGTGTGTGTGTGTGTGTGTGTGTGTGTGTGTGTGTGTGTGTGTGTGGGTGGGTGGGTGGGTGTGTGTGTGTGTGTGTGTGTGTGTGTAAGTAGCTCTGGTCCATTAGCTGCTGTAAACAGCTGTGTTTTGGTCTCAGGTGGAGGTAATAGTGGTTGCCAGGCTCTCCATCAAACCCCGGGGAAGCCAGGTTCTTTCTCTCTCTCTCTCTCTCTCTCTCTCTCTCTCTCTCTCTCTCTCTCTCTCTATCTTTATATTTCCATAGCCTCAGGATATATTTGAACTTCTAACCCTCACAGGATATAAATGCGTAACCTTTTATAACCTTTATAACTGTAGATGTGATGTTATAGATGATCACAGCCGTATGTCCGGACCTGATTCCTTCCCTTAATATATAGAATAATTTTTCTAATCTTAACATTACATTTAGCATCACAAATTATTATTATTAGAGTTCCCACCTTATGACACATGAAAGAGTGGGACCCCTCATTCAGACATGAATACCTCAATATTAAAGTTCCTCAGCTGTTGAATGAGGCTTTTAGTTGCATGTAAGTGGACAGCTGGCTCGTGGCCTGATACTGTTAGTGAGTTGTATTCTTCCTCCTGTAACAAACTCTAAATTGAACACGATTGGATGTTGTTGTTACTTCATTGTGTTTCTCCTCTGCACCGGATCCAGACCAACATTTAGTTCCTGTTCCTGTTAGATGTTTGTTGTGTGATGTTGATTCTGAGGAATCAGATGAAATATCGGTTCAAATCTGGACCCAAGTAATCCGACTAATGCCTTTGCTGTAAAACGAAGCTACCTTTTAACACTCAGTCGGTGTTCAGGCAGATACTGTTAACACCCAAAGGTGCTGTAGAGAGGGGAGGACTTACGGCACGATCCTAAAAACTAGAGACCAGCAGAGTCCAGGAGCAGGACTCAAGTGTGTCCCAGCATCCCTTTATCCTAAAGGCAGCTTTGATTTGTAACAGAAATGTTAAAGCTAGTTTTATGGATGTACTATTCAAATGAAGTCCACGTGTTCTCAGATACGTGGGACCTGATTGGACGGTTGAGCAGATGATGACAGGAAGAGAATCTCATTGATGTGTCTGTGTGAGAGAAAAAAGAACCTTGGAAGTGAGGCTGAAGAACATGTTTGTGGCTTTGTTTGGTTGTTTTTAATGTTTACTTTGTGACTCTCTCTGGGAACTGGGTCAAACGAATGGGGGGGGGGGGGGCAGGATGCAGCAGTCAGACGAGACTGCACTGTAGTTCTTGTTGCTTCTGCAGTAACATCACCAGTAAGGGCATTAACAGCCTGGGAAGAGGAGCAGATTTACATCACCACAAGAGGGCGCCACCTTCACACCATATGTGAGAAGGCAGTGAAGCTGGTGGGGGGGGGGGTGCACAGGAGGAGGAAGAGAGGCTGGGGAGAGAGAGGGGGGAGAGATAAAGAAGCAAGGAAAAGGGCAGGAGATGAAGGGGTGATGATGATAAGAGAGAACGACAGAAAGAGAAAAGGAAAGGGAGGCATTAAAAAGACCGAAGCAGAAAGAAAGAGAATTGTCCTACTTATTGCGAATCAGTTTCTGTTTATTTGAATATTGCTCGTATTTATTCTGACGGCTGTGAATATATTCCACCTATTTACATTCAGTCCAAACTCTGCATCTACACAAACACACACAAACACATATTTGTACTTATATACTCGTGAGGACCTTTGCTTATCTAATGCCTCCCCTGCTTCACCTGCTGTGCAGCCGATCCGATCCCAAACCCTCAAACCAAACCTCAAACTGCCGTACAGGATGAAGTGAGGACCAACGAAATGTTTCCCCTTTTTAAAATGGTTTCACAAGACCACACACACACACACACACACTCACACACACTGCTGTCCGTCTCTCTGTATCTTCCCTTGTGTCTACTTTTCCCACAAAAACCATTTGTCATATTTTCATTACACCGTCCCCGACATGTCTCCACCTTCTCCGCCTTGTTCCATTATTATTTTTTCACCTGTTTTTATTATTTTCCGTCTCTTTTCTGTTGGTAGACAGAAGGCGTCCCCTGGGTGTTTTCTGTGTTGATACAAGGACGCTATCTTCCATTCACCAATCAGCTGTCACTGTCGGCAGCGTGCTGCCCTCACACACACACACACACACACACACACACACACACACACTGTACATGTTCTTTTTATTCCCATGTCTGAGAGGAACACAGCCTTTCCCTCTGTGTGCCGTGAGTGTTCATAAACACAATATTGTTTGCCAGTTGGACAGATTTGGAGCAATATATGTTCATATTTTTATCTATTTAAGAAAAGAAGAAGATAAACTAATATAATATAGTTTTTGGGAATGTAGATGTGACTGTATTATTGCAGTACTGCAGTAATGTCACCTGTTGTTCCCACTAATCTTCAACAGTCAGGCCTTGTTACTAAAAGCAAAGTCAGTTTTTGTTAAAGGAATAGTTTGACATTTTTGGAAATAAGCTGATTTGCTTTCTGGCAGTGAGATTAGAAGATGATCATGTCCGTGCCTTAAGAATGGAGCTGCTTAGCACAAAGACTGAGTCTCTCCAAGGTTACTTATTAACATGTTTGTTTAATGTAAATCAAGATAAATGTTTGTGGTTTTATTGTTACGTGGTGTAACTGTGTATTAACAACATCTGGAAGCAGCGACTTCCTGCAGTCTGCCTTCCTGTTCCATAGTTAATGCACGACCATGAGAGCGATATTGACCAACTTATCTTACTCTAAGCAAGAAAGTGAAAGTTCAAGAAAATGTCAAACTGTTCCTTTAATACAAAAATTAAATTTACTGCAGCTGCTACACAATTACAACTTTCACAAGCCAAATACTTTTATTGTGAAGCAGCTACAGCTTCCTGTTGTCTTAGTCAGCACAATATTATCAACCGCAAACTCCTTTATGAATAAAAAGAGCTCCACATAAAGACAGATACTAGCTGTTGGCCCTTCCTAGTCTTTTAAACATGGCATGAGGAATGATTACAGAACAGGCAGCCACAGTCAGCTGGTTGGATGAAAAGGAAGAAGACTTAGTACATATCATCACCAGCATCAAACATCTGTCATCACGATCTCAGCCCTAAACAAACGTATTCCCACCTGGAAACACTCAGCTTAAATCATTCAGAAATTCAGGACTGAAAGTGGAGTAGTTACCTGCATGACCACTGGGGTGTGCTGTCCTATTGGTGAGAAGATATCAGCACTGTCCCAGCCCCACTAGTGTCAGGCCTGCCATGCAACATGCAATCAGTGAGGACATTTAAAGCCACAATCTATAGCCGTATAAGTCAATGTGTTCGTAGAGACTTAGATTAGGAATTCAAATTGATGATAAAACTGACATTTCTGATGGTAGTTCAGCGTCAAACTCTGCATGTTGTCCTCCCTCTTCAGATAATATGGGGAGACGGCAATAAACACGAAACAAGAGAAAATGCTTCCAGATTCTTACCCAAACCTCATATTATTCATAACATAACACAACATTTAATCCTCATCATCACACCAGTGTCTGGCAGGTAGTTGGTGTCACGTTGCTCCCCTGCTTTAGGCTACTGCTGAGCTCAGAGCGATGTATGACATCGTTCAGGAGAGTCTTATAATCTCCTGTTGTGTAATAAAGGTGAGTCTTTCTCTCCATTTTCTCACGATGAGCAGAGACATAAAGTCAGGCCTAATAAAGTCAGGCCTCAGGTTAATCTGCTGTAGGCTCAGGGATGACCGTTCAGGAGCCTGTGCATGGACAGACTGTAGACATACAGAAATGTCTGTTCTTAAAGGGTACTCCACCCACTCAGTATAAGGAGCGGACGAGGACGTGGACCAGGCATGGAGGGACTAATGAGAGACGCTTTCGAGTCGCATTGTGGGGATGTAGGATCTGAGGGTTCTGGGATTAAAAGTCAGTTTGACCATTCGTTTTTCTGTATCTTGTGAGTTCCTTAACTTTAGTACAATAACAAATAAATTCCAGAGTTATTCTGACAGTTGTGTGGATCAGCACATAAACAAACTTTACACTGAAGTCCTTTTACATAAAAAGATTTGAACACTTTTCAATATATCACGCTTACAAGCAAACAAAATCTTCTTACGAACAAAGCAAATACACATCAATTACAGGCACAAAACACACACACTCCAACACACCTCCAGTTTATAGTCTTAAAAGCTGGAGTTTGAAACGTTTGTCTCCCCCTTCTGGCAGTGAGAGTAATTACACAAACTCTGTTGATTTCTGTTTATGTTTTCTGGCTTCAAATCTGGAAACTATCTATGCCAGAAGTGTTACATATTTTACACCATACTCCTAGTTGCTGTAATGTACTGCATCTCTACGGTTGCTCAACCAAATGATTGCAAACAGATCATTGCTGGTTGACGTAAATCGCAGCTTTAAATCAGTTTATGATTTGTAACATTCAAAAGTGTCACATTCTCATTTTAGAATTTACACTGAAAACATTATCATTTAAATTATGTTTTGCTTCATTTCAGTTATTTCTGCTGATATTTTCACTTTCTTCATCTGAAATTCATACCTTCTAATACCCTTCATGTTACATTTCTAGTAGTGGATGTTCATAAATCCCTCTATCTGTTGATAACAGAAGGTGTGAAGGCAGACATAAACCTCACACACGACAGAGAGAATTTTCTCAATCAATACTGAGACTATCACCAGTGTGAGAAGAACTGTTAGGAAAGAAACACATGCAGTTTTTATGCATTGGACAACATGGAAATAAAGGAAACACATTTCTGTAGTCAGGTGGCCATTTTGCTCATCATTGTGTTTGAATGCATCCAAAGTGTAAAACTAGCAGGGAGTATCTTCTACGAGTCCGTCTCTCTCGTTAACGTTAATAATTATTAGAACTGTTACAACGCGGTTAAGTTGAGGGGTTTGAACGTGGTCATGTGGTGTTTTGAAATCAGGCCATGAGGCGATCTGAAGCGACTGATCCCTGCCGGATGTCAAATACCCAGAGTGTCTGTGTCTCTGCGGGAGGACACATCTCAGCTGTCCCACTGTGGGTCTGATGGGAACGCTCAGTTTGGTTAACTGGAGCTTCCCTGACCCAAAAATCTTATTCCTGTCTGGTTTCTTGGTGTTTTTCAGTCTTGTGACTTGAAAACTTGCAAAAAGAGAAGTTAAGAAATACTTTCCAAATACTGGAGTTGAATTGAACATCTTTCCCTTTTGTTTTTTTGTATTTCACCTCTCTGAATTGGATGAAATTCCAGAAATTTCTGGACCAGCGGGAATTCTGGATCCAATCCCACATGGACCAAAGTAATCACCACATGGCAGGAGCCTCGTCGGGGCCAAGTGAAGCAACAGCTCTGTAGTTAGGCTTAATCATCACAGCACAGACTGGCAGGCAGAGACTCGAGTGGTGAGGGCGACCAAAGCAGCGAGTGTGCGTGTGTGCGTGTGTGTGTGTGTGTGTGTGTGTGGGTGTGTGTGTGTGTGTGTGGGTGTGTGTGTGTGTGTGTGTGTGCATAAGAGTGGTGGAGCTCTCATGGGAGGTGAGGCAAGCCAAAACCCGGTGTGTGTGATCATCATCGCCACGGGACAGCGAGAGCACGGCTTATTAAGGGGATCGCCGCGGGAGGGCGAGTCGATCACAGAGCCAGCTGGAGTTTCCTCAAAGCAGTCGGGAGCAGAGAGAGAGAGAGAGAGAGAGGGAGAGAGAGGCTGAAATACTGAGAGGAAGAGACAAATGCAGACAATAATCACAGAGACAGGAAGAGTAGAGACAGTTGTATGAAAATATGGAAGAGGCATTAAATAGTCCGATAAGTTCCAAAGCACAAACTACCAAGATCCTCTTGTCCAAGACATCCAATAATCCTGCAGACATGGAGTGTTGGAAGTAAAGTTTAGGGCTTTCAAGGCATCCTGATCGCTGGATCTCCAAACTGATAATCTGTTAAAACTCTTTCTATAACAGGTTCTTCACTATGTGAAGCAACTACATGTTAAAAACAGCTGTCACTTATCAGACATCTGAAATGTTTGTAGTTTTAACCTGGCCATCCAGACGTCTTTCCCCCTGCAAATCACCAAATTATGGTTACTGGGATAATTTGCTATTTATTTGGTTTATTTGTGATGAAAATGACTCTGTAACAGGTTACAATGACATGACACAGAACTTCATATCAACACATCATCATCACCAAGTACAGGAGTGAAAGTAATCACATAATAGATAATGAAGTCACACATGTGACATGAGCATCACATCACAATCATTTATTTTATAATTAATGATTAACTCTTCAACTTTGGGTTGAAAGGTTTTCGTCTGTTGAACCTCCTCCGCTGCTGTGCTCAGGTGTATCTAAAGTTTGTTCAGGTGTATCTAAGGTGTGCTCAGGTGTGCTCAGGTGTATCACACCCAGCTGAGATGCAGTGCAACACCACCATGGTTTGGAATATTGGAACTCCTAAAGAGCCCAAAGCCCAGCGAGCGTTGTCCTGTTGTCCTGTGACTCCTCCTCAGTATTCAGTGGAATAACGGTGGTTTGAATCCTTTTGTTCCTGACTCGCAGCTGTCTGGCCTCAGAGTCAGAATACACACACACACACACACACACACACACACACACACACACACACACAGACACACACCCAACACACACACACACACAGACACACACACCCCCACACACACACACACAGAGACACACACCCCCCCACACACACACAGACACACACACCCACACACACACACACCCAACACACACACACACACACAGACACACACACCTACACACAGACACACACACCTACACACAGACACACACACACACTCTCTCTCATTAGCTTATACACTGCACGTGCATTTTTGCCGACACTGCCACACAACCACACACACAAAAACACTGAATGACAGTTTATGTAATTATACCACACACTCATTCATACACACTTTCTGTCACACACACGCTGCTGTAGGAAAAGACAAAGTGCATTACAGTTACACACATTTTTTCATACACACAAACACTCAAAGTCCTGAGGTCATTGTGTTAATTAATTAGCCTGTACAACAACCCAGCATGGAGTTAATTAGAAAGCCTGTCAGCTCCTGCAAGTCTCCCAGATATCAGTATTTCCTCAGGCCGCATTCAGCCACTATCACAGCATACACAGGCGCGCACACACACACACACACACACACACACACACACACACACACACAGCAGGTCTGTGACAGGGCTCCTCAGTGAATGATGCAGGTAAATCTTTGCATTGTGTCTGTTTGTCCATTATTCTGAATCTTACAGTGAAGTCGCATGTTGGTTTGAAAAGAAATGGTTTAGTTTCATCTTTTGCATTTTGCATTTTAGACATTAACTGTTGCTGTCATCCCTCATGATTTCATGAATTCAAGCCGAAGAAACAGTTTGAGCGAGTGTTTTCAAATGGCCACCGTGGGTTTCCCAAAGGGCTCGATGCTTCTTTTTGGATAACATCGCGTTAGAAAAACAGAACCTTGAAACCTGGAATAACATTCAGGAACTTTTGGTTGAGGACTCGCTTCTTTTTTTTTTTTTAAATTGGTTGCCTTTAACTTTTAATTGAATCAGTTTGACTTCTTCCTAAGTTAAATGGTGGCAAAGTAAAATGAAGCTGCTTCTCCTTGAGCAGTTTTGGAGCTATTTCTGTTTCCTCTCCTGGAGACACCTGCTCCCCACACACACACACACACACACACACACACACACACACACACACACACACACGCATTCAGTCATCAAAAATATGCACATACACAATGTGATGTTTGCGACAAGCAACAAGACTCACACTGAACTGTGTCTTCACAAAGCAGAATGAAACACAGATTCTGGTGTAGTTGTTCACTGCATAGACTCCCTCACACACGCACGCACACACACACGCACAGACACACACACACACACACACACACACACACACACTGCGTTAAAGAGTCAAGAGTTGTTCATGGCCTGTGGGATTTTAAAGTTCTCGTCTTGGGCTCGGTGGGACTAATTTGAATTTAGTGAACAGTTTCTAATCAGTCTAGGTTTCACAGTCCTTTTTCAGGTTTGAGATGTACGAATGAATTCTCTTTACAAGTTTATATTTTAAGTATTTCGGTCATGTTCTCTATCTGGAGTCACAGCGGCCTGCCAACAGATGGATCAGAGTATTCCTGTGAACGTAGAAGGATTATGTGACCGACATGGAGAAATTAAAGTGGAACATCTCAACATTTCTGTTACCCACAAAAAAATAGATTATGGTTTTCAGTCTCCTCTGCTGCTCACCCAGTTATTCTATTAGTTAAAGCTGCAACGACTGATTGGCCACTTGTACTAAAAAACACAGCTCTTATATGTCATTGGCTACTTAACTTATTCTATCTTATTTGTTATCCAGTACCTCCTTTTAGCTGCTGGATGTTACGCCTCCAGTAGGTTTATAAGAGCTTGTTACCTGCTGCTGGAAACAGGTTTGATGATTTGTGACTCGCTTGTATCTTAACCATTCTGTAGATTTGGGTCACTCTCAGTGTCAAGGTGCATCTAAGTTCCTACCAGTATGTTTGTGGTGCAGTGTTGACAGCAGCGTCTGTGAGATGAATGATGGTTGTGATATATGTTTATGTTTGATGTGGATCTGTCACACTCTTCTAAATGGATAGAAACACTTTGAGGTGTGTTGTTCCTGCTCCATATGAGACGTCTCATTAATGTCCTGAAAATTGAAATCTTTGGCTTTTTGCAAAAGATACTGCCAGGTTTTAAAAACTCCTCAGAAACACTCATCTACTCTTGTAATGATTTCTTTTTTGAGGCTTTTTGTCGATGAGTCACAAGGAAACAGTCAGAAGACCTGATCTGAAACTGAAAACAGACATCAACATGACACACTGCTCCATTTAAAGACACTCGGGCAATTTTCCCTTTTAAACACAAATTCTGCCTTTATGAAATGATACAAAAAAAGTTTTAACATTTTAAAATTGATATATTCTGTAGGTATCACCTGATATTTGTAATACCAGATGTCCCCTATTCATTCAGAATGACTGGAAAAGATATTGCTCTTTTCTAACTTGACTGGTTCTGCTGTATTTTTGTGACTAATCATGTGTTATGTGAATGTGTGTTATGTGAATGTGTGTATTATGAATGTGTGTTATGTGTGTATTATGAATGGGTGTATAGTTGGACAGAGAGACACAGGAGTAGGAACTGACTGAAAATAAGGGAGACAGGAAGTGAGAGGAAGACAAACTGAGCTGGAAATAGGGTGAGATTGACAGAAAGTCGTATGTTAATATAGTAATATTGAGTCTCTGAGTCTTACTGTGGTCCACCAGAGAGGGAACACAGCAGCCACCGGTCAAATACCAATAATCAATACATATAAATAAATACACATGTGTGAGTATCTTTATGTTCATTTGTAGGTATTTTACATTTCATTTTTGACAAAATTGACATTTTTGATTAGTCGAACACAGACTGCGGTCACTGTTTAAAGTTCGGAGCTCACTGGCAGCGCTGCAGCATTGTGCTGCATCATTTGACTAATTGATCCCTGCAGCACACTCTGAACATAGTGAACACTTATCAGAACAGTCAAAGTCCTCTACACTGGTAATCCAGCATTTTGATACTGATAGATGATATTGATATTCTTTAACGTGCCAGTATTCTACATTAAAATGTGTCTCTGGATTGTTCAGTCAATAAAACACTGATCATGTTCAAACACTAAGAGAACGGCACTGATTTAGCATTGCACTCCTTTCGCACCGTCAGACTCACATTGCACAGCGGTTCTTCTTCCTCGCTCAAACCTGGCGCCTCCATTACCCACAATGCAAGTCTACTGCCGACAGTTTGGTCGGAGACTCGGGTGTGTTCTGTTAGTAGCAGATGATGACTCCACGCCTCCTTAACCAGCGCTGACTCGTGTGACATCACTAGAGGCAAGTTATCAGACAACTAAACAACTTTCTTTCACATTTTGACTCCGGAAACGTTGGTTCAGCTGTTAAAGTTGGTTTAAATTACCTGCTCAATCTGAGTCATGTGGCTGCTTTGGAAATACAGAACGCCGTACAGGTTACATTACACACACACACACACACCCACACACACACACACACATATACACACACACACCCACACACACACACATACTATGCTGATTCATGGCAATGTCATTCTTGACTCTCAGCTTATCCATTCATTAGGCTTAATCCATCCATTTGCATTGCTGGACTATATGACTCACCCTTTGGGTATATGTGTGTGTGTGTGTGGGTGTCTGTGTGTGTGGGTGTGTGTGTGTGTGTGCGTGTGTCTGTCTGTGTGTGTGTGTGTGTGTGTGTGTGTGTCTGTCTGTGTGTGTGTGTCTGTGTTTGTGTGTGTGTGTGTGTGTGTGTGTGTCTGTGTGTCTGTCTGTCTGTGTGTGTGTGTCTGTGTGTGTGTGTCTGTGTGTGTGTGTGTGTCTGTGTGTGTGTGTGTGTGTGTGTGTGTGTGTGTCTGTGTGTGTGTGTGTCTGTGTGTGTGTGTGTCTGTGTCTGTGTGTGTGTGTCTGTGTGTGTGTGTGTCTGTCTGTGTTTGTGTGTCTGTGTGTGTGTGTGTCTGTCTGTGTGTGTGTGTGTGTGTGTGTCTGTGTGTGTGTGTGTGTGTGTGTGTGTCTGTGTGTGTGTGTGTGTGTGTGTGTGTGTGTGTGTCTGTCTGTGTGTGTGTGTGTCTGTGTGTCTGTGTGTCTGTGTGTGTCTGTCTGTGTGTCTGTCTGTGTGTGTGTGTGTCTGTGTGTCTGTGTGTCTGTGTGTGTGTCTGTGTGTGTGTCTGTGTCTGTGTGTGTGTCTGTGTGTGTCTGTCTGTGTGTGTGTGTGTCTGTGTCTGTGTGTGTGTGTCTGTGTGGGTGTGTGTCTGTCTGTGTGTGTGTGTGTGTCTGTGTCTGTGTGTGTGTGTGTGTGTGTGTGTCTGTGTGTGTGTCTGTGTGTGTGTCTGTGTGTGTGTGTGTGTGTGTGTGTGTGTCTGTGTGTGTGTGTGTCTGTGTGTGTGTCTGTGTGTGTGTCTGTGTGTCTGTGTGTCTGTGTGTGCTGCAGTGTGTGGCAGACAGCTCAACATTATCTGTGCTGCACACACCACTCTGCTCCTCTCATGACCCATTTAATTTCCTCTGTACACCACTGACACAGTCCCGTTACCCATGGCAACGCATGGCTCCAGCACACACGTGCGTGCGTGTGTGTGTGTGCATGCGTGTGTGTGTGTTGATGTTTTGAGAGATATCTGCATTTTGATTAGAGAAAGTTTAGCATGTGTTGAGTATTGAAGTGTACTTGAATGAGAAGTTGTGTGTTTGAAAGTTTCTTTCTGTTGGAACATACTTGTGTGTTTGTGTGTATTTATTAGAGGAAATTAGCATGTGTTGCCTGAAAAGAAGAGTAACTCCAAAACTAAAAACATTTCCAGATTAGCATTAACACGGCACAGAGTTCCATGTTTTCGTCCCTGAGTTCAGGAAAACCCCAGAAGAGCCTGAGAAGTACAACATCTGAATTCTCATGAACACACAGAATCCCTCACAGGCCTCAGAAACAGATTAATGCTGACGGCTGGTTGGGGAAACTTAATGGAAACAGGCTGCAGTGTATCGGCGAGGTGTATGAAGACAAATAGGTTTACAATTGTTTAGATGGACTGAGACACTGATGGTGTCTGTGAGGATTTTATCTATTTATTGGTTTATTTAACAGGGACAGTGCACTTTAATAAGCGCTGTAAATGTGCCAAGAGGATAGTTTTCATCAGTGATCCCTGGACTAACGTTGCAAAGTCATCCTAAAGATAATAACAGATGGAAATGAGATTTAAAAATTTATTCCGACAAACACTGAACAATGCGATTGTGTGAGTGTTTGAGTGTTTGTTTGAGAATCTGCTTTAACAAAAGGCCAAATCGGCAAGTTTCCCTCCACATGACTGAACTCTAAACACATATGGCAGCTTAAAGTCAATTATTGGTTTTATTGTGTCCTGCAGTCATCAGTCGCATTGACCCAGAAACATCTTTTCATTTATCTGCAGGAGGTTTGTAGTTATTTTGGCAGTGCTGGTGATTTTCATTTCTTCCTCATATGGCTTCCATACAGGACCGGAAACCTGCTCGAACACAGAAAACATGTTTCCCCAACCTGCTGCTCTCCATTTACAACACACCTTTATCTCTCCAGCTCCCCCGTAGCTTCACCTTCTCACTTTATCTCTCGCCCTCTCCCCCGTGCCACATTCATCTAACATCTCGGGGAGTAGAAGCTGTACATGTGACCCAAGAGAATGAGGAGACCGATGGAGAGAAAGTGTTTGATCTGCAGTTCACAGCTATAATTTGTCCTCCTCCCCATTTTTTCTCCCTTCCTCACTCTGCCTCTCTTCTTCCTCACTTTACATTTCCCCTCCCATCTCATTTCCAATTCCCACTGCCTCTCTTCCTGCCTCCGTTCGTCTCTTTTTTTAAAAATACCTATACTGGAATGTGTCTGTGACTAATCGTCTCATTTTTTCCGTGATGCAGTGCAGAGGTAGACTCTTGTACAAGTCGCCTCAGCTCTGCCTTGACTCATCAGCACTACAGATGCTCTATTACAGCCGAGTGTAGAGGCACTGCTACATGCATCTATCCAGAGTCTGTCCTGCAGAGGCTCTGCAGGAAGTTCTTCCTCTCTATTTCACTGTGGAGTTGGTTTAAAATGTTGAATGTCTTTGAACCCTGAGTTCCTTTCAAGCAGCTACCAGAAGAGCCAAATGTGATACGTCCAAATGCTCCTCGCAGGGTCAGGCACATAAGCTGCAGTAGATGAGTACGATTGCAATATGGACGTCACTGGTCCAGTCCCAGATGAGTCAGTGTGTGAGAGGCAGTGGAGGGAGAAATCCCTAAAGGGGGGGGGATAAAGATGCCCCTGAGCAAGCCACAACTGCTCCAGTAGCTGGTGACATCAGCTTATCTAGTCCCTCAAAGAACAGATTTACTGCAAGTGTGACCTTGATTTATTTTCATTGAAAGTTAGCAAAATCTTTTATTGTAACACTCCAACTTTTTAAGAAATATAGTACAGTGGCATCAGGACTTTCTTAAATGTATTTCTAAATTTAATTGGAAAGCCCCTTTTGGCAAATTTGTGATATTGGGCTGTATAAATGAAAGTGACTTGACCGGCAGCTCTGCCCACCCAATTTGCATAATGGAATAACATGATAATGAGATGATATTATGCAGGTAGATGTAAATGGACTCTTACATGCACCCGAGGTCATAGTGGGTCACAGAGAGATGACCTGGATGCAGGTTTTTCTTAGTACATCATTAAAAATGAACAAAATACAACAAAACAATCTTTGGTAATTTGTTGTGTTTTTTATCAAACTATTAGCTCAAAGGGTCGGTTCACCAGAAACAAACATATTCTCTCTCTTACGTCTATTTGTCCAGGTTTTAAGGTCTCTGAGATTTATGCCTTCATCCAGATACAATGGAGGTGAATGGAGCTTTGTTTGAGGTGCTAACAGCATTCTTAGGACTTGAAAGGCGCTTCAGTAAAACCTGTTTGAAGGGTCTATAGATTACCCAGACTAACAAAGGGAAATGTCTCTGCAAAGACATGTTGCTGTCATTTAATTTCAATACAACAGCTAAAATTACATTCACTTCTATATTGTATTTGGGGGCCCCAGAAATCTCAGAGGCAGATATCTCAAAATGTGACGAAATAAAAGCGAAACTATCTGCATGTCCAGACACTACAAGGGCGAAGTATGTTTTAATCTGATACTTCACATTTTGTCATCCATCGAGTCCACAGTCACAACGCTGCTGCCAAGACGCTCACTGAAAGAAAGTTCTTTTACATTAATTAGTTCCACAGATTTAAATCTGCCCCAGGAAACATCATGCAAGTGTATCCAAGGTGTTTAGCAACACGCCAGCCCATCACTTCCTCACTTCCCTGTAGTTTGCACTACATTATCATTTAGCGCTTCGAGTGCAATCCTGCTCGTTAGGCTGAGATCATTGCTTGACAAGACGGCTGAGGCTGGGGCGGGAAAACAAAAGCTAACGAAGGGAGTGGGAGAGACTGATGGACAAGGCAGGGAAGAGACAATAACTCGTGTACAATGAAGCCTCCTGAGAAAAAGAAAGCCTTTTGTTAGTCCTTATGTAATGATGCATTTTGAGGTTTAAGAGTGGAGAATGTTACACACTTCTGATACTTTTACTTCAGCACGGAGTCACACCACCTGTGTGTTTTTATTGATGCATTATGCACCACGAAAACCAGCCATGGACTGTTTAAGCACAACAAGCACGGATGATTTGCACGAGACTGAAGGAATAGTTTTTGGTCAGTTTGTTGAAGTAAGCTGTCATCGGGCATGCTCACACTGTGTGGCAGTAGAAGGGGAGTTCACATTTGCTCCGCCGTTGTTTGAAATTTCTTTTTTCTTATAATAGTTGAATAATTTGAATATTTTATTATATGAGTTTGCTTTATCCCAACTCCATTTGATTCCTCAGTTGCCCCTGCCTCCCTAACATGAGAAACTGCTGGCCAATAGATGGCATCGTTCTCACCTGGTCAAATGACCTGTCGCTGAGAGAAATCGAGCAGGCAGTCAATGCACCATCCAGAGCCAGAAGTGGAAAAGTTTGAGTGAATTTAGAGCAAAGTCGAACCAAAAAATGGGTCATGAGCCTGTTTTTCTTGTGGTTTGCCAACATGACACAAGGCTGTTTTGATGAGCCTGGTTCCCCGGGTGTCGCACCAAGAGCTTTGCACCAAATGCAAAGTGAATATGGGATCAGAAATCTGCCATGTTCAGAAGGTGCCCCATTGACATCGGCTGAATTCCACAAAAATAAATACATCTGTGGATAATTTATTTCTGCTTTTCACCATGTGGAAGTTTGCAGCCACCAGAAACAGAAATAGAGACACATATAGAGCCAAAATCACCAAAGACTGTTATTATCTTAAATTTAGGACCTGCTGTTCAGAAGGCCGGGTCAGAAGTCTGTTTAAAGCCTTCAAATGTCATCTTCAGAGTTTTTTTCAGATTTTTGATTATAATTGTTTTTGCTGCCTTTGATTGCCTTTTCTTTACTTCTGTTGTTTAATGTGCATCTGTGTCCTGAACACTGTGATTCTGACTTTTCTAAATCCCATGCAAATGTCTGTGTGTGTGTGTGTGTGTGGTAGATCTGTGTCCCATAAATATTTATGCCCACCTTTCTTTGGACCTTCAAAGAAAGAAAACCAAGTAAAACAGGTTTTTGCTGCTGGCGATGGGGCAGTGACATGCACACATCCTGATTATGATTTTATCTTCTTTATTGTCCTGATTTCAGATGGACCCTAACAGTCCTCTGAGTTTTTATTCAGATACATTTTACATTGTTTCTCTTTTGAGTCAGTTGTATATATTTCAGTGTTTGCATCTCTTCATACGTTCATATGTATCCAGCTCTAAATATATGTAAAGAAGTATTTTGCTGTGCACTGTTTGTATGAATGGGGGAGCAGCAGTGAGTGCTGGCATGCTGAAACGATGCAAAGCACAAAATGCATCTATTGATTATAATAAAAATCTATGTATAGATTGTTAAATACTTACCCCTAAACATGTCAATTGGCTGTTAAAAGTTTGATGTTCTTGCTGTTCTCCTCTTCGAGCTCTTTGTCATCTCTCTCTCTGGCACTGCAGTTCTTCATATGCTCAGTTGGGAGCTTCCCAGTGTAACCAGTCTGCTGTTACTGGACAGCTAAAGGGAGACCTGTTAACGCCACTCACACACAGGATGATATCGTTTCTGTAGCTTCTTCCTGTGGCTCTGATCAGGTATCGATGGGCCACTCAGGCTGTGTCTGTCCGAGCATCTGTGATTGTGTGCAAAGTTTAAGTCAAGTTGAACTGCTGTGATTAATTCACACCCCCACTTGGTGAGACTGTTTCATAACCAGTTCATGTGGAGTACCAGTGACGCACGCACACACACACACACACACACACACACACACACACAGTATATATCGTTATGAAACTTTTCACCCTGCTGGCATCAGAAAACCATCGGTTTAAACCTCACTGAATTAATGACAACACCAAGTTTGTGAAGCCTGTGTTTGGTGTTTGTGTGTGTTTACGTGTGTGTGTGTGTGTGTGTGTGTGTGTGTGTGCAGTGGGTAGGTGGGAGCTTTGCTGGAGTATTTCTCCTTATGAGGATCCATTAAAATAGAAAATAATCACTCTTGTACATATATTTTTTTTCGGGAGTTTGACGGCGGATCAACATCAGTTGAATTACAGCCAGACGACCATCATCGTCTCTACTATTATTACTGTTATTATTACTGCTATTATTATGTTATCTGATAGAGATCCCCACTGTGTATTTAACAGTGTTATTAATGAGTTTTCATGGTTACATTTAAAATGCTTTTGAGTAAAATCAGATGTGTTGGATTTTGTTGAGGATATTCTGAACTAGTAAGAGATCCACAGTTACACAGGAAATATAAAGCAACTGATGAAAACTACAAGAAGACTACCAAGGTTCGTCTGTCACATGACCATCCCCTTGCAGGCCTCTGGAGTCTCAGGTGCAGGACGTTACATGGCATGCCTGGTTAACTGTCATCTAGCTGCTGGTTTCCAGGAGTTTGGAGGGTGAAACGATGCAGCGGATGCTGTGTAGACGGGAGTTCTGGGGGCTACGCTCACTGTTTCTTTCCTGTAAAAAGCTTCCCTGTGACGGCTGGCGGCTCATCTGTTTGTGCGACACGTGAAGGAAGAGAAAGTGAGATATCATGGTTAAACAATCAGCTGTTGGCACATTGGCGTGATGCCGTGGTTCAGAAGGTAACATGTTACCTTATTTCCATTGTCCAGGCTTTCCTAACGCTGTTATCACGCTGTAGTTTAGTGGTAAAAGAATGAAATCAGTTTATAGCAATTCACATATTCAAGTCTAAGGAAAAGGAATTATATGAAATGAAGCCTAACAGGCAACATAATAAATACATGAAATGCTGTGAGCAGCCAGGATGCCTCTGCTAGACTTTAATTCCCCCTTAATGCAGTGCAGCAGTCAGGAAGAAACAACTGGTTTTAGGTCTTGGAATCCGCTGACAAAGCCAAATGCTGAATTGAGTCTATTTCTGTCTTTCTGACTCCTGCAGAGTCTATAATACTTTGAAAGTTGTTATAGTGGGAGCTGAGGACAGTGATTTTACTGCTCCGGATGTCTGCCGGTCTGCAGTTGACCTGCTTTTCAAACTCCGAGTTCAGTTTCACTCAGAGTATTGTCGAGAGATTGTGGAGGATAGTTTGTAGAGACATCAAGCAGGTGCCGGCTGATACAGTTAAACCAAACCAACCAAAGAAAAACACTTCTGAGATTCATCAGTCCATCGTCTAAACACACTTGCCTTGTTACGCTATGTTCATGTCATATTGGGATTAGCAGATTTACCAGTTTAAGACTTTGTAATCATGACTGACTCAACACCTTTTTCAAATTGAATTGATATGTTGTCAGATTGTCAATAAATGTTTAACCATCAAACATCTAACTACATAAAAAACGTCTTTATTTGTCTGGTGACATAAACTCTCACAAGTGATGAACATTTCTCATCTGTATCATGCGTCCTGCATGACATGAATGTGGCATATTGACTTCTTAATGGTGTGTGTGCACAACCATGCACCATGCACACAGTTGAAAAACGTTGGCGCTCGATGTCCTTTGATTAATGCTGGAAACGCACACATCCTCTAAAGTGTTACTCTTTCAGAAGCAGCTGGCTCAAGAAACTCAGAAGTTCAATAATCTTCACGGGGAGACTTTTAATTTCTTTCCAGCGACCAATTTTGTCAGGTGTCACACTTTTCAGAGAGTAAAACTTCAGTGCAGGATCTCACCGCCTGTATGGATCGTCTCGGGTCAGTGATTAAAAAGCATGTCCTAAACCCCCAGGTGAGTTTTCATTATAGCTACCTGGGTTCACACCCTCAGCTCTGCAGTGTGTGTGTGTGTGTGTGTGTGTATAATAGAGGGTTTATTTTTCTGTGTCATTTCGTGTGTGAGAGAGAGCTAAGCACAAGTGTCCACAGTGTGTGTTGTCCTGCGTATCTGCTTGAACTGTTTGTGCAAACATGCGTGTGTGTTTATGTGTGTGTGTGTGTTTGTATGTGTGTGTGTGTGTGTGTGTGTCCGTGTGTGTGTGTGTGTGACCTCTCCTCCAGAAATGATGAGCTTATTATGTAGAGACACGAAACAGAGATTAAATAGTAGATGAGAACAGGCAGAGGGATGGAGGGATGGAAGAGAGAAAGGAGCGAGGGAGAGGGATGCTGAAAGAGAGACTAAGAGGGTGAGATAAAATGGAGGGGCGAAGAGAGAAGGGGTGAGGGTTGTGTTAAGGTCAAGGGAATAGGTGGAGTGGGAGGGATGGAGGGATGGGAGGAGGATAGGAAAGACAAAGAAAGAGGTACAGATAAGGTACTGCAGGGATAAATGAAAGAAGGAAGGACGAAAGAAAGGTGATATCAAAGGATAAAATAAAAGATGAGGCAAAAATGGAGGAATAAACATACTGAGGAACATTGGGAAGCAGGAAAAAGTGAAGGAAAGCAGGAGAGAGGGAGAAACGGATTGATTGAAGAAGCAAACCCTGGTTACTGTTGTGGAAGAGACAAACTGTGTGTGTGTGTGTGTGTGTGTGTGCTAACTGACAGAATGAAAAAGTGTGTGTGTGAGAGAGAGAGAGAGAGAGAGAGAGAGATAATGAAGCATAGAACTGCAGAGAGACAAAAGAAATAGCACCACGCTGGGTCTTTTTCTCCTCTCTCTCTGTGGAAGTGCCGGCTGAGAGTTCTGAAGGTTTGATGTGGGAGGTGGAGAGGTGGGGGTGCAGAGAGAGAGAGAGAGAGAGGGAGAGAGAGAGGGAAAGGAGGGGTGAAGTGAATGTGCTGCGTCTCCCTTTCTCCCTCTCCTCCCTTTTCCCTCAGTGTCTCACTTCTCTCGTCGCTTCATTCATCGGATTGTCCGTGAGCTGAAGAAGAGGAAACAAAGAGGAAGAGAAGAACGAGGAAGAGTGTCCGTGGGACCTGAGCAGTTAAGGGCTGCGTTGGAAAGGGAGAAACAATTGGAGGTAAAGAAGAAGACCAGACTGAGGAGAGGAAGAAGAGGGAAGGGAGAGAGGAAGAGGGGGGGGTTTGGAAAGCAGGAGAGCCACTGATCTGGGAGAGAGGAAGAGGAGAGCGGAGAAAGTTGTCAGGATCCCCAAACAGACAAAAGACAGAAAGGAAGAGGAAGTTCTGCCACGTGAACCTCTGTCAGCCTCCGACCTGCAGGATGGACAAAGTGGAGCGAGTGATGAAGATGGTGAAGAGGATGTCCCCGAGGAAGAAGAGGAGAGAAGGAGGAGGAGGAAGAGGGGGAGGACCAGGAGAGCTGGAGAGCCCGGACACTCTGTGTGACGAACTCTGTCGCTTCAGCCTCTGCATCAGCGGTGAGAGGTCGCACCCCCCCGTGTGTGTGTGTGTGTGTGTGTGTTTCAGAAAGTCTGTATTTTCTTTGCTTCTTTGGGCTGTTTTGGTTGGATGGGACTTAAAGATACGGCAACATTATTTAGTGTGTGTGTGTGTGTGTGTGTGTGTGTGTGTGAGCGTATGCGGTTGTGTGTGTGTGAGCGTGTGTGTGTGTGTGCGTGTGTGTGACTGTTTGTGTGTTTGTTGTGTTCATAAAAAATAAGAAAATGCCACTTTTGAGTACACATCTGAAGTGTGTTGTCCGTATTGTGCGTGGGGATTATCAGATGATGATCTGGTCTAAACGATCTGTACATTTTCTTCACGACTGACTTCCCTAATGTGAATAATGTGCAGCCTACATAGCGGGATGTCCATGAACCTCCACTGAAGTCGTGGCGGACGGCTTGGTGTACAAAGTGTTTCACTTTAACACTGGACATCAGGCTTCAAGTCCCGTCTCCTACAGCAGTCAATGCTGGCTTATTTTAGCCACAAGCTTTCCCTACCTTCACCAGGCAGTTTCTAGCTGGCATCGCCACATTAATTCTCAAATGTGTATCAGTCTGGAACTTCTCCATGTTCATTTTAGATTTCCAAGGGGCATTATCGATGGGCAGTGACAACCAACCAGATGGATGAAACGTCCTGTCAGACAGTACATCCTGTCAGAAGTTCAGCAAACCCATATTTCTTATCAACATAAAGTTTAAGTGCAGTTGTTTGTTCTTATTTTAGAGAAAATGTGCCGTCCAGTCCATTTAATACTGCCGCTGTAACCGCCCGGGGAACACCAGCCATCTTGGATATTTACAAAGATGCCTGAATGGCGCTCGTCTCTGTCAGTCATCGTATTAAACTCAGTTTGAATGGGAGAGGGGCCAGAGCTAGTCCGACACCTGTATACATAGAAATATAACTCCCCTTTTAGTGACCGACTGCACTGTATCTCCAGTAAATTACATTCAAATGCAACGACTTTGTATCAGCAGTGACCTTTTGGGGAAAACAAACGTCTAATTCTGCCCAGATTATGTTCGATGTCAACGTTTTCCAGTTGCTCCTTCCAGAGTATTCGCCCACATAAACTAACCACCACCTTCACAACTGCACCACGTCACATTAGACTTCTTCACTGGAAATATTGGCCTGAAATATAATTGCATATAAATGTAATATCCAGTAGACTGCAGGGAAGTGGCAGTGCTGAGATGAAGACATTTTCTCCTGCAGCGACAAAGTTTGGCTCTCAGTTTTCCTGGGACGCTGTTGTCTGTCTGCCAGTGTTTGCTGCATTGCTGTTCAGATGGCTTAATTAGTTAGTGCTACCATTTAATTAGCTCTGAGCTGGTTAGTGTTGATGCTACAGTTTGTTAGGTAGCTCATGTTCTTCAAAGACTTTGGAAAGTGTTTCACAGAGAGTTCAGATTTTTATTTGCGAGGTTTATTTTTTAACTTGCTTTGATCGTACACAAACAGCTCAGTGAAGCGAGCGAGGGGGTGAGCGAGGTAGAAAACGTATAGAGGGAGGGAGAATACAGTACTTAATGTACATGTGTGAGAGCGGGAAGTGTGAGTGTGCCTGTACCCCCCCCCCCCCCCCCCCCCCCCCATATATCCTTTCATCAAACAATCTTTCTAATCACTCAGCAGAAACCGCAGCAGCCAGACTTCAAACAGCATCAAACCACCATCAGAGAACCAAAGATTACACTGCAGACGGGGAAAGGTCACTTTGAAAACAAGAGGGAACACGAGCATATCAAGGCAAAAATCCCAATACCCCCCACTGTTCCAGCACAATAGATTATGTTCTTCTTCTCACAGGACAAATGCCATGTGCTGCATGCTTTTATCTTGCACAACTTACATCATCAGGAGATCACAACGGTTTAGTCTGCCTGGCATGAATCCAGAGGGGTTGCTTCTGTCTATAGGTAGTGTTGATATTTGCCTCTCATCTTAATGTTGGACATCAACCAGTGGATCGTCTTACCTCTGAGATGTTGCAGGTGATTATAGCTGCTGTCACTACCTGGTTCACCTAAGCCAGGTCCTTTTCCTTGAGCTGCATTCACATTGTGTTGTCCTTATTCCAAATGAACTGGAGAACTGTGAATGGGGAGTCAGAGCCAAGACAGAAGAAGTTAAAAACTGCACAACAGTTTGACTGGAACCAGTCCCAGACCACCTTGTACAGGTGGATTTATATATGAGTTTATAAGATGAACAGTTCCTGCAGCAGAACAGTGGCGGCGTGACAGCACCCTCATTAGTTGTGCTTTCAGTGGGTAGTTGTGGCAGCCCAGAGTGGGCTGTTGTTTTAGAGGCTTTTTCATTCTGACAGATGAACTTTTAATACATGACATATTGGCACACGGCATTGGCGAATGGGTGGTGTAAAATATCTGTCAGCCTTCCCAGGTCCCATCAGTCAAAGACACACCTTGGACAATACAATTCAATCTTCCTTGTTAACTACAGGTCTTGTGGCACTCTTCCTCCCCCACTAGGTGAAGTAATTGACAGATGGTGAGAGGCAAAAACTACAGTAACAGCACTTTGTCTTTTGTCTCTGAACAATGGATGTGTGTGTGTGTGTGTGTGTGTACATGTCTGTGCGTAAGTGTTGGGTGTGTGTTAGGTGGCGAACAAAGAGGGGACAAGTGAAATACAGGAAAATGATGGAAGGCTGGAAAATGTGAGACCAGAACCATTAAATCTGTCTCAAAGCATGATTTTCTCTTGCCAAAATGGCTCTGTACCACGAATGAATGTCAATAAATACCAACCGTCACCTTGTGCTAAATTTGAATGAGCATGGTGGATGTGCCCTGCAGCAAAAATTCAAATTTACCTCAAGCACATTGCTTGAAAGACAGAGTAAGACACAGGTATGAAGCCAGCTGCACATGTATTCAGAGGAAAACAGCCAGAATAAGTCACAATCCATATGCTGACATATTCACAAAAAGCAATAATGTTAACTAGCTGCAAACATTTATAAGTAATAAAATAATAATTGGAGTTATAAAGTATGACTTTATAAAGACAATAGTGTCCAATGGTATTACAGTTTTTAACAAAACATAAAAAGTGTGTTTTGGCTCACTTCAAATCTTGTACTTTCCCTATTCTTGCCATACTTCAGTTAATGTATGGAAGTGTGGGGCAACATATATATTATTAAATCCACCATATACATCAGACAGATTAGACAGAAGGAAATTTGACTGGTAATCAAATCATATGAAACAAAACTGAGAGATTTAGTCAAATCAAAAAATAGCCTTGAAATTATGCATATAAAGCCACGAAGCACTAAAATATCTGCTTTGCATACTAACTATAGTATACAAAGCAGATATGTATTTTAGACATTTTGTAAAATTTGAAACATAATGAAACAGTGCTTTGTTTTACCAGGTTTATGTTTATGAGTCTGTGGTCTGGAACCTAAATATACCCAAAGGCTGCTGAGCAACTGCATTCTTTCAATGAGTCTATTTTCATCTAAAATCTGCATCTTATAATCTTATAATCAGCTCCACAGTGAAACTCCAGTTGAAATTCTACAGCAGCTGACAGATAATGCAAAGTAGATGTGTGATCGGGGTGGGAAATTACCATCAGCTGGCAGCCAAATCCTCTCCAACAGTCAAACCTTCACCTTTACTGCAGATAAACAAACCCCACGGTACATTTCAGAGTTTAGGCATGTTCAGGGTGCTACAAAGGCCTTTGACTGGCACCATGACCTTTTCATTTAACCTTTAAGATATCCTGCAGCATATCAAAAACAACAGAGAGAGCGTAAACAGTAAAATACGGAAGCTCCCATTGGTTCAAGGTGCTTTTGTTCTGCCCAAATCTCAGACTTCAGCAGAATACATTGTCCCCTCAAGACAACGTAGACTAACCATCATCTGCTAAGTGACAGCTTGATGTTTGGACAACTCTCACTCCACAGAAAGAGACAAATGACAACCTAAGACCATAATACAAACTGTAACTCCATCCAGAGACAGCTGGACACACTGCTGTTAAAGGTTTATAGTGTTTAGTGTTGGTGGTTCCCGTTGTAGACATCCCCAACCAGCAGGTTGATTGATGCCATGTTGTAGGATATCTTCCTCAGTTCACCTTCACCATTTACATTTAGCTCTAAGCAAGTTAAACTTAACCAAACTGTAAACAGAGAGATGTATGCATGCTGGAATAACAACTAAGTATCATCTGATTGCAGCAAACTTCCACTTAGTGGAAAATTATGTAGCTACTAAAATCTCTACTGATAAATATAATTAAACGTGTTGCATTAATACGCACTGAAACACTGACAGTGTCGGACGACTAACTGATAATAACTGTATGTATGGAAACTTTAGGAGGGTTAAAGACAAGCTGACTTCAATTCATTTTAAATGAACTCAAGTTTGAGGGTTAAATGTCTCCTCCCAGTGCTTCCACCCATCATCACACTCTTCCTACAAAACACTCTGTTTTACAACAGAAGCTCCATAAAACCTGTTGGGAAAACTCACTTTTTGTATTTGGAATTTGCATTTTTTAATGCTGTTTATTTGAAAACATTCTAAAGGCTCAGCTGGTATAAATATCTCTCAATAACAGCAGGACCCAACTTACAATGACAATGGGAAATTATTAACCACAAGACAAACACCTATAAATATTTGGCTCTGGCTGCCACATTGGCAGCTAACAACTGTCATTTGTCCATTGTCATTCTAACCATCTCATCGTTTGTTAAAAATAATGGACCTGGCAGGTGAGTTTGGGGATGAATTTGCTCTCGCTGCTACCATGGACAAAATAAATTAGTTCCCTGGCTTGTTTACAACCACTGAAGTGGCTGAAAGTCTTGTTGACTGGAAAAATGAGTGGATGCACATCAAAAGCACCGCAGATGGAGAGAAAAATGTAAATCAGCCTGTTGAAAGCTGCTCACAAAGGCAAAAGAGACGTAGCCACATCCACAACAAGCTAAATGGCTACATCGGTATCAAAAGCGCCACAGAGAGGGGAGATAATTGAATATGCAGGTAAAAAGATCACAGCAAAGGGAATGAAATCTGACATAAGAAACCTGCTCCACATGGGTGAATAACATCACACAAACACCAGCGCCTGCTCGTCTGTCCTGGTCGGGTATGACCAGTAGTTTATGATGGCCAATGTCTTTCTAGTGACAGTCTGTTTGCTGACTGTTCTAAACTACTGTAACACTGTTTCAGAATATGCCAATGTGCCATAATTGGTATTTATGACTCCAGTGGCTCAGCTAAAAGAAACACACGCCAGCCTTAAAACTGTCTTCGTCACACACATATTAAACTTGGATTAGTTGCATGTCAGCTATGAAGTCGTGGAGCATTTTCACCCTCACGACGCGTCTTCACAGGAGGCGGTTCAGCTGTGTTTTTCAGTCGTCTGACTCATGCGTGTCTGATGGAGGAGATACGCTGAATACAGTGGAACAGCTCGCACTTTACTCCAACTATATAGACCCAAGTCTATTTTCTTCCTTTTAGGGATGAACCACAAAACCAGCTGTGATGGAAATAGAGAAGGGTGATGGAAACGCAGGGCAGCGTGCACCACCACTCATGTTTGACAGAGAATTCATCTAAAGTGAAACTTGCCTCCTTGGAGGTTCAGTCTGAAGCTTCGTTTCCATTGAGGGTTTTATTTAGCTTTTATATAGCATTCTGGGAAACTGGATCAATTATCTAAAGACTACGCCGAATCTGGGACTTTCCCCAACCGCATCTGCAAAAGCAAATTTAAAATTCAGAGGCTGCTTAAATCTGGATCCAGATCCAGATTCCAGTCCCAGGAAACCAGCATTACAAGTTATGAGGGCGAATCAATGCACACAATAGAAAGTTACGATCAGATAGTTTCCCCTCAAGCTTTTAGAGAACATTCCTGTATTGGGGCTGGAAAGTGGCTGAAGAACTCAGATATGTTGGGTAAAAGTTTGGTTTCACTCTCTGCCCCCGCATGCTGCTGAATATCAAGGTTTTCAATTCAGGAATGCTTCACCGTAGGAAGACAGGTTGATACCTGATTTTTAAAAACCGTAGCTGAGAGGAATGAAAGCCTTCTTCCCTTCACTGAGAATCAGTGCTGTGACACTGATTCCTCTCTGTGCTCAGACACTGAGTGTTTCATAATGCATGAGTGTCTTTTTACTGCATGAATACATAAGTGCCAATAAAACATGATACACACACACACAATGGCATGGGGTGCAGCTGACGCATAAACACGAAAAGGGGAAAGTCAAAAGAGATACGAATGCGTCGATTTTGTGTTTCAAAACATCCTCAGTGGCCGTAGTTGTTCATACATTCATCCATCAGATATCAGTGCTTTATTGAACACTATACAGCAGAACTGAATCAATATATTGAAGCATTAATGTCCTTCAGTCAACTAGGTGAGTGTTCTGTGTAATGTCTGACCAATGAAAAGAGACCAACACAAGTTCCAGTAAGGGAGGAGGCCCGACGAGGTGTTCATTATCAGGAATAACGGATGAAGGGGAGGCTGAAGCAGGGTCCATTAATTCCTGATTACGAACACTTCGAAGGGCTTTATCCTGCTTATACCACAGTCACTTACTAAAGATTAAAACATTTATATTTTCACATGTTTTGTTATCAAAATCCAAAGTTCTTCACCAGCCAGGACTCAGTTTCCTGAGGGTTTGACTAATACCTGGAACAATCATTTCCATCCCATAAGGTTCTCATGCAATGGAAACTACTCAGGCCTTAGATACCACATGACCACGGGAGATATTTCTCGTCCGCTCAGCTCATAAAACTCTTTGGCTGACGTTACACAAGCAAGACTTTAAGCCAATAACATTGTGTACGTCTGACAAACAGGAAATATAATTTGACAGCATGTTTAACAAGAGCAGCTCGCTGTCCAGACATGTCATTTCACTAACAAATGACAAAGAGTACTAAGAAGAGACATGCACTCCTGTGGCCAGGATGCTGCATCTTTAGTGTATGTATTTTTCAGGGTTATTTTTTGCAGCTGGAGTGACCCAGTTTTGCCTCAGGGATCAACACATCCCATCATATCCTACTGTACTTATCTTATCGGCTACATCTTAACTACACTGAGAGAAGCGTTATCATGTTATCTTTTCAGTGAGAAAATAGGACAGTTCATACAACATTATAAGGCTTACAATGTGTAATGGCAGTGCTTAGAAAGATACTAACAACTACACCACATCTGTGTGTGGTTCATGTTTCAGTATCAACCTTTTGCTCCAGGTGGCTGAGAGACGCTGATAACTCATGAATAGATAGATGGATCGTGTTGTGCATCTGATCCTGGTAATGTGTTCAATAATTTAAGGTACACATGTTGGCTATAATGTGCCTCTATTTGTTTTAAGTACTTATAAACCAACTGTAACCTGAGGTAAACTAACCTACCTTAACCCAGCCTAAAGTAATCTTACCTTCTGTAACCGAAACTAGCCGTGTAATTATACAGTTCAGGTACAGCTCAGAAGGAATGTTCATATTGTTCCATCTCATGCTTTTTTGGTGAAAATATAAAGACATGTAGAAATGTGAATTTATTTCATGCCAAAACAAGTACTTAAATTGCAATGCACGATATGCATAAGCACAACTTCAGCAGCCACCGTCCGCTGATCCAAGCTGAGTTATCTCTGCAGCTGTTGAACTGCAGGTCCAGCAAACTGTCTGTATTGATATCAACTTGTGACAACTAGCCACAGTGAGCAAACGAACTTCTTCTAAACTGAGTTTAGGTCTTCTAATAGAAACAATGAGGACATGAAGCCCATTTGTTTCAATGTGTGACACAAAATCCAAATGATTGTTGTATTGTTGTGGATACGAAACCATGTAAAAACCTGAAGCAGATTCATGTGCAGTGAAAACCTGTCCTCTGTGTCCCTTATAGTAAGGTCCTCGCTTATTTGAATGTAGTGTTTGTTATTTGACTGTCCTGTAACGTCAGGTGTTGTGGATCCCATGAGAAACGTCTCAGTGGTTTTAGAGAAAGCCCTCGTGGTATTCAGTGCTGAATATCAGATGTTATGGCTGCTGTGTCTGTCTCTGTGCGCTCATGAGACGCATTTAGCAGCTAAATTTAGGTGTTAAATCCTCCTTTTCTTCTGCTCTCTCATCTCTCCACCCCCGGTCCTCGTTCTATCTCTCTCCTTTGGTCTCCCTCTCTCCCTCCTGTCTATCTGCTTCTCCTTCTGCCCTCTCTCTCTCATGCCCCCCCGGTTGATACTACAGTCATGTGTGGGTGGATGTTTCATTCCTTCTTCTCTCCTCCAGCACTCGAACCCTCTAACCTGCTATCACCGACTGCAGCTCCACCAGTCATTTATCCTGCCGCCGCCGCCGCTGCTGCTTTGTTTACTCTTAATTTCCTTTCTGATGTGTGTGAAGCACACAAAGTGTGTGTTGCTTGCTCGTCAGGACTGATTAATGAAGCATTTGGTTTATGGATTGGAGCACACAGCATAACATATATTAATATAACAAAAATAATATGATCTCATACATTATTGTCTTAATGTATATGTGTGTTTAATTATTTAACAGTGGATTTATGTCACCAGCAGTTAGTACTGGTTGAAGTTTGTGTTGCTAATAGCAACCCCAGATCAGACACTTCAGTCTAACATGGGCAGCCATCTTCATCCCTCACCTACCAACACACTTCTGTGCATGTTCGCATGTGCATGATTAATGAGTTTCTGTGATCAGTTTTGTGCTTTCCGGGTCCCTTCACCAGCAGGTCCAGGTTCAGTTCAGTCCCCTACAGTATGTGAAGTGTATATATATATATATATATATATGTGTGTGTGTGTGTGTGTGTGTGTGTGTGGATGTGTGTGTATGTGAGGTGCAAAGGCAACTAAAGGTTGGGAAAACAAAGTGCATGACACAGGAGACCTGACTGTTTGCATCACATTAACCATCACTTAGATCTTTCCCCAACCTCAAGACGTATTTGTGATTGAACTATAATCCCACTTTAACCTCAATGGTGGCAGGTCAGAAGACAGTCACATGAATTGTTTTGTGAAACAGTCATGAAGAGACAAATGACCATCCTGTTGACAGAGATGCAGGATCAGTACATAGTGGAGGATTTGTTGCCTCCAAAGTGTCCGACCCTTTTCCCCATCAACCATCTTACACGTTTATAGAAACAAACTTTTGACAATGTGAGTCCAGGTTTTCTCTTGAGCAGGGTTTCTGTCTTGTTTCCCCAGCTCCAGTTATCTACTTTTCTTTTTTTAATATCAGTGAAGAGCTGCATATAACTCTCCATTTTCTGTCACAGGCTGAAAGCTCATCTAAGCAATATGTAGCTCACATCTCCGTCTCCCCACTGATTCACATGTTCCCATCTCCTCCACTCAGTGTAATTTATCTCATCCCATCTACCTCTCTACTTTACTTCTTCTCTGTGCATTTTGTAGCTCATTTTGGTGAATGTAGAAAGTGAAGCTCATTCCAGTTTTGCCCTCAATTTAAGTCAGAAGTCATAGTGTAAGAGCATCAGAAAAGTGTCTGAAAACGTAACTATATCAGGCTGGTTGCAGTGTGAAATCTTCTTTAAAGACAGTCCATTGTAGCTTCCTGACTGCTCAGGAGATTATTACAGTGGTTTTCCTCAGCTTGTCTCATATTAGTTATGCATGACTCAGTATTATTGGCAGCCAAACTCTTGACCCCGCAGTGACCCTTGGTACACTGAGGATAAGCCCCACAGAAAGTCGTGCATTAAATACCTCTGTGACCTCTGCTTCGTTTGAGAAAGCTTGATTTCTGTTACTGTTACTGACAGTATCTGGAGCAGTTATGTAGCCTGTCGAGAAGACGTCTCAGGACAAAATCTACATCAAGTGCAATAAAACAAGCCCAAAGGACAAGGTTTTAGTACGAGCGCAGAGACAAATGCTGACACCTATACAGCCAGCCACTGCAGGAAACTCCTGAAGGGACACTTTGAGACACCGTGATGTGAAATAGCTCCTCAGTATCGGGCTGAGGAATGAGTCTACTCTGAAGGGCAGAGGAGGGAAATTGCTCAGAGAGTGTGTATCCATCATGAGTCCGTCCGTCCATCATGCTTAGCCTGAGTTACAGACTGATGTGTTTGTGTCACACATTTCTAATCTCGTGGAAAAGCAGGTTGCCAACACTCCGTCTTAAAAACTGCTTCTGAGTCTGTGTGACTTTTGTTTACAAAGTCTGAATCACTTGAATTTAGTTGCGTCGGTCAAAATGTGCAACAAAGATGGAGGCTGCAGGGAATTCTTACAGGACATTTCTTCCCTCAGGTACTGCAGCACTGTCAGATATCAGGGTTAGGTGTAGAAATGAAAGATTCCATGTGTGGGTCACCACCAGAGAACAGGCGGGAGCAAACCGTCTGGACAGTACTGGCCTGTGAGGAAACAGATACAACGAGAGTCCCAATTGGAGAAAGCTTTCCTGATAGTTTTGCCACCCATTTCACACGGATGCATTAATGAATGTCGCACCGACACGCCATGTGTCTGTCTGCCACTGCTCAAGTTCTTTGGGATACCTCTGTGTATCATACAACAAACAATTTGCTAGTCTGCAAATCCTGAATTTGAGTTTTAAGTATTCAATTATTTTTCGAAGGAATTACTGTGTTGCTTTGCTATTTGCAGATGCAGGACCGTATAGGCAGAAAAATGGCTAAATCTAAATATTTATGATTTTAATAGTTTTAATACAGATTCAATAAGATAAATATCCTGTAAAATATGTTTTTAATATCAGAAAGTAGCTCTGCTCTCTGTTAACTGTTTTTTTTGCTATGAAACGACACACGAGCTGCACTGGAAATGTCTCCACATGTTGTTATATAATCTCTTAACTCAGCAGAGTGTTGTTCAGTAGCATTTCTCCTTAGATTAAACCCTCACCATAGAGTCTCAGCTGTCTGATGGAATGGCCACTCGTCTGGATGGGCACTCGGCGGGGCCGACACACACTGTTGAGGTTGAACGGTGATTGCTGGCAGCTCGCGGGGAGAAAGAGCAGCTATCTGCTTATAACAAGTCCAGCCGACTCAGCACGCTCCGACAACAAAATTGGCAATTTGCTTCCTCTCTGAAACGTCTGGGTCAAGAGGTCGATTGGTTCTCAGACACCCATGATAGAATCAAGATAACCAAGCCATGCACCACTACCCAGTGAGTCCTGCGGGCATGAGAATTAACTACCAGCCCATATTCGATCAATACCTGGAGCCATCATATCACTGAAAACATTTAGGGACCAGGTCTGATGCCTGTAATTCAGTCCAAGAGCTTTAATAACATCTTTTGGGTTCCTTTAAAAGCACATTTCACCTGAGAACACTTTATTTGTTGTGCACAGTTTGTTAGATTGAAGCTCTGCCATCTGCTTTCCTTAATAGAGTCTGACCTCGCTCATTTGATCCTTCAGCAAAATTGGCAATTTGCTCGTGGTCTGAAACATCTGACTGGAGAGGTCGATTCATTTCACCTCCAGCGGGGGAGCTGAGGGAGTTGAGCCATGCACGACGGGCTGCGGTGACTGAGAGGGGGAGCACTGCTGTAGATTAGTCCTGAACCAGAGGCCTCTTGATGTTTACTCAATCTGGTGCCTGATGCAAATCCGGCTCTGCAGTAACACATTCTTTAGAGGTACAGTTCATAAAATGACAGAGTTTTTAAATATTGAAATGACTGTTTGATGTGAGGTCATTTGTCAGAGCTTCCCAGAATAACCCATTTCCTTTTATGCTCATATGGTTAAAAGTTGTGATTTGTGTGCTGATCAGACCACGTACAGTAGGTGTGGAGATAAAATCATACAGTGTGTTTAATGTTTGCCTTTCACAGTATTCATTTATAATACAGTCCGTCCAGGTCTCAGTGCACAGACTCATGCAGAGTCCACTCTCCTCTGCAGAGTTTACAATCCTTGTTGCTATGTGAGATGTTGGGCGGGGGGGGTTGCCTGGAGACATGACACTGACCATTGTCTACCTACGCCTCAGGTGGGGGGCTCCCCCTGTCCAAATGTCAAAGTGTCCAAAAACTGAATGAGAGGACATGTAAACGTCTTTGTCCTGCTGACAGTCACTGTATGAAAGTCCATTTACCAGTTCGTCAGCGTCTTGTCTTCTCTATTGTCTCAGCTGTTCAATGTGCTCCTTTCTGAAATCAAGCCTATGAAAATCTGCGTTTATTGTTACAAAGAAATTTCAATAATTTTATGGTCCATTAATCAACAAGTTTTCAGTGCCTGAAGCTGTTGAGTTCAGGGAAAAACTTTGCTTCATGGTTAAAACAAACCAAACAATGAACTATATTGTCAACCGTAGCTTTTCTAAGTCGATTCAGACGCTGATTAAATCGATTTAGAAATCACTTGCTAGACAGACTGTGACAGTGTGCAGCTTTTCGCCTTGAGCTACATTGCTAGTCCTGCCCACACCCCACCACCTGTCAGTCATCTTTACGAGCTGTCCGTCCTGAGTTTGACCTGCCGGGCAGCTGGACAGATGGACAAGTCTGACAACTGGGGGATTTTGACATGAACATAGAGGGTCAGGGACTGATGCTGCACCACGCATCTCTTTATTTATCATTTAGATGTCATAATGTTGCATGTTGAAACTGTAAATGTGTTGTTTTGTCTTTCAGTCTTTTACACACTGCAGATTCTCGATATGTAACAAAGAGTCAGCCACAGAGCTGTACTGAAAGGACCCTGAGCTAAGGATGTAGAGGACAAAAAAACCTATTCTGCCCTGCTTGACCCTCCGGTTCTGTCTCTATCCCCCCCTTACAGATGTGCATGTACACTAATACGCACACACACACACACACAAACACACACTCACACACATTGAGAGCATGCAGACCCACCTATAGGCATGAACAAAGATCGCACACATATGCACTTACACACTCAAAAACACACACAGATATTGACACACACACTCTTTAGTGCAGAAACTCCACACACACACACACACACACACAGGAAGCCCATCTGTGGTGTAATGTTGAAACAGAAAGTGAATAAAGTTGGAGACAGAGATCTGCAGGATGGCAGAGGAGACGGCAAACGCTCGATTCGGGAACGTCTACTTTCTGTTCAGATCTTGATCTACCGAGGGGGAAGAACAGCGTCAAAGAGTGTTTGCCATCGGTGGGGAGAGGGAAATAAAATAATAAAACTCTCCCCCTCTTTCTCTCCCTCGCTGTGTCTCCTTGATGCTATTTGGAGCATGAGGAACATCATGTGTTCTCTTAGAGCCTTCACATCTGCTTGTGCTGTCATTGGTAAGAAAACCTGTGCTTCCTGCATCACTCTCGACTTCCTCCCATGGATCGGAGTTCATACTTTATTATTTCTTTATTATTGTTTTTTTAAGTTGGATTTGTTTAGTATTTCGAAAAGTTGCACCATCACGGTATGTTTTTGGGTGGGGATCGGCTGTTTTGCAACTTTTCTGAAAAGATCCTCTCCTCCTCTTCTTAAGAAGAAGTTGCTCTTCAGTTATTGTGTCAATTAAGGACAAGACAATAAATCATAAAGTCTGAGTCTAGAGTCTATGACCTCTGACCTGCAGGTGTAGCCTGTACAGTGGAAACTACCATGACAGGACTGATCTCCCATACATAAGAGAAACATTCACATTGTCCCAGTAGGTAAATAGATGTTTTAAACATTGGAAAGTTGAAAGTTATTTTTGAGTTGTGCCTTAACATTTTTATGAGCTAAAGAGTCAATAATGAAGTTTCTGAAAGTAGTGGAATGACAGGCGTTTGTTGAGGACACGCAGAGCTCAGACAAGTCTCACTTTTATCTCTGTTTTTACTGGGAATAAGAGAAAGAAAGGGTGTTGTTAACACCTGTGATTTGTGAACTGGTCAGGTAACCAGGGAGCACTAATTTAACTTAATGAACTGCTGAATCATTTATCTCTTTTGTTTTGGAGGCAAGTGTTTGGGTTGTTATCGAAGTTTAATGTGTCAAACATGTGGCCGACAGTTTGTGAAGAACTGAGAGAGGAAACAAATCCCAAAAGTTTTGCATATATGTGTCTTTTGTTTTGTCCCATAAATGACTATTTCACTGCAAGAGCTGGTAAACTACCTTCCAGTCAGTGATCAAAGTCAGGCAATATAAATAAGTACAGCAGCATGAATCCATAATGAGCAGTCTGACTTTAAACTGAAAGTTACAGATTTCAAGAGCGACACTAAATAATACACTAAAAGGTGGGTGAAGTGACTGCAGGGGGTTCCTTCTCAAACACGTCCCTTCATGAGTCTTTCTGTCATTCATCATTCTTACTGAAGTCTGTCTTTGTCTCAGGGTCATGTCAACCGAATGCCAACAGTCTGATAGCCGTAGGTAAACTACATATATAGTTTATGGAAGGAGCTAACGAGTGAGCCATCCACTAGTAAGGAAGAGTTCTGAATCTTTGTTTGTCCTGCATCGTTCACACACTCGGAGACCGTGAAAGAATGCATGCAGGCCGTCGTGGATGACGTGACTGACAACACAATTAAAACTAGTGTGACATCCGCTATTAAAAATGTACACCTGTCTAACACTTCCAAGCTGTATTCATTTGCATTTGTTTAAAAATGTCCCTTACCAAAAGCTGAAAAAAAGTTTAAATAGGCTGCTGAAAATGTCTGGCCCACCTACATTTCCTGGTTTTAAAATCTGGCCCAATTGAATTTGTAATTGAATAGCCCTCCTCTGCAGAGACTACAACGTTTCTTCCTCCGAGCTTATTACAGCTACAGTTATGATATTCAGAATCTAATTTTCCTCTGTCCTAGTTTTTCAGCCACTTTTTTTATGTTCCTATTGGTTCATAGTGTCTGGAGATGCTCATCCAGTCACCATCACAGCAGTTAAACTCATTTATATCAAAACATATTCAAAATCAAATCAAAACCAGCTTCTTTGAAGATGTTACTTAGACATATACAGACCTACTGTATAATTAATATCATGTTTTTTTGTTGTTTTTTTATATCGTAGTTTTTTATGGTCAGTTCCCATTGCACCCTGTTACTGGTTACCTCTGCTGCTGGCCTGGCGAGCTTGTACCACCGTGTATTTCCTCCAATATAAACGGTGTCACCAGCCGATTCTTTTCACCTGCCACTGAGGAGTCCAGCGATGGAAGCACTGCAAATGAACTGACAGAATCAGCAAACATCGCCTGCTTTTGGTAAAAAAAAAAAAATCTTTTCTAGTTGGATCGAGTTCATTTTCTTGTCTTTGTCCATCCATAGTAAAATCAGGGTTAGAGATGATTTCAAACTTTAAAACAATAAAACTGTCTTCAGAAGAAACGTGTTGTGCTTAATACAAGTTGGTAATGGTTCACAAAAAGAGCATAAAACTGAGGGAAAATGTTTTTTCAGTCCAAAGGGCAAAATAAAAAGAGTAATAAATAATACGAGGATGAAAAAGTCAGTCGTGGTGAATCTCCTGACTCTAGTCTGTCAGTGCATCTGCAGATTTACTGACTTTCTGACACCTTTGTTGTTTCGCTTTTCACTTAACAGAGAATGAAGTTCAGAATGTTTTGTCCTGTGAAAAGTGTTCAAGACTTGAGGCATTCTTTCAAGGAAAAGAAATGTGAATTCTTGCTTGAAGTACATCATTGATCATCTTTAAACTGTGGATCCAGGCTCTAACAGCGTTATCATTCAGCCAAACAAATGACTTGAATTACTGACCGAGCTTAAAAACAGCCCCTAGTTGGTTAAATCCACTACTATTCATCATTTTGTAGGGACAAAACATTTTACACTCTGACACAGATTAAAAAGAAAGAGTGAAGGGGAGGAAAGTGGGCAGAAGAAGAGAAGATTATTTCAAGGTTAATTTATGTGTCATTCTGCAACACAGGCTCAAGCTCTGTCCTCCCCCTTATCTCTTTTCTCCATCATGATGATCTGAATGGAAAACGGGGGGGACAGATAGCACAGATTGTTATATGGATCACCGCGTGTTGTCAAATGTAGGGAAATTGCCCTCCAGCAGTTCCTCTCAAGTGGAAGCCTGCTGTTACAGGCTGCGTGTCCACCGGGATCTCTCTTTGATTTCTTTATCTGTTTTTGTCTATGGAGAGGACACACTGTTTCACTGAGTGCTGAAGAACTTGGCTTTTATTTCAGCTTTTGGTTAAACATTCAAACTTTTTAAATGTGGTTTCAGCAGCAGTGGAGTGGCTGCGGCAGCCTCAACTGGTACGTGTCGTATCCTTTAGGCATGAACATCTGGTGTGTACAGAAGCCTTTGATAAGCTGGTTTTGGTACGGTCGTCTTAGTGAGACAGACTTTCAGAACACCAGCAGTACTTTTTGACAATTCGAGCAGCTGAAACCTCCTGGTTGAGGTTGTGAAAAACAACTGTGCTCTGACTCATGTTATGTCAGTTAATTAGTGTGGTAGACAGTTAGTCAGGAATGCACAGTACCGTTGTTGGGCTCATTAGCTTTACAGTGACGACCCAGTGTGTCACCTGTCTCCACAGGTGTACAGGATGATGTGCAACACAGCTGCTCAACAATGTACATAAAATAGTTAAGATAAGATTAATAGTACTAATGATGGCAAATTCTCTCCAAGTCAATATCAAGTTGATTGGTTGGATGATTTTTTTTAGCAAAATGTTTCAGCAGCCAAAATGGTGTTATGTTCATGACAGAATGAGACGGTTGATGGTTAAAGTTTTCGGAGGCTTCTCTTTGTTTTCTCTTGTTTCCTCGGTCCAATCGATGCGAGGCCAATGTATTATTATGTATAATGTATTCTGCCTCTAACTTCAAACCCACGAGATGAACAGTGCATATTGTCTATGAACACGACAAAATATACCCAAAGTCTCTGCAAAGTCTCCAAATAGGTTTTTATCTGCACCACAGATTTAAAATCAAGTTCTAATAATTGATGTTGTATACTGATAATGAAATGCAGTATGTCTGTGCTTTACTGCTAACCCTGCCTGCATGCCACATTTCATGTATGAGACTTTCCTGTCTAAATGGAGGACGTACCGTAGGATGGCTGCAGTCCTTCAGCTCTGGTTATGCACAGCTCTGCTCAGAGGAACTTAAAACAGAAATGATGCTGGTGTTACTGTGAGCCGCCCGCTGTGGGAACAACACGGCAGCTGCTTCACTGGCCTGGGGAGTGTGGTGGTTTGTTGTTGCATTGTGGGATTGAAGCAGCAGTGGGTGCTGTTGCTTTTGGTTGCATCAGATGTTTAAACAGCAAAGAAATGTTTAGAGAAGATGGGAGAAGTTAGGAGTGGGTGGAAAACCGAGGGAATAAGAGGAAGAAAGAGGGTGGAGAAAGATTAGGGCTGCATGATGGCAAGGGAGAGAAAGAAGACTAAAGAAGAAAGAAGGGATGAGGGTAAGGAGGGAAGAAGAAAAAAAGGACAAGATGGAGGTGGTGGAGAGGAAAATGGATGTCAGGTTAAGGAGAAAGAGGAGAGAATGATGGGGGGTTGGGAGGAAGAAAAGCAATAAGGAGGAGACTAAGACAAAAAGAGTCAGAAACTGTAGGAAAGGAAGTAAAGAAATGATGGTTCAAAAGGCCAGAGAAAGGAAGAGGAGAGCAGAGGGAAAGAAATATGAAGATGAGAGCCAGCTATCGCAGCTTAGCCCTGTTTGTACTCATTTCATATTTCCATATAAGCTCACTAATATTTGCCTGCCTGGGTGTCAGTTCCCGTCACGTTGTCTAAATGTTTGTGTACCAGTGTGACTCCTATATGAGTTTGTGCAGTGTTTGTCTTCCTCTGTTTGCTGTGGTCTTTTCTGCCTGTGTGAGTCTGCTGCTTCTCTGTGAGGTGTTTTGCTGCCAGCCACAATTCTTGGCTTGATCCTATCTTTTACTGTTTTATTGGGAATTTAAAGCCACTATGTGTAGAATTTATATGTGATTGTTTTATTGCAGTTGTATATTAAAGCTTTCAGCAGTGTTGTTTTAGATACTGTCCCTGAGAGTCAGAAAGTCCAACATTTTCAAATGAAAAGTAAGGAACACCCTGACTCATTGACACTAACAATGATCGGTAGATGTGTTCTCGTTAAATGCCTTAACCTGAGTTGGTTGTAAAGTGACTTGTATCATGAAAGTGGTCAAATTAAAGGGGAATATAGAAATTGCGCGTCTTCTTCTGGAGACGCTGAAGGTTTATACAACTGCATTCATGCATGCAACATCTGTAAACAGACTTTGATGTGTGAAATAATTCAGTAGTTTGGTCAAACAACGTGACATTACGTAGCCACGGGGCGTTTGTGCCTTAATCATAGTGTTGTCAGATCAGATAAAGTTCATGTGAAGAGTCCCGATGTAACAAATGACACAAACATTTCCACTGTGGGGATGAAGGTGGAGATCAGAAGTTCTTCTGTGTCCTTTAAAAGGAAATGACAAAGAGCCTTTTGTTGTTTGGGCGATTTGTCGGGCGTCACAGTGTCGTGTTTCATTCGACCACTGGAGGGCGCAAGACAGAGGGAGAGGCTGAAAACACACTTTCTCTCTGCAGCTCTCACTCTGTTTCCCTCCAGTCTACAAATACAGAGCTTTGGTACCCTCTCACCTCCACCCACACACACACACACTCACACACACAGACACACACCCACACACACACACACACACACACACAGACGCACACACCTCCACACACACACACACACACACACACAGACGCACACACCTCCACACACACACACCCCCTGAACTCTCCGTGCAGGGACTCCCTGTGGAGCTGCAGGAGGAGTTACACTCACTTCATTTAACAAATACAATAAATATACATATTCAGTTTTCTTCTGTCGGCTCTGTCACACACTTATACTGGAGTACTGGTCATTCAGAGGAGAGGAGGAGGAGGAAGAGGAGGAGGAGGAGGAAGAGGAGGAGGAGGAGGAAGAAGAGGAGGAGGAGGAGGAGGAGAGGAGATGTTAAAGATGGTAGAAAGGTTAGAGAGTGTTGAAGTGTGGATGAACAGCTGTGGTGATTCCCTCTGTTGGTGAGCAATAAGAACTGCAGACATGCTGATCCATGGAAAAGCAGGACAGCAGATTATAAAATACAATGAAGTGATGAATTATTGTCGGTGTGAAAAACATCAGAAAAAGAAGAATGGATCACTGATCAGTCAAATCTGCAGAACCATTGTTATTTGTAGAGCAAATCGATTCTGTTTCTGTTTAAAGAAATCATTTACATTTTAATGTCATAAAGAAAGAATATGGTTAAAGAAGAAGACGACACTGAAGATTCTGTCCTACTTCACATGAATCAGTGAACCTTTTTCTCCGTTTGCTGCAGATCCAGTTTCAGCCTCCATGTTTGACTGACTGATGATGTCACGGGATGGGAGGGACTAAACCCGTCACCGCTGCTCCCTATTGGCTGTCAACTGTTTTTGGATTCCAAATATCCAACACTAATGTGATGCTGTTTTAGTGTTGAGATCTGAAGATGTGGCCTAGATTCAAGACACACACACGCACTCACACACTCACACTCACACACACTCACACACACTCACACACACACACACACACACACACACAAATACGCATACATCTTCAAAACTAGAGCGCACTTCCATGCACATACACACTGATGAGTACCCAAAAAACAGACATTACCAATGCAACACAAGAATTCACACTCTTACTGAGCACAGATGCACGCGCGCGCACACACACATACACACACACACACACACTTAGACACACATACACACATACACATGCTCACACATACCATGTTGGCATAAATAACAGCACCCTCATGCATGTATGCAGATGCATGTGCTTACACCCTTGTGTGTGTGTGTGTGTGTGTTTGCACTAAGCCTCTTGCTTTGAGATTAGCACTAATTTCCATTCCTGCCGAAACTGAAGAGGAAGAGGAAGAGGGGTGACCCCAAATGAAAGATGTTGTAAAAAGAGAAGGAGTGTCGAGGGAAAGAGGAGACAGATGAAATGTGTGTTTAAGGGAACAATCGGGAAAAGTAGGAACTGACAAATGTGACATTTTGCCACCCAGAGGTGATGTCTATGACAGTGTGAAAGGAAATACATCGAACATGGTAATCCACATTCAACAGCATCCAGAGGTGCCAATCACCAGGATGAGGAAGGACGACACTGGAGCCTTGGTTTTGTTCCCCACTGTACCGAACTTTCACCAAACCGTGGCTCCTGTGTACTGCTTTTATGTATTTACTCACCTGTTTCTATTGAGTGACCTACATGTGTTTTACTGGGTGTTTGTTGCCCGGCGACCAGGATGTCAGGTCTGTCTCCTGTCCACAGCCTACAGCCGACAGGAGCGTTTGAATATCGGATCATTCAATCCTGACAACTTTATCGGCTCATTCCAGAGATCGCCAAGACAACGGAGGCTACCGACTGGAAGCACTCGCGGGCGGCGGATCTCTACCCGGTATTCCCCTCGCCAGTGTTGGGCGTCTGGATGAGCTCCTGTAGTGTTAATAAGGAGGCGGGTGTGGTGACTAACCGATCAATAGACAGAATGCCTTGAGCCGTAAATCGGGCCTTCATTCTTCTGGAATAAGTCGTGTTTGGTGGCAGACAGAACTGCACTGATGGTGTCATTATTCTACAGACATTTACTTCATATTGATAAGTTACAGCAAAAGGTTGTGCTTAGTGCTGTGTGTGTGAGTGCTTAGTGTGTGAGTGTGTGAGTGTGAGTGTGTGAGTGTGTGTGTGTTCACACAGCAGATTAAGCTAATGAGAGCAGAGTTAATCCACAGCACTTGTTCTCTGATGCCTTACAGACCTCACACAGCGGTGTGTGTGTGTGTGTGTGTGTGCTGGGGTTGTATGGTGTGAGGGCGATAGTACCAGTCGACTGAGCGACTCTCTCTCTCTCTCTCTCTCTATCTATTGGCATGATGGTTTTGAGAACAATGCTGCCAAAGCATCAAAATATTTGGCCAGTACACAGTAACAGTCATATGAACTTTAACACAGCGATAAGATTAATATATGAATTAAATATGTTATCTATACAGTGTATGGTTGCATGGTTTTTTGTGTCTTCTTTGTGGGTTTCCAGTCTGTGGTCACTGAGCCTGGTCAGGATCCGTCTCTGCTTTCTGTCTCTGACAGTAGAGACAGAGTCTCCTCTCAGGTCCTCATGTACTGTGGAGGCCTCTGGGCTGCAGGGTGTGCGGCCCATTCTGTTGAATGTTCATTATCAGTGGGGGGGTCTGCCTGCTTCTGGTCTACAGCCGTGTTGCTGTGTTTCTGTGTAAAGTGTCTCTGCAGAGTCCTGCTGTACAGATCCTGTTGGATGTTTGTCCCAGCGGGTGCAGATCTGAGGACCAAGTGGACCCCAGACTTCACCACCACACAGCTCAGTGGGCTGGACGACTCTGTCAAATATTTAAAAACACATTTTAATTGGAATTTGGAGATTATGTTCTCTTAGTTGCATTTTAGAGCGTTCGCTGCCGTGTTAAACTCCCTGAGGCTGTTCTGGTTGTACCGACCTCAGTATAACTCACTCTCTGTTCAACTCAAGAGAGGGCGTTCGTCCATCTTGAGGCTCTGATTGGTTCCCAGTGGGGGAGATGAACCCTTTGTTCCAGATGTCGGGAAAACATCCTGACATCCCCCTTGGTGCTTTGTGTGTTTAGCCATCATGGCCACTGTTGATGGATGGATTGACGGACGGATGAATGGTTGTATGTATAGATGGATGGATGGATTGATGTATAGATGGATGAATGGATGGATGGATGTATGGATGGATGTATAGATGGATGAATGGATAGATTGACGGACGGATGAATGGGTGGATGAATGATGGATGGATGGATAGATGTATGGATTTATGGTTGTATGTATAGATGGATGGATGGACGGATGGACATATGGCTTGACGGAGGGATGGATGGATGGAAATGCTCATGAAAATGAACAGCAGGCTTTGGATTTCACAGGAAGCTGCTTTTGAAAGTGACTATTTTTGTCCTCCATGTATTTGATTCTAAAATGTACATGATTCACATTTGTGAGCCAACAACAGCTGTAAGTATAGAACAGGAACCCTCGGCTGGTAAGCTGCCAGAACGCCTGTTAATGTAACTCCAGGATTTGGCTGCTGAGTGGAGGTCATTTTATCACCATGAAAAAATCAATATTTTTATTCTCCGTGTTGCATAAACCGTGCTGTGGACTCCAGGTCAAGTTCACTCGGAGCGGTACATGTCTGATGTGGTGTTCTGTGCTGGTCTGAGAGAGCTCACCTGTTACCACTGACCCTAACCCTGAGCTGACTTTAAGGTTGGTTTAATTTTAAAGTGCTGTGCTCCTGTTTTATGGAGGAGGAGGAGGAGGAGGAGGAGGAGGAGGAGGAGGGAGAGGAAGACGAGGTGGAGGAGGAGGAAGGAGAGGAGGAGGAAGGGGAGGAGGAGAGGAGGGGAGGAGGGGGAGGAGGAGGAGGAGGAGGAGAGGAGGAGAGGAGGGGGAAGAGGAGGAGGAGGAGGAGGAGAGGAGGAGGGAGAGGAGGAGGGAGAGGAGGAGAGGAGGAGGAGGGAGAGGAGGAGAGGAGGAGAGGAGGGGGGGAGGAGGAGGAGGAAGAGGAGGACGAGGTGGAGGAGGAGGAAGGAGAGGAGGAGAGGAGGAGAGGAGGAGAGGAGGAGGAAGGGGAGAAGGAGAGGAGGGGAGGAGGAGGAGGGTAGTTGGACAAAGGTGCAGGTGCAGGATAAAGACACATGCTAAGTTAAATTAAAAGTTGTCTGCACATTAACTTCTTAAAAAATGATGCATGGTTTTGACTTGCAACGTTATTTCCATTTTCTGTCGTATATTATTATATAATATCCATTACACATGTATGTTTGAGCCAGTTGTGTTTGCCATTACGATGTGGTAGCAGCCCGAGTGTTCAGAACATTTTACCAGAAGTAGGTTTCATCTGTTCAAATTAAATTTACCCAGGCTGGTGGTAATCTGTGTAACCTCCAGACATCCATATTTTCATACTGTCTTGTGCTGAGCAGTCATCGGCTCCTTCCTCTGCTGTGGAATATGCTTCTGTGATGATTTATTAAACAGGCTTTGGACTGTTAGTTCCTCTGCAACCATTCAAACTGTTCCTGTATTCTCAAAGGTTCGAGGTTTTTATCTGTTCTTCTCTGTTCTTTGAGTTTGTGCTTTGGACTTCTAATGATATTTGCTTTATGCTCTACCTCCAGGGATAAGTAGGGACATAGACTACAGAGTTACAGGCTTCACGAACCCTGTTTAGCTGTACAAGTGCCTGATAAGATGAATAAAAGCATTAAAAATCACCCACATTTGGCTGTTGAACAGTGTTTTTTCTCATCTGTACTTTAACACTCCTTTGTGTTGCTCTGTGAAGAGACGCAGCTTTGGACTCCAGGTCACATTAGTGCCGTGCAACACAACCCTGGTTTTGTTCTTTGAGTTCTATGGACCAATTAACGGAACAAGCGTGGTGTTACAGTGGGTTGCTGCTCGGCACATCTGCACTCCGAGTATGCTGAAGGGTGATAAAGTGTACGAGCGCCGCTGCAGTGCTGTGATTAATAACTGCTGAACACACACACAAGAGACCCGAATAAGAACCACAAAATGATGCAGTTGCATTCTGCAAAGCCTTTGTATGTGTTCCTTACTTAAACATCTTCCATCAGCTTCCTGCTCTTCTGTCTGCTTGAAGTCATCTTAGTTACAGTCCAGCGGATTTTAAACCAAAGCTGTAAATCTTGCAAAGAAATGAAACATGTAGACTGTCCTCTCCAGAAAAACTACAGCGTCCGTCATCCGATCACATTGTGTGTGAATGTTTTTCCAGTGCTCATTTAGACGTGTGTGGGGGGGGGTATTATTTTCCTGCAGGGAGTGAGAAAGAGAGAATCATAAATATTGATCACTTTCTCAGCTGATGATGGAAATAAAAAGTAAAGAAAACTTGTATTTCCCTCCGGGTGCTGCAGGAAGCTTCTGCCTCCTCCAGGTCTCAGGTTCCTGCTCTGCTCTGTTTGGTTTCTCTGCTGTGTGTTTAACTTGCTGTTGGTTTTGAATGAACGTTGAACCAGCAGAACCATCATCAGGTGCAGCTGGATGCTCTGAAGTGTCTCTGAGAGGAACCCATTACAAAGATATTAATATAACAAAAAGTCATCGTGTTCTCAGTTACCGGTTTCCCTTCTTCTTGGCTTTATTATGAGACAGTGTTGTTCATGTAGGGGTGTGTCGTCTGGCGGGTGGGTTTTGATTGACAGCTGTGATTGACAGGCTGTTTACTTGCTGCTGGATTTCCACTGACTGTTCCCTGTTTGTGTAACAGACCATTCATGTGTGTTGTGCAGTTTGTGGTTAAACAGTTTCATTAACCAGCCTTAGAGGATTCAGAGTGGCGTGTGTTTGTACAGAGTCAGTTCTATCAAATGACTTGCTTGTTAGAACATCTAGAGGTTTGCCATTGTTAATACAGCCAAATCCCTTTCCCTTAAGCAAGGCACCGAACCCCGAACCGCTACATGGCCGTCCATCACTCCGTCCAGGACTGGACGCTTTGAAGGACGTGTCCTACGAAACTGTCCTACATTCATTAGGTGACAACTTAAAAGAGGAAGTGAACATACAAAGCTGATATAAAAAAATGCACTCAAATCGATTTCTTTATTGTCTTGCAACTATTTTCAGAATATCGAATAACCAGCATGGAAAATAGACATAGTGAACCTAAAATAGACTGTTGCTATGTGGAGCGTCACCGTACGAGTGCTGCCTCCGTACAGCTGGGAGAGCTTCTACGCAAAACACAATGAAACTAATATGAGTTAATGTGTTTCTTTCACGTCAAACATTTCTCTCTTCTCTTCCGTCACCCCCCCCACTCAACCTCCACTTTCATTAGCCGTTACCTGTCATCTCTGCTTTTCCACCTCTCATCTGTCCTCTTTTCATCCTCCTCTCTTCTGTGGGCTGTAATCTTTGTCTCCCCTCTCATCGCACCGCAACTAAACAGCTTTATTCTTCGCTTCACTTTTTCCCTCTTCCTTCTCAATCTGTTTTTCTCATCATCCTCTCCCTTCATGTCTTCTCTCATCTATTGTCCACATTTCTCTCCTTTCTCTCCTCTGCTCGGATGTTCTCTTCACTTCCTCCTCTCTTCTCCATCTCTCCTCCCTCTGTTCCCATTTCAACACCCCTCCACTTCCTCATCTTCCTCCTCACCTCCTCATCTCTCTATTCTTCTCTCCCTGTGCTGAGCCCAGACATTTACTGCTTTGATCTCTCTGTTATTTTGCTATAGCTAACCCTTCACCCCCCACCCCCCACCCCCCCCCCCCCCCCCCACACACACACACACACCCTCAACACTGTTACTATGACACTGGGGGGGGGGGTTGTAAGAATTTGGAGCCCTGCAGAAGATGATTTGGAGTGAGAGAGATTGAATTGAGAGAAAAAGAGCGAGTGAGGAGATTAGTGTTGGGGTAAGAGACAAAGACAGAGAACAAACCAGAGAGAGGTTCTGACAAGTCACTTTGTTTCCTCTGTAAAGAAGCAAAAAGACTGAGGAAATAATTACTGGAGCCCTTTACGTTTCTCCTCACTGTCGGTGGAGACTGAGAGTGCAGTGCAGAGTCACACTGCAGGGTCATCCGGCAACACGGTGAACCTGCAACACCTCACAGCAACACCACGCCAAGAAACCCCAGCAGAGGCCTCCCACTGTGAACCTGTACTGTACGGCCCCAGAGGGTCAGGGTCTGTGAGGATTACCTACCGGTGTGTCTGATAAGACCGATAACTGATGAACCCGTTACTCCAACTGGACTTCCTGGATCGTTTTTTGCTTGTCCCTCCGGCACCTTAAACAACCTGCAGTGTGACGCCGGGCTGTTTCAGTGTTCCTGCTGACGGCCCCGTGAGACGAACGCTGGGGCTTTGAACTGAGTGCCAACCTGCAGCAAAGCCTGATGGGAGTCTCATTAGTTTTGCAGGTATTCGCTCAGAAACCAAAGCAGCGGTCAAATGTTGACTGGATGATGGCACCGGAGGAAGCTGACTCCAATAAGTATCAACCTGATGGCAGCGCCAGAAGCCTAATACGTCCTCTGGGAACCACGACTGTACGGACCGATCAGGCTCATGTTGTGATATTTCATTGGATAATAAAAAGCTTTGCACTGCTGCTGGCGCTGGATGAAAAGTCAGAAAAGTTTCATCCTCTGTGGGCCATGACTGTCTGAACCACTTTTTGTGGCAATATTTGCAGAAAATGTCAGTCTGGACCAAAGTGAAGGAGCGACCAACCTTTACCGCCTTAGAGCCCTGCAGCCAGTGTGACTACAGAGGAGGAAGAAGAAAGGAACAGGAAGAGATCAACACAGAGAAAGATAATGGATTCAAATCAAATATAAAGTTTTAGACATAAAAGATGAAGAGAAAAAGAAGCCAGAGAAATAAAGGGTGAAAAATGAAAGAGAAGAGAGAGAGAAAAAGAAGAAGAAAGGAAGAGATAGGTAAGGGGGAAGGAAGTAACACCAATGCAGAATATACAGAGGAAGAATAGGAGTGTGAGGAAGAGAGAGGAGGGGGGGCAGCTGCATTTCACACTACTTCCCACATAGAGAGAGAGAGAGACAGAGAGAGAGAGAGAGAGAGAGAGAGACAGAAGTGAAAGATGGATAGACGGGGGGTGATCCCTTTACTCACTGCGCTTTAGAGAAAAGGACTCGCTCTCTCTTTCCTGTCTTCACCATGTGACCGACCAGAGCTCCAATACAGCTCTCTCTCTCTATCTCTCTCTCTCTCGCTCTCTCTCTCCCTCTCTCGCTCTCTCTCTCTATCTCTCTCTATCTCTCTCTCTCTCGCTCTCTCTCTCCCTCTCTGGCTCTCTCTCTCTCTATCTCTCTCTCGCTCTCTCTCTCTCTCGCTCTCCCTCCCTCCCTCCCTCTCTCATCCTTCACTCGGCTCACACTATGTCTGACTGAGGAGGAAGAAGAGGAGGAGGGAGAGGAAGAAAGCAGGAAAAAGAAAGAGAAGAAAAAAGAGAGAGAGGATGTTCTCCGTTTCGCTCAAGTGTCGCTTAGGGGTCATCAGACGCCGAATCAAGGGTACAGTGTGTGTGTGTGTGTGTGTGTGTGTGCGTGTGTCACAGAGAGCCAACTGTGCTGCCGCTGTGTGTGTCAGCTGTACGCTGCCTGGTGTGTGTGTGTGTGTGTGTGTGTTTGAATGCATTCACGTGTGAATATTTGTGCACGATTTGTATCTTTATATAGTTTGTATGTGTGTTTTGTGTGTATCTTTGTGTGTGAGTCCCTGCAAGTGTAAATGTGTGTGTGTGTCATGAGGAAAGTTGACGCCCTCCTGCCGCTGATAATATTGTAATGTTATTTTCTCATCTGTCTTTCTTTCCTCCTCCTCGTCTTCTTCTTCTTCGTATTTGTTAGTTAGTACTTGTGTCCACAGGAAGCTGCACAAACTCTGAATGATCGTTTGTGTTGAAACTAAATAAGAAGATCTCACTGTCCTCTCAGCACGTCAGTCTGGTTGTGTTGATGTGTGTGTCAGCAGATAAAGCTGCTCATCAGTCTCCCAACAGGTGGGTTTCTGAGTCTGGCTGAATCTGGATTGTTTGGCATGAGTGTGATCTCCGTGTGCACATCTTTCATATGGAAACAGGGCTTTAGAGCCCGGTGGACAGTTGTGGATTCTGAATGTATTGTTTGGGTAAATTAAAGGTTTCAGGTCTGGGACATGTACTCAGGATCAGGGTCAGGATGAGGGTCAGGATGAGGGTCAGGATGAGGGTCAGGATCAGGGTCAGGATCAGGGTCAGGATCAGGATCAGGGTCAGGGTTAATGGGACAATAAAGTGAGGTTTAAGTTAATTTTGATGTTGTTTTAATGGCACTTTGGTTGTTTCTTTTAAGAGGGACATCACTTTGACCAAACACCTCCTACTTACTGAGGCTGACTGTGTATAATGGAAAGTGATGGACGTAATGGTGACAGCGTGTGTGAGTGTGTGTGTGTGTTTGTGTGGGTGAGTTAGAGAGAAAGTTAGTATTTCTTTAGTGAGCTCAGTGACTGTCTGGATGAGCGCCAGTTCATAAACTTTTATGACTGGAGTATATGAAGCTCGTGACTCTTGTTTTATTCAACAGATTTGCTCAATTAAGTGAAATAAAGCAGGATGATGTTTATTATTTATTACAAATGATCTAATGTTCTTTTTTTCAGGTTGAGTGTCAAAACTAAATTATTAAGTTAAAGCCAAACCAGGTACTAATGCTATCCCAGGTAGGAACCAAAGGGGAATTTTATTTTGGAAGGCTGCAGCAATTCTTTAAACTTTGTTTTTCTGTTTGGGGGGGGGCAATATAATATTTATCATGTTATCTTGTGGCAGAAACAAGATAAGCCAAAGCCAAATAACCACCAAGAAAACCAGACAAATACTGGAGCTATGTTTCCAACAAACTAACAAAGAACTATTATATAAACATTATTTCACATGAAAGATGCATGATGAGCAACTTCACTGCAGAGATGAACAAAACCCAAAGCTTGTGCTGGTTTAATATTTCATGTTTCAAACTATTTGTAACAGCTGAGTAAAATGGTCCTGCACAGATTGTCTCACCATCATCAGTAATTTTATATTTTTTATTCTATTATTTTCATCAGGTTTCAGATGAAGTCCTCTCACCTTTTTACTGTCCTTGTCACCCACGTCTACGATCACCTTCTCATCCAAACTTAATACTTTTCCTCAATTTCTTGATCTTTTCAGCACAAAAAGTTTTTGTTCAAAGTGCGTTTGTAGGTTTCAATAATTGATGAGGATGTAGTTTCTGTGTAAACATTGATCACAGCAGATCCAGCAGTGATCTACCTGCTTCTGTTACTGCAGCCAGTGTGTGTGTGTGTGTGTGTGTGTGTGTGTGTGTCACTGTGTGTGTCAGAGTGTGTGTGTGTGTGTGTGAGAGAGAGAGAGTGAGATGTATGGTTGGTTGCCAGTGGAGCTCGGGGCCAGTTTGTTGTGTGTGTTGATTGATCTCCAAATCTCTGCAAGCTGTTGGGACCATTGAATCTCTCTCTCTCTCTCTCTCTTTCTTTCTTTCTCTGCTTGCTGACTTTCATTATAAATGAGGCCACTGCTCACAGTATGTGGCATGTTTGTGTGTGTGTGTGTGTGTGTGTGTGTGTGTACAGTTTGACAGTCTGTGTGTGTGTGTGTGTGTGTGTGTGTGTGTTGATGAATGGTGTTTAGTCTCAGAGGAGAGAAAAGTGTGTAACAGAGGCTGGAAGCTGCAGCTGAATACAAATCAAGTTACATCAACAGCAGTTCGAGTCCCGTCTACAAGTTTCTACTTCACATTTTCCTCAAATTCAAAAGCTTTATAAGATCTCAGTGATACTTAAATCCTGCAAAAAGAACTTATATCAGTGTTTTCTGATCTGCAGCCTCTATGATTAAAGGAAAAGCTCAACATTATTTGTCCTGCTGAGACTTGGTGAGAGGAGTGAAACTCTCTTATCTGTTCACCAAACATGAAGCTGTTTCTAGTCTTTGTGCTAAGCTAAGTTAGCACTACCTTCCTATTTGGCATACAGAAATTAAAGTATCAATCTTCTCATCATTATTTGCATGAGGTTGCTTGTCAGGAAAACATAGGTCATCATTAAGACGTATACCCCCTCTCAGCTCAGCTACATTCAGCATCTGCAAAAAAAAAAAAAAAAGAAACATATCTAAGTTTCATTTTTTTCTGATATTTTGGCTTTTTAAAACTTTTTTTAAAAGTTATGAGTGAGTGACAGATGCTTTCATCGATGGCAACAAGCACCACATTTAGCTTATTCACCTGGGCTGCTGAAGCAGGTGTACTTTAAACTGCAGTGTGTGTGTGTGTGTGTGTGTGTGTGTGTGCCTCTTCCCTGGGTGAGATACATATTTAAATAAGGCTGAGGTGGCTTGTGTGGAAACCTCCCGTGTGCAGGATTCCTCACTTGGTAGTAGGTGCAGAAATCAATAGAGCAGAGGTGTTGCTGGGTGCATTAGATAAGAGCTTTACAGGGTTCAGAGAGCTAAACAGTGGAGGCGGGCCACTATAAAGTCTCTGCAGTGTTTCTAAATGAGATTCCTGCTCAGCTTCTTCCTGTTCCCCACACTTCTCTATCATGTAGAATCATTGCAGGGTCACAGGAATGTTTACAATATAAATGAATTGAATAACTGGTGATGTTTGAGCTTCATCTACTGCTGCACTGCTGGAAGAGCTGGCTGTGACAGTTTCCATATTTACATTCATTTCAGAAAACAGTTTGGGACACTGTGCTTCAAATCCGAAAGGAAAAAAAGAAGTAGCACTCCTGCATTTTGGGATGACTGATAGTTACTCATGATAGAGTAATGACGTATGATATATGAACTAAGGACCCTTCTGCCTTACATTTCTGATTCGTGGCCAGTGGGTGGAGTGGAGATTGTCTCCACTCAGACATGTTGCTCACTTGCTGCTTTTTTGGATAAAGAGTTGTATTGAATTCTTTAGTGATTCATCGCTTCCTGTAGGTGGAGATTTCCCACCAGTGACTACAGTAGAAAACACTGTTTCAGTTGTTCAGTCTTACTGCTGACGTTCAGCCTGATGTATTCCTACATAAAGTTCTTTGATCACACAGAGATCATTTTGTCTTTTTCCCATAGCAAGGAGATGTAGAGCATTAATGTAAAGACACTTCCTCATCTGTCCTCACATCGTGCCGTGTTATTCTTAAGTCTCACTGAAAGTGGATCAGTTGTATTGTACAGAGTTCCCTCCTGGTGACCTGAAATGCCGGCGAAGTGTGCAGACAGTAGATCATGGTTAACAAAGCCAGGGGCAGTAGGGATCCCAGAGGTCGACCATTGATCAGCAGGCTGCAAAAATGAACAGAACCACCAAATGCTGTTTTCACTGCTAACCGCTGTGAGCTGCGTAGCCTATTTTTAGTTGATAAGAACATTTTCCAAATTGCTGTCAGAAGTGGAAAAAGACCAAATGATATTATGTATTTTTGACACATTTGCACTTCAGTTTATCTCGGGAAAGCCTGGATTGGATATATCACGGCACCCAGGTGAATAATACCGACAGATATAATATAACATAATATAATATAATTTAATATAATATAATATAATATAACATAATATAATATAATATAATATATTATAATATAATATACTATAATATAATATAATACAGAGCTTCACAAAAAGACAGACTGCTACATTATACAGTAGGAATAGAAATCTGTCAGATTTAAATAGATGGAGTCCCTTTCTAATCCCAAAGGGAGACTGTGCTTTAGCAGCCGATTCATACGAAAAACTACTTTTTAAAAAACAAAAAATGAGATAGGGACACTCAAGGACGAAGGTAATACATCACAAATTCCAATAAAAACATGAGTAATAAACTAAAAACTAATCTAAATCAGTGTCTACACTGTAATCATCACTATGTTCAGAATAGTGTAGAGTGCAGATTGTAGTATTTTCATGTCATGGTCGAACGTTCTCACAGTGAACCTGGAAACGACACTATATTAAATTATAACAGTGAAAATTCTTTTCGAGGAGATGTAGCTGAAAGTTTTCTCGGTTGTGGGGTCTTTGTCAGCAGGCGAGGGTCTCAGCATCTGACTGTGCTTCAGTCCTCCTGGAGGGAACAGGAAACAGGGCAGTGAGTCCGAGACTTACCTGTTTTATTGCGTTGGTTACACTTCTTTAGCTCCTCTGTGGGAACCATCTACTGTTTGACTGTATTTCTTCCTCCAAGCTGAGGCTTCCTCTGTAAGCGTGACGGGATAAAGAGGCTCCACAACTGATAGTGAGCGGTCAGCGGCGTCTCCAGGTCCGTGATCCGTTCCACCGGAGCACCGGGACTGGAAGAAAGATTCTGTGGCACGCTGGATTGGGTTTCCTCCCTGTGGCGCTGTCCCTGGTGCTGATCTCTGGCCTTCAGACGCTCTCCGTGGTGCTGAGCCTGTTGTGGAGTCGACACACGTACTTAACCTGGTGTATGAAACCTTAGACTCACTATTTTCAGCACAGGTGTTATTCGTCCTTGCCTTAATTTGGACAGTATTGCATGATTTATTTTCTGTATTTTTGCATTAAACGTTTTACTTGCTCCGGACCGTCCTCTCTCCTCTGCACTACTTGCTGTGTGCATTTTGCTAAATAGCATTATTGTCCACAGTAGATGCACAAAAGATCAAACTGTATTTCCTCATGAATGCAGCCTAAAGAAAGTCAGTGTTTCTATAAGACATGAGAGCGGCGGCAGATAAATTACAGGGCGTCCTCAACACTCACTTTGATCCTCAGAAAATGAAAAGGTTACAGATTAGATCCTCTCAAGTGTCTGGTGTCCTCTCTGGTAAACCAGGGATCAGAAATCCTAGCTCCATAGCAGTAGTTGCTAGGTAACTTGTAATCCTTAGTCAGCTATTTTTTAGACTTTTGCTATGAATATGTTCGTAAGAGACGGCAACACAACAAGCACAACACATAACAAGATGTCAGGGCTATGAGCCTGGCAGAAGGCATGTTTATCCCTCGCTGTAATAGAAACTTTATATCTTATTGATCCCTGTGGGGAAGTGCCCTTTTTATTTGCTCACCTCAAAGGGCGTAACAGAACAGCACCTGCAGCCAGCAGCGGCTCAGTGTCCTGCATACTGCAATTCAGCTACAGGCTTTTAACCAAATTATATAAGTATATAGTTAGATATCATAAGAAAGCCCTTTCGATTTGGGCTTCTAACGCTAAACTTTGTCTTATCAAGTTTTATTTCATTCAGAATAAACACGACGCCTGTTAGTTCAACCATGCTCTGTCCAATCTGTCATAGTCAGAAGCAACTGCTAGAGTTGGGAAGAAACGTTCGCATCGTCTTGGGTGCTAACTCAGCTCATCACGCTTGGTTATACAACACCATTTGTTTCAGAGGACACTGTGTATAAGCAGAAGTGGCAACAGATTGGCCTCTCAGTTAAACTGACCCAAACAACAGCTGACAAGATGTCCTCCGGCAGGACAGTGAAGCCTCTGCCAGCTCTCTCATCACGGTGGCCTTCTGTATGTGAGCACTGGAAATACAGCAGAGGGAGCATCAAAGGTTTCACATGATTTTCTTTGAAGATCTACTCACAATTGCAATTCATGTAATCTGCCGCTGTCTATTCCCGGCCGTATCGGAGGGTTTAGCAGTCAGTATAAGAGGACACAGCCGAGCAGCATCAAAGCCCTGAGAACCTGATAGAGAACCAAGAGGGATGCCTTGTTCCCTCGGGGGGCGTCCACAGATGTCTCCCTCTCTACCGGTTCACTCGCTCTCTCTCTCTCTTTTCAAAGTCACACCCGTACATACCTATACTGTAGACACACACTTCCAGAACACACTCCAGTACGTATTCACACACACACACACACACACACACACACACAGAGAACCAGGTCCAAAATGTGTCCTCAGCAATCCAAGACAATTAGCACTAAAAGCCAACTGAGAAGTGTTTTAAGATGCAATTTAACCCACTTCAAAGCTGTTCACATTAACAGTAGAGTTACTCTTCCTTTTGGACATGATTACCAGCTAAGTGCTGCCACGTCTCTGAGTATGGAAGATAACTAACAATCATTGAGAGTCTTAAAGAGTCTCTAACTCTAGTTGGCTGTAAAGTATTTACTCTGCTGTCCATAGTATATCCTGTGTGTCGTTTCTGATGTTGTCTGTATGTGTTGTGTTGTGTGCCTGTGAATACCTTAAACAAAGGTTATGGTAATAGGGGTAGTATACTGTTCCAGTAGATCAGAATGCACTTTGGTTCTGGTGTTGATGCAGTGCTGAGCTGTGGGAAAAGTCCCATCATTTGATTTTAAATGATAAAACCCACAACTTGATTTACTGTCCATGTTCCAGATGTGAGGGACTCTTAGTTGTTTCAGATAACTCTAAATAATCTTGAAACAGACTCTAAAATAAATGTTTACTTACAGTTTGGACTGAATTACTTAATTTAGGTCAATTTAATCAAAAGGAACAACTGGCATTACTGCGCCCTGATTACTCATTAATAGTAACTTCTGTAGTTCGACTGAGGTAAATCTGCTGAGTGGAACCGTCCCGGACCAAATGCAAATGAAAAACTGGCCTGATTGGACTGATTTCAGTCATTCTTTGGTGATTATTTGAGCCTGGGACCAGCTGTGCTGGAATCAGTCCAGCTGGAGTCTGAAAGTGCTGCAAAAAGAGGTTGTTTTCACCACTGCTCAAACCTAACTGCTCGAACTAAAGCTGTTTGTTTTCATGAATCATATTTGGTGAGAAGATGATCATAATGTACACAACATTACACCAGTAGCTTGTAACATTTTTAAAGATATTTACTCTATTCAAAGTGAACATCATCATCCTCACCTGTGCCCCTAACACAGGACAACGTGTGAGAAATGACAGTGAGTTTGTTTCCTGATTGAAATAACCCTCACACAGAGACTCATGATGTACCAGGTTCTTCTGGAAACCGCTGATGACCTCTCCACCTATTTGTATTACAGTGGTACACAGCTAAAGGCAGTGGTGGGAATAAACTGTGTCCTTACCATCCTACACATGGAGCAACCTTCCCACTTACTGTATATTGCAGGTTTGTGAGATAAGAAGATAAACTTTATTAATCCCACACTGGGGCAATTCACTGTTACAGCAGCTCAAGAGTAACAAGTAGAGGAAAAGTGATTGAATGACAAATACAAAAAAAATACAAAACTAAACATAACCTGTATATATTTGCTTAACTCTTGTTGTAGTGTATATTTAACGGACACAGATTTTACATGTCAAACATACCAATGATTCTGAATCATAACAAAAAAGACTTCTATTTTTGAGTTATCTGCAGAAGTCACCTTCTAAACCAAGATAAAATCCCAGGGAGATGGTGAGACAGATGAAGTCTCAGGCTGAACCCTGGGACTGCTGGAACAAGGTGTTTGAGTTTCTGTCGCAGCATGCTTTGTGTGTGAAGCATGACGGCTTGAAAGAGAGGGTGCGTTGTGTGTCTAACATGGCCCAATACCACCAGGAGTGTTTCAGGATGCAGACCTCCCTGGTTCAGTCGACCAGTGTGACATCAGCCTCTGGCCAGGCGGACAGAAAACACTTGTTGTGAATATTTTTGTAATTTAACCTTTTTTCCAAGAACATCTGAATGACTTACAAAGCGACAGAAACACAATGCAAGCTGTCACATTCTGGTATTTTTGTCTTCGTTGTTCCTTCAGTGCCGTGCTCAAAGCCACTTCTAATCCAAGGTGCACACAATGTGCTTCTCAAATTCTGCCGTTCATTAACTAAAGCTTCCCTTCCCTCAGCGGGCCCCCGAGGCCCCGAGCAGAGCTACTTCATGGAGAGAAGGCATTAGACAAACCCCAGTCTCTCACTCGAACAGGCTGTACAAGTGCCGTCCTGATGCACCGCCGACACATTAACACAAAGGTTAAATGAGGTCAGAGCGAACAAGACGCCGGACGTGATGCATTAGAAATGCACACTGCGGGGGTAATTTGCCCGAGGGCGCTTGTTCTCGCTCCCTGTCTCCAGTCTTGCCTTTCTCAGCTAATTAAATAAATATAATTCCACAGAGCGGTATGTGCAAAAAACTACTGCCGAATAGATCTTTATTTTTGGATCAGGTACACACTTCCTGTTTTAAATCTGCTGTGTGAAGACCCTTCAACCTTTAATGAGCTGCTGGTTCTTTAAAGCTCTGGGCCTCCTGTTTTTCCTCCTCAGTCAGTTAGTTGATGACTTGCTCTCAAGTTGTCACTCATCTTAACAAACTGTCATCTAACCTGCAGCTCACAAAATCAGGGGGATCTAACGAGTCTTTAATGTTAGAACGTAAAGGATTTTTAAACATTTGTCTTTGCCTTTCTGTCTCCATCCCTGTCGCTCTGACTTCCTTTTAGCCAGCAGCCTCAGTCTGATGGCCGAGCTCACAACATCCCAACCTCACTGACCCATTTAAACATGAGACATGTGACCAGCAACAGACCTTCAGGAGAGGGGGTTTTCATTGTCAGGGCATAGTGTCATTTGTGTATATTCACGTCCCCTTTACTTATATATCTGTATTTATCTTTAATTATTTACTGCTGGAGGAGGTTGGGAGTAGGCTGAAGACGGGGAGACAAGAAAGCCTACAAGACAGACAAAGCTTGGGACTGTTGAATATATACTCGTTAGTAATGTGAAAAGGTGGATGCTTTTCCCCCGAGCACTCTGCCTGTGTTCGCCTCGGCTGTCTCTAACGGGAGTTGAACCCCCAACACTGTCAGTATTAGTGTTTAGTGCTCGGCTCTGCCCATTGAGCTGCACAGGAACCATAGAGCTGTGCTCCGTGAGGCAGAGCCAGAGGGTATCTTGTGTAGTTGCTCAGTTGGATTAGAGTTATGAGTTTAATAAAGCAGCTCCAGCATTACATTTTCTGTCTGCTTGCTCTCGGATTCCAAAGGATTTCATCTGTAAGCTGCAACTCATCTCTGCATCTTTGCAAAGGCTCTGCAGGACTTGAAAGTATTCATTTCTTCCAAGACTTCTCGTGTTTGTGAAGCAAAATGGCAGCGTTGTGGGCGACATCGAGGTTTGGAGAGTAAAAAAAAACAGGCTTGTAATCACATTGTCACTGGTTAAGTCTTCAAAAAAGCAGTAACGTTCATAGCCAAGTGTCTTAGTGAGACTTTAAAGAATAAGCTGATCATAAGCTGCTTCCCTCCCTCTGTGACACTAGTCTGTCTGCCTTTATGATTATTTGCTGAATAGGAGGAGAAAAGAAACGTGTGCAGCTAAGATAGAAAAACGTCAGCAGGTAGAGATAGAAAAATATCTCAGCTCAACAGTTCAACCATGGAAATGATATCTTCCTCCGTGTTGAAGCTGCATAGCCAAGCTGCTGTGCAATGCCATCGTGAGACAGTTTAACGGAGGGCACAGATCTCAGGATTCATTGACTTTGTATCTCAGGCCGATGGAGTCCATGTCTGGATCGAAACAGGGAGACTTTGTGCAACTTTCTAAAGCTCACAATCAGCTAAACTTCAGGTCTTTGAGGGGGGTGACGACACAAGATGTTTTGTGGAAAACTGGAACAGTGACTGAACTATGGCGCACAAGGTTGATGACTGCAGTGTTTTCAATGGGTTTGTGCTTTGATGAATGCGGAGTTCATATGTAAATTCTTCTCCATATTTTTGTGCTCTCTTTGGATTATAATTGTGGGTTTGATGCCTCTGTGTTTGCCTGAAGGAAACACCACCGCCTTCCTGTTCCAGGCTCATTTCGTTTGTCACAGCTCGGGTTAATTCCTTCCTCAGGCCTCTTCAGATGACACGTTTCTGTCACAGCATGGAGCCTCTGGAAGATTCGCTTAAGAGCGTCTGTATCCACAATTACTGTATTAGTGCAGATAACAAGGGGGGGATTAACAGTTAAAGGCCCCCGTGCTCAGTTTGGTTTCTTGTGAGTGTGAATGTTTCACTGTGAGGGATAGTTTTCTACAATCAACCATTAAGTTGTCATTTAGACGCATCGTGACTAATATAGAAGTTACAGACAGCCCACATGCATCTTAAAAGTAATGAAGATAACAATAACATACAACGTAATTTACAACATGGGTACGCCAAAACTCAGAAATTCAGACTCTTAGACTGAAAGCAGTTCTGTGCTGGAGGCTCTGACGGGAATCTTTTACTACTTTCCCAGGTGATGAGTAATATGGCTGTGACAATACTACGCTGCTAATGCTACTACCTGTCCCGTATCATATGTACCACAGATATATCACAAAAGATGTACCCTACCCTGACAACGCCCCCATGACTGATTATTGCACATCTCATTCCAAAACCGTGGGCTTTAATCTGCTGCCATAACTGCCTCTACTACCTTCTACAAGGCTGTGGAACCTGCAGGTTGCAGGGATTTGCTTCCATTTGGCCACAAGAGCGTCAGGGAAGTCGGGCACTGATGTTCATCCCAAAGGTGCTGGACGGGGTTGAGGTCAGGCCTCTGTGCAGGCCAGTCAAGTTCTCCCACACCAAACTCATTTCTTTATGGACGAGCTTTGTGCACCAGGCGTTGCCTCGTTGAAACAGAAAAGACTTCCATCTTCAGAGATGAACCAAATGACTTTAATCAGCAGTGAGTTTTACTTTCACGGCAGCAGTCATTTTGTCAGCAGCCCACTTTTCAGACGGCGGATAAATCGTTTCAGAATGAAACTCTTAAAACATTAAAGAAACATTCCAATACACGTGTCAGAGTTACGTTAAGCTGCAGTTAACTGGAATACGATTTGTGGGCAAGGCAGCGTCTGGATCATCCATAATAAATGTGCTCACTTTTGGTCTCATGAAGATTTGATATTGTACACTCTTTACCATCTCTGCCCACTGCTGCAGAGGCTCAGCTGCACGGCGCTCAGCCCGTGGAGGTGGGGTCAGTCATTACAAGCATCTTTTATAGGAGTCTTAATTGTATCCACTCGTCTTGTGAGAAAGTTAATCACTGTTTCAGTCTGGCTTCTGTAACATTCTTGTAACTATAAGAACATAACAGAAAATGTGTTCTCCCTTCCCTGTCATGTTCTCTCCCACATGTTCCTCTTACATCTGAGACCTGAAGCGACACACACTCACTCCTCCACAGCCCGTTGCAGTTCTCCATGCAGCACTTCAGTCCGAACACTGAAACACCAACAACTTCTCTGACTGTTGATCTAATGCACATCATCAGGTCAACATTTGAATGTGTCCATTACTTTGGTTTATGACCAAATACCTGCAGAGCTGATGACATCATCAGCCTCAGAAACAGAGATTGTGTGTCTAAAAAGCTTCTATGTGTATTTTCAGATTATAAAAGCTAAGTATTACATTGTTAAAACTAACTAAACTAAACTGATATAATAACATAGTGATAACAATATTACAATCTGTAACAGAACTGATATTGAGTCTGATTAATCAGATTTGCAGAGTTGAACTTCCCTCCACTTGGATTCTTTCTAACAGAAGAACTTATATGAGGTTTCACATGGCGCTCGTTGGATTCAGCAGCGCTGCTCTCACTTCTTTCACTCTGTTCTCTAAATTGAATCATCGGGCCTCGTATGGAGACCCAGTCATGTGGTCATACTGGATCTCAGTACAAGTAGCACGACAAGCTTATTTGGTTCTGGAAGTTAAAGAATCCAACACACCGAGAAGAATCCTGATTTTTATATTTTATTAACTGGAACTAGATTTCTGCTGTCCAAATAACTAAAGATTTCCGTCCTTTATGAACTTTCTAAAAAGGTTAATAAAAAGTTATTTGATTCTTGGAAAGATTTATGTGAGCCAGAAGGGCTGTTCATCTCCAGCCTTACAGTAACTTTAATGTATTCATTTCTTTGTTACTCCATGTCTTATTTAGAGCCTCTGTATGTGTCCCTGCTCTCATCCAGCACACGTGGATAATCAAGAAAGTTACTTTACGTGTTTTTGATCTCCGAAAAACACAGCGTATGATGATCTTATTCTTTTCTTTAGGAGGTAACTGAGCTGCAGATTTCAGGTGGAGAAGAGAGATTGTTGTGAAACAGTGCAACAGCGTACTTTCTCACCCACATGAAACTTGGAAAGGCTTCGTTGGCTCGGGGTGAAGTTTGTTCAAGCTGACTGAGAACAAACACACCAGCCCCGGGCTCTTCTCTGAGCCACCATACAGCTCACACACACACTGACACACACACACACACACACACACACACACCTGACACCCAGGGAAGCTCCCACAACTCAACAGTGCTGACACCTTCATAACTTGTGATATCAAAGTCAGCAGAAAAGACGGGGGCAGATTTTAATTTGTCCGTCCAGCTCGGGGCCCGACTCGGCCACTGAGCTGTGCTGCTGTATTCACTGGAAGCGTTTCTTCATTATTTTGTCAGGCTCCTTCATCATATTTTGACAAAAGTAATTTTACTTTGTGTCAGATCAGAAATGACTCTGATTGGCCCGAGAGGGGCTCTACGATTGTAAAACAAGTTCAGGGGGGCTGCAGCTTTGATTGTTATTGTTACCTGTGATACATCCCTTTGTAATACTGTGGGTGTGACACTGACCGGGCTGCATGCACGGTTACGGTTGGTCCAGTGAGGTGACACGGCTGTGATGATACCACACCTGACAGAAGCAGCGGGTTAATTGTCCGGCTTTACGTATCTCGGCTGATGTTAGCAGGAGAAACCGTATCCACGGGCCCAGTAACCTCGCCCACGACCTGCAGAGCAGCTGCAGCTGCGGTGCTGTGGCTGCACACTGATGGAGCAACGCATGCATATCTAAAGTGTCACACCCAACACAAAGTGCTCAGAACAAAGTCCCACTGTGACCACTCAAGGGCTCTGTAATGTTCTGTATTCATATGATCTGCTTTGTGAACTGGCTGACTGAACTGGAGAGATTTCATTTCCTAGTGAACCAGTAACACAGCAGCCACTAATGAGTGAACAGGTCAGAGCCAGCATGAAAACAGACGTGACACCGTGTTCCTGTGGCCTCTGAGTGAAAATGCGTGGAAGATACGTGCTTCTGTTTTTTCAGACCGGAGCAGATTAGAGCGAGTTGAGGGGGGCAGCGGTTATTACTGCGGTTATACAGTCCTTTTATTTTTCCTGAGGAGGGGAGCTTTCAGCATGCAATGGAAGACTGGGGGGGGGGGGGGGGGGGGGTTTACAGTTTGTCTGTAAGACCTGACTGTGCTTGTGTGTTTTAAAATGGAGGTTGTAGCCCACACAGTGTCAGCAGAGCTTAGTCTGCTTAAACTGCGAGGACGTAACACATTAAGTCTGCTGCTTCTGCTCAGCAAGACACGAACATCAGGAGCTTTCTGCTCTGGGTTAGCACACAGAGTCAAACCACGCACACACATGCACACGCACACACACACACACACACACATGCAGACACATGCACACATACGCACACATGCACTTGCACATATGCACATGCACACACACACATGCACATGCACACACGCGCACACATGCACATGCACATGCACACACACACACACACATGCACATACACACGCTGAGCAATTCACAGCAATATTTATACTGTCAGTATGAAACTCATCGTATATTATTCATTTTGTGTGTGTGTGTGTGTGTGTGTGTGTGTGTGTGTGTGGTGGGGTTGACGTGTCTGAAGTCCACAATCTTAATCAATATCATAATCATTAGACTGTCGCCACGGCGACCTGGCTCTGGATAAGCAGGAGAGAATGGATGGATGGATTAGATGTGTAATAACATATCAGATATTGTTCTTTTGTGACCACAATTTATTGATCTTTCATGTCTCATGATTTAAAATGAAAAAGTGCACAATTTAAACTTTTTCATTTATTTAACAAAAGAGAAAAGAAGAACCATTTCTGCCTTTGTCACACCTCAAGTACAAAGTCAAATTGAATCATTTGATCGTTTTAGATTATAGATTATAGATTCTTCAGCAAAATCCCAACAAAACCATCAGTGTTTAATCTTGGGATAACAAGCAGAAACAAATAATGACGTGTGCACAAAATGTTCGTTATTTTGAGATAATGAGACAAATATGTTTGAAGGAAGTTTCACACCTCGAGACAAGTTAATTAATTTGTGTTCCTGAAATAAGAGTGGCTAATAAAACCTGGCAATAAAAGTGTGCTGCAGTAAAATTGGCCATTAATGCTACAGTAATTTTCTATTCTGTGTCTGTTTTATACATAAGATGTTGCAGCTCATAGTGTGAACGGGACAGGACAAGATTAGTAGCTTCTATTGTTGGTTATTGTTTGTAACATGAAGCATCCATTCAGTCAGTCCTCATTGTTTCCTTTCACACAGTGAAACACTGAAGATAATCATCATATTTGTAGCAGTTTACATTATACATATTTATGGTTGGTACACATACTGTTTGTTTGCTGAGGGTCAGAAATAGTTCATTTTACACAGTAATTACTTGACTGGAATTGAGCGCGAACACACAGTGACACACTGAGCCAACTTAGCATTATGTCTGTATATGTTTGCATAATCAGCATTTATAATTTGAATACACATGTTTATTTGGAAAGAGAGAGTTTGTTTTACACCACTGTGAAGAGACAGCAGAGCAATGAGCCAAACACACTTCCTGGTGTTTTATACTTACACTTTACACATAGTGATCTTTGAAGGCTCGATGTTTCTGGTTTTTATTTGTTTCCCACATCCAGCACTCGACAGCTGGATAGAGAACAGCAGAATTCATTGCCTTTACATTTTGTACAGATGTTCATGTTCCCCAGAGGATGAGTCCTGCTGACTCCCTAACTTAAAGTTTTCACCTATCGAGTGGAATATCTGTCCTCTCCGTCTCATTCCTGTTCTCCTCCTCTCCTTCCCTTTCTACATGTTTCTTCATCCATTCTTCATCTTGTATTGTCTCCGTTTCTTCCTATTGTTCTCCTGAACTGTCCTCCTTCCACCTCTTATTTCCTCCACCTCGTGTATCCTCTCTACTCCTCTCTACCTTTATTTTGTATTCATCCTCTCCTCTCCTTTTTCATTTCTCCTCCCCCCTTTCATATCCCTGTTACTTTCATTCCCTTCTTCTTCCACTCCCTGTGCCATCAGTGCCCTCTGCTGATTGACGGCAGGTTCACATCACACTGAAGAGGCTGAGCAGACGTTCAGTTTTCTGTCCAACCTGTTTTTCAGTGACGGTTCTTTTAGCGAGGCGTCACATGCCGGTCGAGCGTCCGGCAGCGCTGAACTTTCCCCTGCAGCTATTCCATCATGTCTCTGTGGAAGAAACCGGCTCCCCCTTATGCTGTTTGCTGAAATGAACATAGTCTGCCATTTGGTAAATGCTTTTTACACAAAAGGCAGACAGTGCAGGAGCAGATGCAGGAGAAAAATGATAATGCACATTTTGATATTGCACGTACACAAGTTCATTCCCTTGTTTTGATCAGCTTGAGTACAAACACTTTGTTTCCTTCACCCCCTTTATATTATTCTCACCTTACAATTTTATTTCAAGCAACAATTACACGAAAGTCTTTAATGCATGAACACTTTCTGAAACCCCTTCTCTACAGTTAAATTGACTTGTATTGATGGGTTAGCTCAGTTTTTATATTGATCAAATATGAATCAACAGTCGTCTGAATACTGTTAGGAAGAAAGAAATGACAAGTGACATATTGGCTCTTACAATCATCGCCTCAGATGTCGATACATCATCTCACACATTAACATAACATCCCTCAAACTAAGGTAATGCTTTGATTCCACTCTGAGGCTCCAAATCTTGTGATGCCATAAATGAAACGGGTGAATTTAGCAGAAATGAAAGCCTGATCCTTGACCGTGTTATCGTCTTTAAGACTCAGTTACATACAAGAAAAGCCAGGAGATCAATCAGTTTAGTAAGACTGTAAGTAGTTCAGTACTTTTGGCTTTTCTTTGTTGTCAGATAGGTAATGAGATTAATGAGATGATTGACTTTAAAATGATCCATAATGACTATTTTTGAAGTTGTGGGGACACTTGTGCTGCACTGGGCCGTGAGCACCTTACTGGCACCAGCTGTTTGTATCCAGTTTAACAGCTCAGGTAAAGCAGGATACACAGTTTGCATTAAGAGGCCGCGGTGTAGCTTTACCCATAACTACGCTGTAGGTTAGATGTGACTCCACATCAGGGAGCTGCACAGATACCATGTGGGAGATGCCTGAGGAGATCGTTGAGATTTAAAATGCTGTTAATAAAGCTGAATAAACGCTTATCTCTTACTCTTCAACATGGCAGGAGTCTCTTTTTAGTAAAGAAACCAGGTGAAACAGAGTGCCTGTGTAGCTCACCGTCACTTGTATCACGCAGTAAAAGAAAGAATGTGTAATAAAAGCCGGACTTGGCCTGATCTGGTGCTGCTATCGTCGGACATCATCTGACTCTGATACCGTAGGTTTCTTTAACCCCTTGCTGTGAAGAAGAGTGGAAGTGCATGTGTTTGACTTGGTGCAGGAGTTAAAGTGGTGTACACTGGGCCTGTGTGTGAAACTAACACCTCATGATGCCATGTCCCATATTTTACATTTTCAGAGCACGTACTGACACTCAGGATGAAAAGGTTTCAGTCTTGTGCTGAACTGTCAACAGTTCATTGTCTGTGCAGAGTGGCTTTAACTCCGTAGCTCTGTGTCGCTTTTATAATGTCGATCATTTAGGAAGCAAATGTGCTTATTTGCAGCAGCTCTAAAAAAAAGAGTGTCATGTATTGTTTTGCATCTAATGACATGATCGCAGTTGTCTTTGGTTTGAATCCAAGCCCGGGGGGGCTCCGAGGCTGCAGTGCGTTATTTTAAACACACCATTACCTGAGCGCACAGACAGGAAGGAAGGAAGTAGACAAGGAAGGCAGGAAACTTCCTGTGTAGGTTCTGATCAGATGATCAAACCAACCTCAGAAGCCCCACGAGGGGATACACAGCCTGCTGTGTGTGTGTGTGTGTGTGTGTGTGTGTGTGTGTGTGTGTGTGTGATGAATGTTTGATTGTGTCAGGGGAGATTTCTGACATATCTGGAGCAGAGACAGACAAAGTTTTGCTCATTAGAGGGAAAGGAAGGTGAGAGATGGATGAGGAATGGGAGAGCGAGGGGGAGGACAGATGGATGGATAGACAGAGTTATGACAAGAAATAATTACAAAAAAGAGACTAAAAGTGAGAGATGAGAGAGGGAGGATGATGAACTCGGGGAAATGTGAAGGTAGGGAGAAAGTGAGGGAATGATCATTAAGATGGAAGGAAGAGGTGAGGTGAGAGGGGTGATTAAAGAGATATAAACCCTGGTTCTCTATGAGGGGAAATTAAAGAAAAGAGACACAGAGGAGAGAGACAAGCTGCGGCAATTAGGACTCTGTCAGTCCTTGAATCAAGTGCTAACAGTCATTCTGTTAGTGGGAAAATGTTCAGTCTAATAATAATCACAATAATTCTATAATTACAGTGATTGCAATTTAGTATAATTATGGTAATTCTGCAATTATGGAGCTGCAGCTTTGGAGCGATTCGGGGAAGCCGAGTCAGTAGAAACAGCAAAGAGCAGTCATACATTCAGAGAGCTGCCTCCTTAAAGATGCATGGCGTATTTTGGGGGAAGCAGATATGAGTCACAAGATGTTCATTTGCAAATGCTCTGGAAAAGTAGCTTGTGAATGGAGCCGAGCCAGCAGTAAGCCTGCGTCTTTGTACGGGGAGAGGAGGATCACTGAGGCCACGCCGTGACTTTAGAACTTCAAACACACTCCGGCAGATCCAATTTCACTGTGTGGACACTTTATTTATTCTGCACTAAGACGCTATGAAAGACTTGTTTGATATTTCAGGAGTTCTAATTTGCTTCCCAAAGCAGCTTTGCATCGTTCCTAAAGAGAAACGCTTTTCCGAAGCGGGCCAGTTGACTGTGAGCACGACCTCATCCAGCCAGGCTGCATTGTTCCCATATATATAAATGTGCTATAAAATCTGCTCTGCCAAACAATTTCACCTTGAACAAACACAACTTGCTGTCTTTATCCTTATTTAACATCACAACCGTCAGTTACTCTTTCACCAGGCAGAAACACTTTTATTCACCCTTATTTAGCTTTAAATCTTCAAACTTCACGTTCATTTAACAGGTTTACTTAAGCTGGTGAAAAAGAAGCTATTCAGACTCTTCCAAGTCATTTTTATAAAGTACACAGAAAACATTTTGTTCATAGAAATCATAAATATGAATCAAATCTGTCCTCTAGATCTCAATCTGAACCATCCAGTTAACACATTCTTCTTAAAAGGCCTTTTGACAAAGAACATGTCGACCACAGAGGCAGCCACATAACTATCCACCCGTCTACTAAGTGCACTTCACAGAGCGAAGATAACATGGCCAAAGAGACGTTTTTATATGATGGACTGTACAATGAAGCCCCGATTCCTTCTGATGTGGGCAGGATGAATAAGAGCACATCCTGACCTGACTCTGTACTGTAGATGACTCATTCTAATGACTCATCAGCACCTCTTATTACTAATACACTAAATATTTAATACTGTGCTACAATTGCTCCTCATGTTGGTGGATTTAGTTTGAGAGAGAAATTTGATCTGCTGGTCTGTACGATACAAACAACGACTCCCAACCACCAATCTGCTCTCAAACAGACAACAACCAAGAACACGTTCATGTCAGTTCACCTGGACCAGTGTGAGTTAACCTGAGCCACTGTGAGTTAACCTGGACCAGTGTGAGTTAACCTGGGCCACTGTGAGTTAACCTGAGCCACTGTGAGTTAACCTGGGCCACTGTGAGTTAACCTGAGCCACTGTGAGTTAACCTGGACCAGTGTGAGTTAACCTGAGCCACTGTGAGTTAACCTGAGCCACTGTGAGTTAACCTGGACCAGTGTGAGTTAACCTGGGCCACTGTGAGTTAACCTGAGCCACTGTGAGTTAACCTGGGCCACTGTGAGTTAACCTGAGCCACTGTGAGTTAACCTGGACCAGTGTGAGTTAACCTGAGCCACTGTGAGTTAACCTGGGCCACTGTGAGTTAACCTGGGCCACTGTGAGTTAACCTGGGCCACTGTGAGTTAACCTGGACCAGTGTGAGTTAACCTGAGCCACTGTGAGTTAACCTGGGCCACTGTGAGTTAACCTGAGCCACTGTGAGTTAACCTGAGCCACTGTGAGTTAACCTGGACCAGTGTGAGTTAACCTGGACCAGTGTGAGTTAACCTGAGCCACTGTGAGTTAACCTGGGCCACTGTGAGTTAACCTGAGCCACTGTGAGTTAACCTGAGCCACTGTGAGTTAACCTGAGCCACTGTGAGTTAACCTGGACCAGTGTGAGTTAACCTGAGCCACTGTGAGTTAACCTGGGCCACTGTGAGTTAACCTGAGCCACTGTGAGTTAACCTGAGCCACTGTGAGTTAACCTGGGCCACTGTGAGTTAACCTGGACCGGTTAAACTGACCAACAGCATTTGACCAGGTCTGTGAAGCGGTGACCATCAGTGAAGTCTCCGCCGGCCGAGCGGCGAGGAGCACGCAGAGTCGTGACGGGGAGACGACGGCGTGTCTGACGCCGAGGACACAAACTGTTCTAACTTCAGTTCATTCAGACCCACAGAGGTGAATGCTCTCACAGCACATTAAGTTAGTAAAGGGATGCTTCCCTTGTCTGAGGTCAGCCATGCGTACGCCTTCTCCTCCCGTCACGGCGTGTTATGGATGAGGCTCTTAACGCCGAGGAGAAGCCCGGTTTGTTTCAGCCCACAGACTTCGTCTGATTCATTCTGTTGCTCGGCAGCAAAGCTCAGAGTCATGAAGGAGCAGTTTCACCAGGTCATCGGCGTTGTACAGATTATAATATGATATATATAATATTCACCTAACCGGAGCACTTAGTCTTTAACTGCCTCACACGTTCTTCTGCTGTCGTCTGTTTTGTGGAGCTGCCACTGCTATTTGTTTGCTATATCTTGACTACATTTTCTACACATTTTAGCTCTATTTGTGCTTTATTCTGACTATATTTTAGATTTTTGAAAGCCATTTCACCTAAGCTGTATTTTGTTACATTTTCTTTTCTATGAACTCAGGAATTACCTGGTACAACACATAAGGAGACACTCCGGTCCTAATCAGCAAATAAAGATGGGGATTATAGGTATTTGATATTTTAGGGGTGAATTTCCGAGGCTTTCTATGAAATGTATCTAAAGGCATGAAATAAACCAGCTACAGTGACCGCTGCAGACCTTCCAGGTTTAATATGAGACTTTCTGTGAGTCTCGACTCATCACATCCACACGGCCGGTCAGCTGTAACAAATTGAATTTCAGGATGATAAGGGTAGAAACAACATTACTCAGCACATCTGCTGCTCTCCCGAGGAATGTTTCACTATTATTTTGTTTATTAAAAGCAAATGAAGGTTTTTGACCTTTCTGAAAGGTGACAGACCGACTATTTGCAAATAAACATCATTTAGCATCCTGTCCACACAGTCGCCACTTCACAACAAGAGATAAAGCCTCCTTCATGTCAATGATTTGCTCAATGGCACTTCAGCAGCGGTACACTCTGAGTTTTTCTTCCCCTGTACTCCTGTCCCATATTTAATAAACTGAAATTCCTGCTTCAGTTCGTTTGTTCAGCACATCAGAGATGCTCGGTGATAAAAGTAAATGCACTGATTATACGAGTGAAAGGAAAGAACCACAGAAAGCAACAACAAAACCTCCAGCAGTCTTTGTTTCCTCCCTCGGATCTTTCATGTTCTGGTTCATTATTGAGCCCCATGTGGCAGGGAGAGTCCTGCCCTCAGATCAAACACAACACCCCCCCCTCCCCCCCTTCTCCTTCCATAATCAGCTCCTTCTCAAAGGAATCAGTACAGTTGAGTGCAACAGGTCAGGCAGGACAGAAGAGAGCAGAATAAAGCATTAAAATATTGTAATGTGATAACGTGTGTTGGAGCCATAAGAAATATCTGTTATATAACTCGCTGTTACAACAAGATGCAGGAAGACTTCTCATTCTGTCTCTCTGCTGCTTCAGTTGAATGAATCGGACTCACGAAGGAATAACCTGAGCACCTGGACACTGCGACACTGCCTGTGTTCGCTCTGTGTCGGGCATTAAAGCATTACGTACTGTAGCAGCATGTCACAGTAATGAGATTAACTTTACAGTTACGGTGTGAAATTACAGCATAGTTTCTAACACTAATTCCAATAACACCAGTTACTTTGACAGAGCAGTAATGTAACTAGTTACTTCTGCTTCTGAGCATAAGGTAACTTTGACCTTTTCATTGTGAAATATGTGAAGAGTAATTAATGACGTATTTCCAGCCACTGAAAGTTCATGTTTTAGATGATGTTGTTTTGTTACTAGATTCCCAGAGGTTGTGAAAGGTTAATAAAACATTATCTGGTTTAACGGGGCTGAGCTCCATAACCAACACTCTTTATGTTGATAGTTCAGCAGGGTGTGAGGGGACGCTGTGTACTGAAGTGTGTAGAAACATGTTCCTCTGGTGCTGAGCTCAGTTTCCAGGAGTTATAAGTACACAGATCTGCACATCAGCCAGAGTCGCTTTAGCTCGTTTGTGCTGCAAATTCTATTTTTATAATCCGATCTCCATCGGAAACTGTGCCTTATTGATTTGTGTTCATCTGAACTTAAAATCAATCCTGATATATTCCTGGATTTTTCCAGTTTTTTTTTTTTTTTAAATAAGAGCTGAAAATAATGAGCCCCATGTATCTACCCAGCATGCTTCATTAACTGTGGCATAACTCTCGTGTGTGTCCGTGATCCTAATTAAGTCGAGCAGAACTCACAAGGAATTCTTTATTTCCGTGTGTGTGTGTGTGTGTGTGTGTGTGCATCTATAGGATCCTTATTAACTGTGGCAGAACTTTTCCATCATGCATGCATGCACATATCTATGTGTGTCTGTTGTGCATGTGGAAAAACGGGGCTGTGCTACTGTGCATATTTGAACTGAATAAATAAAAAAACAGAGCAACTCAGAGGAAGAAAGAAAGAAAAACAAAGACGAAATGTTATGAGAGCACAAAGGAAGAAACGAGAGAAGAAAAGAGGCAGAAAGGGAACAAACATCTGCTATATCTGCATGCTGACATGTATGAGATTAAAATTTAAGGTCTGTGACAGAAAACACGTTCACCGACTGGATCCTCTCTTTGAAATTATATGAAAAAATATATTACGGGTTGGTTTGATTTTATAATGGCTGTATTATATCAGAGGTACTATTTCAAAGAAAAAGTAAAAAGAAGAACCTGGAATTAAAATCAAACTCAACCAAAAATCAGGTCTTTAATGCATTATTCACAGCGGAAGTCAGTGGAAATCGCTAATCAAGACATATCTCATTTCAAACCTGGACACTTTTGACTGAGGATGTTGCTGCAGTGGAAGTCTTTAATTATACACATTTACTCTGCGTCCATCCTACTGCGGGGGAATAACAACTTTAATTTCTCTGTAATAGAGATGATCCAGCTTAATTGTTATCATTTCATCCATTCTGAAAGGCTTGAGTTGCCGTGTCTGCCTCACAGCCAATGATCTTAAAGAAAGAAAGATAGATCGAACATCGAAGAAAGAAAGAGACAAAGAAAAAGACTCTCCTTGTTAAACGCTGCTGAAGGTTGAAGCAGAGTAGAAGCAGACTTGCAGAGCTGATAACTCTTGTGAAGTAAGTTTGCTACGGACCTCGTTCTCTCAGATGTTACTGTAGCTGTCCGATAAGAGGGCATGTGGTCTTCAGGGCCTGCAGGGGGAGATGTGGAGAGGAGGGGAACTGTCCATCAGTGTCCATGTGGTTTTCATTACAGAGAAACATGTTGACTCACTGGGAGTCCCAACAGGTTTACATTAAGTCAGGAGAGGAAGTTCAGGAATATACCCAGAGACAAAATGAGCTGTTTTCTAATAAAAAGTCCAGGGACTGTTCTGTGTCTAGTATTATGTTAAGATTGTACTCGAATCAAACAAGTACATTTGCTTTACATTCAACAACCAGACATCACTCATTGGTTATTACACGGATTCATTTGGAAACATTCACAATGAAGAAAAAAAATATTTTTTAACATAATCTGTAGTTTTGCAGAATCAGTTTTGCGCTGGTCACCCGAAGTCAAATTGGATTACATCAAATTTACAGAACGTGTTATGAAAACATATTTTTTCTGGAAGGTAAAATAGGCATTTTGATACATGAATCTTTGTGTTTTAAAATATGTAACATTTACCAAGAGATATTAGAACAACACATCATCTACTCCTGCACCATATTTCAGGAATCCCATTTTATTTCATTAGGGACGCACTGCTGCATCCCGTTGCACACTTTGACAAACTGTTTGTTAACAAGAAGCTGCAATTAGATTATAACTGCAGCCCCACTTGTCCAATTAGATTACACCAGGGGTTCTTGATTGTCCAATAAATGACTGAGTGAGTGGCTGCGTGGGATGCAGTCAGGAGATGGGGCCTGTCAGCATAAGTTGGTCCTGTTTCTCTGTGTGTGTGATGAACACTTCACTCCTGTGGCTGCTGTTCGATTTAATCAACTTGACACGCCAGGTGGGACGGAGTTAATCATCCTGACCTGACCTGGAGAAAAAAAGTGTTCCCCGGCCGTGGATGCATTGGATTTGAGTTTATCATGCTAAACAAGCTTCTGGGAGGAGAGAGGTAAAGAGAGCTGCTGAGAGAGAGAGATGATGATATCAAGGGCATGGGAGGAAATATCAGGCCATATTGTGCAGAATAAACATGGACAGGGAAACTCAATACTCATGTGGTTAAAAACAAACTGCCACCACATCAGCTGCTCGCTCCTCCTGAATCATGTCATGACTCATTCAGTGGTGCTGTGACGCTCGATGGTAGAAGGTAGAGGAAAGTAGGAGTCAGTGCACAAATCCATTGAGGCCAAAGTATTTATGCATCCCCGTAAAGGCTGAAAAACATCAACTGAAAGGGATAAATGGAAATGGGACTTCATCTCATTGCAGGGTTGGTGGACCTGACAGCTCTGGGTCACACTGACAGAAGGTTATTAACTGAGCTCAAGACCAAAGCGTGGCCTCCCGTAGGTTTAATGTTCATATGGGACAATTCCACGGCACGATTTTCCAACGCTTGTGTTTGATTTGATGCTCATGTTAGAAGCAGTGTGTCCTTCATGTAGCCCGTTGTAAAGTATGAAGTGGAAGTGATGGATGGACGCGTGGGGCATCAGACTTCCATGCTGCAGACCTGAGTGTGTGCTGTATCTCAGACCTACAATTAATGTAAGCTGTGTTAAACCACAACTTAACCATATGGTAGCTGGCATGTGTGGATAATGTAGGAGTACTTACAGATGGACAGATGGAGCCACCAGGATTATCAACCTGAAAGTAGTTCATCTTAAATAAAAATGGTTTCAATTGAACTTTAAAAAGTATCATCAGTAACATAATCTGGGGATAAACAATTTCAAAAAATTACCAAAAAAACTAATTATGCAGCTTGGAGCTATAATATGTAACTTTTCTGCATTAAAATGTCTACAAAGGACCAGACCCATGTTAAATAGTGTGTTAAGTTGTGTACTGACATTATCGGTGCATTTCATTTGGTCGCCTGTCAGTGGCGTCATATCCCCTTTATGATGCATCGGTGTTGTGATACACTTTTTAGATCTTGGTTGTTTGTAACTATATTTTTTTACATCTGGATCAGTTTTTTTTGTTGTTTTGATCTGAGGAAAACTCAGCTCCTGATAAAACCTTGTCATGATGAACACTGAAGGAATCCTAACTGACTGACTGCAGTGGTGGTGAAGACTACAACTCCCATGACCCCATGCTGCTTCATGACATCACCAACATCTGTCTTTTGTTAATGTTTTCACTGACAGACCTGTAGCGGCAGAGAATGACATACTGTGCTTTTAAACTACGTGTCAACCACTGTAGTTGCCATGTGTAGATGTTTAGGTTGTAGTAAATTAAAAAAAGAATTGTAACTACACAGAATCTGGCAGTAAATTGTTCAATATCAACGCTCTGCCTGGCTTTAAGGAGTCAAACTGAAAAGCTTGTGTTAATAATGTCTGCACCTGTGCTAGTTTATCAGTAATGAACATTACATAAAAGTGTACAATAACTCTATTGATACCTTCGTATTTGTCCTCCAGTCAGCTGTCCATGCTCTGTCTGTCCCCTTTGCATTTACACATGGCTTCTTCCCGTTGTTCTGGTGGGGAAAGACAAGCATGTTAGACTACATGAAATAAACATGAGGAGTGCTTTTAAATTCCACTTTGCACCTGCTGAGTCAGCCATATCGATCGGAGCCGTCTCACAGAGCGGGTCAGCGGGGGGACGGCCCAAACACAGTGCTGTAGACAGGGACATTCCCTCTGTTTGTTGCTGACTGTCAGGAGCACGAGTGTGGTGATGACAGAATGTGATGGGAGTGATAATGACGTTGACACGAATGCTCCAGCAGCCTAACAGTTTAGTTCGCCTGGTACGTTTGCTAAAGTCTGCTGCCAGTCCAGATGCTGCTGATGAAGGCTGATTTTAATGAGCTGAAACAGCAGACGTGTGTTTGCTTCAGCTGTCCAAGCATGAGAGGAATGAATATTAAAGGGAAGAAGAAAACGCTTCTCAACCCGTTTGAACCAGTTAACCACATGCTGACCGGAGCGTAAATACTGTTTAAGGGATCCTCAGGCTCTGAAAACTTCCTCCAAGACGGGCAATAAGTGACTAATGGATGTAGCTATATGGTTCTTGTTGAAGCCTTTAATGAAGGTTTAAAGAACGCTGAAACCATAACATTATGTTTCTAGCAAGAACTGTAGTAACGTTTCCCCTTTTCTTTTTGATTTCAACATCTTATCAATTGGAATAAGTTTTCACGTCTATCTATGTATATATATATAATCTGCTAAATTATGAATTCTGAAATCTATGCATAGTATTCTTCCCTTTCTCTGTGTCTTTAAAAGTTAAGTTTTGAGTCAGCAACTGTTTGTTTCCAGTTGGGTTGCTCCCTCAGACATGTATGGTCATGTTTTGTGGACCTCGTACACACTGATGTGAAAGGAGGCCTCAATAATTCACAGAAACATTCTGAAGTTATGTTCATCACAATGTCAGAGAGAGAGAGCGGGAACATCAAACTACCAATTTGAGCCGTGCAGTTTGAGGTCACGCTCTCTTCTAGCAGATGAAAGATGAAAAATCACAGCAGGAGGCGGACTTCCTCATCCTTTCTCTCGGAGGACCGCTCAGTTCAGATGCTTCACTGTTGACACAGGAAAAGATGAGAAGACCTTTTCCTTTAGATGCTGCAAACTTAACCGCGCCTCTGCGACCAGCTGCAAGTTCAAAATGTCCTGTCGGAATCCACTGTCCTCTGAAAAGAATCGAGGGAAGAAAAACAGTGGAATGAAAAGTCCGACTCACGCTCAGAGCCCGCTGTCACCTGGATGAACTGGTTGCATCACACAGGACGAATACGGGATGAATGTCTCTATTTTCATGCAACAACAACATGAACATCTGTACAGTCTAATGTAACCTAATGCGATATCCTTGCAACAAACACATCATTATGGTTTTGTTGAGAGTCAGGGCGGTGTTGGTTCAACACTGTGGTTTTTAGTTAGTGAAATCATTTAATCGTGATGAAAATCTTTACAGTATAATGCTAAATAATTGTAGATTAGCCAACTATTATAAAGAAAAAAACACAGATGCAAAACATTCATTGCAAACAATAAGTAACAAAGTCATCGTCGTTGGTGAAAGGACCTGGCTCAGGTGTCATCATCTTTGTCACGTGATAACAAAAGAAGAGTTCATCCAGGAGTCAGAAAGATGAAAGACATTCCCATCAGACACCAGTGACCATCCTTAAACAGAGACACCACGCCATCATCACATGAGCAGGTGCTGACATTCGTACGAGCTCCACTCCCTAAAAAAAGACGATGAGATGCAGTTAGAAGCTTCATATACTGTTTACACCCAGATGTCATGACCAGTTATCATTAAGGAGAGATGAAATGGAAGTGTGAAACAATATGTATTGAGCTCAGCAACCAGGAGGGAGTTTGGAGATTTGACCCCAGAAACACAGGCAGAGAGATCGCTGGTCAGATTCTACTAGTGTTCAGATTTTTACACCCATCTGAGGACAGCTGTGGCCTGTGACCATGTGCCACCTTCCCTTTTATATGAGACCATCACTGAAATCAGCTGCTGTCGTGTTTTAATGGTCAGAATAAGAGTCTCGGTCATCGCCACCAGCAGAATGCAAAACAACAACGTCTTCCAGGATTCTGTGAAATGAGTAAAACCTTTGAAACAGATTTTGTGTGGTGTGCAGTAATAATGTGAACTCCAGTCCTCCACCAGGGGACGATTGTGTGAAAACTGCACAATCTGGACTTTTTGTCACATGATGTTAGAGACTGGTTAAATTCTGGCAGAGAAATAAGTTTAAGAATCAAAACTATTCAGTCTCTGCTGTTAAACTGTGACCAGCCAGATACCTTTAACACATGTACTATCACACAGTCCATCATCTCTCAGTCACACTGGCCTGCAGTGGTATGGTAATATTCTGTGTTCTCCTCACCTCACATGTTTCAGCGCTGACACATGAAGACATGAAAAGATTTCTTTCCCGAGACAGAAACTGAAACTTCTGTCTGGCTGTTCTTGTCGTCGAGCGCAGCAGAAGCCTGATGGTGACTATAGTGTTTCCAGCCTTTATGTCATCCAGGAGACGTTGTTTACAGCCCTTCTTTATGATTTCATGTGTGGAAGCTGCCCGGTGCGACTGCAGCCTTCCTCTGACAGTTTGGAGGATGAAAAAGTCTGTTAACTGTTTGGTAGGCGATGCAGACATATTGTTCCTCTGCTGCGGTGGACTGGCAGTGGTTTCCCTACAAAGAGTTTGAGAGTTTGTCTCTGAATTGTGACCTCCAGACTCACAGACTCAGTGCTGACAGGCATGTTAAGCAACTGAAAGAAGGAGGAGACTCTAAATACTTTATAAGGGAGGAAAAAGAAGCAAAGCTATTTCATATCTCATAATGCCAAGTGCTGCTCATGGTGGAACTTTGGGTCTCTGTAAATAATATTTTAAAGAGTCGGTGTAGACCTGCTCTCTTATCTTGAGATAACTTCTGTTAGGATTTGACACTATAAATGAACTGACTTGACTTAATGCCTTGGAATCCTAGTGTCTAATATATAAAGGTACAACATGCTTGGACATTTATGTGGTTAAAACAGATTTGGATTTTCTTATTTTCTATACAGAATTGTCTGAAGATTCAAACTAGGAGTTTGATGTTTTCACATGTTCTGAATGCAGATATCGTTGCATGTTCTCATACATTATGAGCTATTACCTCTTAGAAGTGTAAAGAGTCCCAGAGTTCACACCAGAGCCTTTAAGCGCCTGCTGATTGTGCAGTGGCACAGTTCTAAGCTCTTGTGGACTCAGTGGGGGTTTTTGAGTTTGTACATCAGAGTTTAGCCTGTCTGGTTAACTGTGTGATGGACTGGTAACCTGTCCAGGGTGGAACCTTGCCTTGTGCCCAGTGCATGTTGGGATGGATATGTTTCTGCCCTCTGTGGTTAGGCGGGTGAAGAAAATGAAGGAAGGATTCTGACTGTGGAGGGACGGGGTTAGTAGTGGCTGTCCATGGTGCTGAAGTCAGTATCTAACCCTACAGGTCTTTTCTGTTTCAGATTTAGTGTACTTTATCTTCCAGTCTTTCTTTAGTTCAAACTCCAGACTTGTGCAAACTGCTAACATGTGTTGGGTGTTCTCCCGGGTCCTTGGTCATGTACATTTGTTTGTGAGGGGACTGGAAATCTCCCCATGTTTGTATGGGGCTATTGAGCAATAGTCTAAATGTGTGTAAATGCTGTTTGTCTGCCCTGCTATAGCTCAAGGTTTGTGTCTGGAAGCTAAAAGGTTTGTGTCTGTTACATGAAAAAAAGACTGTATGCAACTTTGTGTAAATGTGTTGCTTCTGCATGTATTTAGGCGTCAGTGTACTCCCAATGAAACCATATTTGGCATGTTCTCAGACCTGTTCTGTACTCACTGCGTCTCTGTCTGAAGTATTCACTGCAGTCGCACGTTTGTCAATATAGTGACTTAAATTCCAGGATCTTACACAAAACACTGATTTGGTGCTTAAGTTGCTGACTCTCAGCTTTAAGGGAGTTTCGGGTGTTCACATCTATAATGGCTGAGCAATGTAGCACCCAGCTCCACCCCCCACCCCCACCCACAGTTTCTGATCAGGACTCATCGGGGATGTAGGAGGGAGGGTTGGACTGTTCCTTGGTTTCATGTCACTTCAAGGGACATCGGTCACCTTATGATCACCAACCGACAGGGGAGCAGAGGAATAAGTCATGATGTGGTGGGTTTCAGTTTTGAAAGCTTTCATCTTTTTGCTACATCCAAACACACACACACACACGACTGCACACACACACACACACACACACACACACAACCACACACACTGGCCTGCTGCACATACAGGCCCACTAGACACAGACTCTGAAGAGAAAAAAAACTAGGGCATCAAAAGTCCCGAAGGCTTTGAGCTACAATTTTTTTGCATAATCAGGAGAGAAAGTGCGAGCAGGGAGCGAGGAAGAGAGCGAATGCTGTAATTAAATTAGTGCATAAAGAAAACGAGGAGGAGAACATGTGAAAACATGATATCAGCTCTGTCAGAACAGAACAGACTGGAAGCACCAGACTGAGAACAGTCCTGATTAAAGTCGATTACAGAGACGAGTTTTTACTGTCTTTTCTTCTGAGGAGCGTTGAAACACAAACAGGCAGTCTACAGTTCAGCTGGTGTCAACAGGGACAGAGAGGGGAGAGAGAGGGGAGAGAGAGGGGAGAGAGAGGGGAGACAGAGAGAGAGAGAGAGAGAGAGAGAGAGAGAGAGGCACACACAGACAGAGGTTCTTCCTCCCTCTTCCTCCTCCGCTCTTCCATGACGAGAGACTTATCCATCCAGTCTGGAACCGGTTTGGGGGAAAATGCTTTTTCTTCAGGCTATATTGAAGAGAAGGCTGCTGCAGAAAGGTAAAAAAGACCAAAATATTTCTTTCTTCATTATTCTACTCGTTAGTTCACTGTTCGGTCCTTATTGCTGCAACTTGAAGCTCCCAAACCGCTCAAGGCTACTTTCCCTCTGCGCGTCTGCTGCCATCCAACATTTCATTCATCTCTTCTACTTGACGCTTCTTTGTGGCTGCAGCCAGCTGAATATCAAATCATATGTATATATATATGTGTGTGTGTGTGTGTGTGTATTCCTGACTTTATAGTGACGTGCTGGATGTTCTGTCAGTCATCACAGACAGGATATATAAAGCTGTTTGTACCCCTGTGGGTTCATCATCACCTCCACCTCCGCCCCCAGATACACCAGAACCAGTCCTTCTTTAACAGACTTATACATGACCACCACTTCTGTAATGTTTCTATACGGACTTAGTTTGTGGTATTGATAGGTAGTTCACAGTGATTTTACTGTTAAATCCCCTTGTTAATGGGTTGATAGTCGTATAATTGAATTGTTTGTCTTTAAATTCTTTTATTATGTAGACAAATCACCATTCTATGATATTTCTAAAAGGACCTGAGCTGTCTGCATTTTGATCATGTTCTTACGGGTTTTGGCAAACAGTTTCGGCTGATGTTTGTGATTAATTGTGACATTATGGAATTAATTACAATTATTTAGTAACACTATAATATTTCCTTATTCGGGACTTTAAGATTTGTGTCCTCAGAAGTCACTTAATGACTAAATATATAGGGACAATGTTGAGTTTCAAAGTTTTAAATGGTACTTTATGGAACTGCGTCTTCTATAATATCTCTATAATATTTATATATAATATCTATATATAATATCTCTATAATGTCTCTTGTCCTAGTCACTTTTTTTCACACATGTTGTGTTGCTATGAGAGCTAAACTGTTAATTAAAAGCGACCTTATTGGAGGTTTTATTATGTTTCTTTTTACTTCCCTATTTCATTTCTAGCATATATTCTCTCTTACAGTGTTTTTATGATCCTACAGCTGGTTTTACAGTGTGCATGTGGCGCTGCTCCAGACGCTTCTGTCTGTGTTTGTAACAGAGAGATGTGCAGTTTTTCCCTCTTCCTCTTCTGCTGATTTATTTATGAATTTGGGGATCTATTGCTTTGAAGTGAAGCCTGGAGACGCAGTGGAAGGGGAGGCAAACGGGGACAAAACGCCGCCTACCGGCCTGTCAGAGCACACTGCAGCCCGCCCTGGGAGGACTACCATAATAACAACAATCTGAATACCCAGAGGAAGTGCGACTTCAAGTTGCCTTTATTGCCACACAGTGCAGGAGATGAATCAATGTCATATTTACTGCATCTATCTGGTGTTAAGACTGTGGAGATATTTCTGAATGTGCCACAGTTTCACTATGTCAGTATATTTCAAAATCGTGATGTCTCTCACTATAAAAACTAGAGTATTTAGAATAACGTCTGACAGCTGAAGAGAACAAATCTGACATTTTACTGCAGCGGGTCGCTCTGTCTGCATTAAAAGGAATCACTGAATCTGCAACCTCATCACTGCAATGAGTGTAACACCATAAGGACACTAGAGTGCACCAAGGCTGTCCTTACATTAATATTAGAGTTTCAGATGTGTGTGATAATGAGGACTCTCCTCTGTGACGTTTAGGAGATGCTGTCCTGCAGACTGACAGAAAACAACAAGCTTCACTAAAGATCAGTGACATTATAGTGAAAAGGTCAAAGGTCAGAGTATCAATGTATCTCCTGCAGACCTGCCTGTGCACCATTCAGCAGCATTTCTGGGTCAGGTGTAAAGAAAACAAACACATAAATCTCATGACCTGTCACTGTTAAAACACATTTAAATAATTATTACTGTAATGTGCTTTTGGAAACTAACTTGCCAGACTGATAATCAGTATTTGGAAAGAAACCATGGAATGTAATTTGTTCAGTTACCTCATAAGTTGCTAAACAAGTGGAAAACAATTAACTGAGTTTCAAAGTTCATTAAAAGTTCTTGTAAGAATCATTTCTTCTGAAACAAATACCATCAGTTGTACCGCCACAGGATTTGTTTTAAAATCAGCAGGAGATTTTCTGTTTGTAAAACAGCAGCATCATTTGGATCACTTCTACTAACTTTGCATGTTTTGGTTCCCATTTTTTTCCTACATGATTAAAAATTGAACAACATTAAAGATGTATGCACTGTAAAATGCATTACAAGAACATATCTAAACTGAGCACTATTCAGTATCAAGGGAGCAAAGCGTGAAAGTATTAATTATGTTGATCTACAGCATGTTGCTGCACCTGTTTGTGGTAAAAAAAAAAAAAAAAAAAAAAAAGCAAAAGGAAAAATCTCACCATCTGCTGTTTCCTGGACATTTAAACAAACATATGTAGTGTAGTGCCACAGATGATGGAAGCCTGTAGGGACATGTTTCACTTCCCTCTCCCTGCAGGCCGGTCAGAGTTCAGGATTAGGACCTGGTTTAGCTGTTCTGGGTCACTGAAGGAAGTCGTTCCCCTCCCAACACAAAGAACAACACGTTTCACTTCATGTCACCATGCCACTCCGAGTAAGAAACGTTCCTTTGTAAAAACACATAAAAACACCAAGTCCCTTTAGTCATTCCGGTATCAGTCCAGGCTGCAGCTCGGCTCTGTAGCGCTGCAGGGCTACAGGTGGACTGGGATTCCTTCCCCACCGAGTCAAGTCTCTCTGAAGCTTAATAATTCCAAGACGTGCAGGTTTGCCTGTGAAGTCACATCAAACCTATTACACACTGAACCTCGGGGAATAACTAACCAATGACGGCTTTGAAAACGCTGTCTCCTCCCTCCAGGCAGCTGATGGTTACTGCAGATTGGCCACCCGTCAACCGGGAACCTCTCGCTGCAGCGCCGTTCCACAGGAACATTTCTCACACTTAAAAACACTTGGGCAACACTCCCCCCCCCCCCCAGGGAACTCCTTAGAGGAGGTGGATCCCTCCCAAATGTTGCTGTGTGAAATAGAAACACATTATTTTTAATAAAAGTGCATATGTTTCTCCTGAAAGGATTTTCCAATCCGTCAGAAACAATTAAGGAGGAAACACTGGAAGCGTGAAGTGAAAGTTGATTTTTTGTGGAGATGTTTGCAGCCTGCTGAACAACTACAGTCAGCTGTTATTCTGTAGCACATGTGACATTTAAGAGATGTATAGCACACAGTAATGTACAGACATGACAGGGACCGCACTGTGCGGTTGAGCTGTTTGAATTATTCAGCAGCAGAAATGTGCCGATTGACGGCTGAGCCGAGTGTCCGACATACTGAATCTGAGTGAAGTTGATGAGATAACTCACTTTTTTTTGTACATAAATCCTCCTGAGAGTTTGAAACTTCTCTCTCCCTCCCATCACATCTTCCAGTGACCATTAACGCCTCTGTCTCTCATCCATCTTCATCTCTTTGTCTCCCTCCTGAAGCTCACGGCTTCCCATCCTTCCCTCACTGGTTCTGTGTCCGTCCATCACATTATCTATTTCTGTCTGTCATCCAACTTTTTCACCATTTATTTTCCGTTTATATAATCTCATCCTGCAGACAATGAAGGATTCTCTTCAGTTACATTAACTAATACTGTGAAAGCATTTGCCTGAATCTGTTGTTCTCAGTCTACCTCTCTGCCATTTGCTCCATCCTTCCCCATATTCCCCCTCTCTTCCTGTCTACCCTTTTTCTTTTCCTCCCTCTCTCCCTCCGTCGCTCCTCTCAGCAATGCAGATGTGCTTTCTTTGATTTTGTCACCAGAGATTAATTAGCACTTTATTAGGAGTCCTATTTATACCTCCAGTCGAGAGAAGCAAAAAAGAGAGAGAGTGGGAGTGAGAGACTGATAGACTGAGGCATAAATGTGGTGAGATAGAAGGAAAGATGGAAAAACAGAAAGAAGCGGGCCAAAAGTGAAAGAGGGAGGGAAGGAAGAGGAAAGATGAGAAATATGCAGATTGAAAAAGAGCTGGGGGGAAGACAAGTTCAGAAATGGAAAGAGTCAACAGAAACCTTATAAATCGTACAGAATCGTATAAAGTACGGTACAGATATTAGAACAAACCGCCAATGCTGTCGTTTCTCCTGGAGAAAGGAGGGAGATGAGATCAGGGGATAAGGGTGAAAGACTGTGAGAGAGATGAAAGGAAGGAAAGGAGTGGGAGGAAAAAAGAGACAAATGGAAGTTTAAGATGTACGTAAACTCACAAGGAAAGGAAGGAAGACAGGTGAGAGGCAGGGATGGTCGGGGGAAGAGAGACTCAATTAGCAGTTGAAGAAATGCTATGATGTTGAGGAAGAAAGGAAGTGGTGGAGTGAGAGAAGAAGGAAAGTGACAGAACAGACGGAGAGAAAGATACAGAGAGAAGAGGTAAACTGACGGAGGGATGATGGAGAGATGGAGAGGGAGTTGATAACGGGAGAGAGAAAGAGAGTGATGACGGATGTTAGATATATATACTGACCTGAGATGCAATGTTGTGCTAACTGTCCCAGCTGAAACAATGGACCAATCGGAGCTTTGCAGGTGGGGGGGGGGGGGGGGGGGGTCGGGGGTGGCTTCACAAAAATTTTATGTATAAAACTTGACATCACATTATTTTATTTCAATTTCCATTTATGTTGATGCAGTTCACATGGAACAGCTCAGTCAGGTAGAAAATGCTGCATTCACAAGCAGACAATGAAGAACTATATGAAACTCTTTGGGTCAAACAGTGACTGAACACCTGATCAAAGACTGCAGAAGAGAAGATTGAAACAACAGGATTTGATCTCACTGATTATTTGTGAGTTCAGATCAAACTCCTTTGCCACCTTGGCACTGAGACGTGACTTCTGATGGAGGGAGCTGCAGGCTCTCGAGACGTGCCCACTTGAAGATGCTGCCCATCTGTCAGGAACAAGCTGTGGCAGGACAGTGCGTTTGGCTCTAGGATCCACTTCAGGAACAAACAACAGAAGCTGCATTTATTTCTTATGTATATCAGCAGCACTTTCTGTTTGATGCTGCTGTCTGATGGCCACAAGTACGGAGGGAGAACGAGCCGAAGAATGAGAGATGGCAAAGAGTACAGACAATAAAAGCAGGTGAAAATAATGAGACACAATAACTCAGAGCAAAGAGAAATCATACGAGACACCAAGGTTTAAGGAGAACAAGAAAAACAGCAGCAATGAGGACATAAGAGAGAATGAATGAGAGAAAAGGAGCAGAATAGAAATGAAAGGGGAACAAGGAAAACGGGGTTGAAACACCAGAGCGACAGGCGGAGGGGGTGAGCACTGGGATGAATGACAAGGAGGTTAAAAGAGGAAAAACAGCCTTCAGGACATGAGAAGGAGCGAGATAGAAAGAGCAAACAAGAGGGAGGAGAACCGAAATAAGACCGAAATGAAAGAGCGGGAGGGAGAAATGGAGGGAATGATGACAGGTTGTGCTGCATGCGAGCGTGAAGAACGAAGCCAGTGACAAGTGCCAGTGTTGTTCGGTGCTAGAAGGCAGATAAGGCCCGGGCTCTCAGAAACCTTTTCAAAGACCGTTGTTTGGCCTTTCTCAGCTCCCTTAGTCAGCTGCCAGTGACAACAATGAAGAAAACAGCCAGCAAATAAAAGCCAGAAGAGGAAGAGACAGAAAGAGAGAGGGACAAAGAGAAAGAGAGACAGAGGCTTCACACTTTTGGTGCGCTGGCCTCATTATGTCAAGGCAGGGTTACAAGAGAGCAAAAGGGGGAGGAAGAGAGACAAAGAGGGAGTAATATTTAGAAAGAGAAGGAGAGAAGAGGAGAGGGGATGTATGCAGAAGAAATGTATGAAATGATACGTGTGTTATAAAGGATATTAGCATTTAGTGGTTAACATCATCTCAAGAAGCGAAGCTGGTCGTCCGGACCAGAGGAAAACTGCTCTGGTTGTTTGTTCAAATGCCTAAAATGATCCATGACACGACCTCCTGGCAAGATGTTTCCTGCAAAGTCAACAAGAACGCTCTCATGGAAGGAGACGACGAATGAACCATTTTGTTGCGTTGTTTGGAGGACTTGTTGCATCAACCTGATAAAAGATGATATCTGTGATCATCTACGTGCAAGAAAAAAGTTAAAAGACGGGAACCACAACCACCGTAGTGAAAAAGTGTACAGGCAGGCAAACAACCCCTTCAGGCAACAAACACGTACAAACCCTCCATCCACCGATGTTATCCTGGAAAAAATCAATTGATCTTTGGTTCAGTTTCTCGGTTCTGAAGATTACCAACATTTTGAAAGTGTTCTCACCAGAAAAACAACAGCTTCTGTCCCTGGTTCAGATGCCATCCGACTGTCCTCTGTCAGGAGGAGCATGTTGGTGTAAAAAGGAACATCGGGTGAATATTTTGTCTACATCGGTTTCTTTTAACCCATAGCCCAGTCTTTCCCTTATGTTCAGACTGTGTGCTTCAGGTCAGACATGAATGAGAGGAAGCCTTTCGTCACGCTGATCATCAGGTCTGTGTGTTGATTGTTAGATGCAATGCAGCTGACTGGTTTAAATAAAAGAGTTTGCCAGTTAGCACCAGAGCAGCTGTTACCACCTTACAGATGAGAATCAGCTTCGGTTGTAAACAGGACATAAGAGGTGCACATCAGTAAAAATCTGCAGTTTCTTTGAGTCATTACAGCTCTCTGTGGAAAATATCCACCCAAACAAGAAACAGTGGACAACTCTTTCCGTGTTGAATACCAACTTGGCAGCCTGAATCCAGCAGGAGGCAAGAAAGAGAAAAGGCAATATAAAAGAGGAAGAGCAGAGGGAGAAATGAGAGAGTGAATTATGAGCGGGCCGACAGGTAGGCAGGGTAGCTGGCACGGCAGAAAGCTGCGATTCCACACAAAACAGATTTGGGGTTAATTTGCATTTCAAACTCACCCGACATCAGCCTGCGATGCCAGAAAGCTGCTGATTTGCATTCTACTCCTCTCCTCTGTCGCTTCTCTCTCTCTGTCTCGTTTCACCTCCAGCTCCATTTATTTTACTATTGACCTGACTTACTGCAGTTATTTTACTGTCTGATTTCTATCTCTCCTGCAGGTTTGGTTTACTCTTCCACTGTATTTTTTTCGTTCTATCTCTGTCATCCACTCTTTCTCTCCTCTATCAGTCTTTCTTTCTTTCTTTATCTTTCTTACTTTGGTCTTTTCTTAGGGAAGAACCTAAAACCTGTAGTATATCAGGGTCAGCTGTCCCAGTCAGTTTGATCGTTTTAAATGTATTGTTGAAAGAGTATTTCTAAAGCTGGATCAGTGGATGATATGTAACTCCTGGGTCCTGATTCGCCGTCCCACAGAGACTCTGGACTCTGGACTGTTGCTGACTGGTTGGTTGAACTTATGTTATCGTCTCTCTGGTTGTTGTTCTCAGTTTCATTTTATGGGACTATGGGAATTTGTTGAGAATTGAAATAATGATTTGTAGCAGATGTTGTTCTTTGGGTCCTTGATGATGAAGATGATGATGATGCAATGAAGGGCTCTTTGAAATTTTCTCTTTCATCCAGTTGTCTTCCTCTTTTACTCAGTTGTCTTTTTCTTCCTCTTGTGTTGTTGTCAGACAGTTTTTTACTCTCCATCTGTCCTCATTCGTATCCTGCCGTGCAGAGTGCTATTAGAGTGATAGAATGAAGATGCACAGCAGGGGGAGGTATAGACTCAGAGAGAAAAAAAGGAGGGAATTAAAGGGAGAAAGAAGGAGGGGAAGTTACAATGAAGGAGAGAGAGGTTTACGACCTGAGAGCAGCAGAGAGACTAAAGCTTATTAATATCTTTAAACCTCAATGAAACTAAACTACGCTGTATAAAATGTTGCAAATCTAACCTTTATTTGGATCCGGTCTGTTTGACATTAATGGTACAGGAAATGATATTCAAATGGCAGATATTTCCATTTCTTATATTGCGAACCGTTGAACATGATGCAGGCGCAGAAAATAATTGAAATTAAATTCAAATGAAATTAACCACAATCTGCAGAAAATCATCAGCATCCACTGCAGAGTTTTTTTAGTCTCCATTTTAAGAATTTCCCTCAATAACTCGCTTCTGCTCTCTTTCTGAGGAGGCAGAGTGGTGAGCATGATATCACTGCTGTGGTAATGATGGAATTAATACTGTACATTATGCTGAATTAACCATATTAACGAATATAGAAAGGGTACAATTATTTATTTAGTTTTATCCGCAGCCAGCTTTCATTTGTTCTAACACATTCAGCCAATATTTAATATATCACGTCCAAATATTTTTTAATCTCCAATCCAATTCCAAGTCCAATTTTTATGGTACATTTCACGTTATCTTTTATTATATGTATGCATATTTTGAGATGTTGGCACAAAATAATTACTGCACAGCCAAACTGGCACATCTCCAATGCATGTGGGATTTTAAGTTTGTGTTTGAATATTTTTGATTGATGATTATTTGCATGCTCTATATGCTGTTATCATCATGTTTGAAGTACCATATCTCACAGATGAAGTGTTGAGGATCATCTGCATATATAAAATATGACGCCTGTATTTTATCAGCTTGTTTTCCATTTTCTTTTCTGCGTCTTATTGATACCAAATTTCCAGAAAAATGTTATTTATGTAATTTTATTCAAACCATGTTGAGCTGCATATTTGCAACTCTCTGACTGAGAGAGAACATGAGTGCACGTGTGTGTGTGTGTGTGTGTGTGGGGGGGGGGGGGGGGGATTTGTCCTTGTAGTCTAGACATGCGTTTGCAGAAGTTTTCTTAACCAAGTGCCTTCTGTGTGTGTGTGTGTGTGTGTGTCAGCGTGCATGAAGTGGTCGTTCCATGTGTAAAAGTGCATGTGTGTGGTGTGTGTGCGTGGGAGTGCATGTGTGTTTCGTTCACCGAACCACAGGAGGCCATCATTTGCCACTTTAAAGTACTTACCCATAATCCTCAGAGTGTGGATTCATTTGCACTTGAAATTCACAGAACGAGAGAGAGAAGGAGCAAAAAGGAGAGCAAGAGAGACACAGAGGCGAGATGAGAAAAACTCTGACCGTGTGCAACATAAAATGTGATCTCAAGTGTCTCGAGACTGTGTGTGTGTGTGTGTGTGTGTGTGTGTGTGTGTGTCTGGAGGAGCAAGCTGACATGACTCATTTTCCCGACTGCTTATTTTGCCTCCCTCCACCTCTGCCTCTCTCTGCCTCCCTCTCCACCTTTTTTTTTCTCTGAGAGCCTTGAGGAAGGCTCTCACAGGGAAGCCCAAATACACACTCACTAGTGCAGTACACACACACACACACACACACTTGGCCGACCCACTTACACACATAAATGTGCACACACACAACACACATACTCACTCACAGACACATCTGCAGACAAATATATAGATTCATGCATGAGACACACATTGAGACAGAAGCAGGGCTGCACAAACATGCGAGTGTGGCAAACACACACACACACACCCACACACACACACACACACACACACACAGTGGGAAAGTGAGGTTGTCAGAGGAGGATGGAGAGTCACTGCTGGTCTGTTGAGACAGAAAAGAAAACCTCACTCTCTTAACTGACTACTCTTAAAGCCTGTGCAGAGAGAGATTAGCTTGTGTCTTCGTGTGTGTGGGTGTGTGTGTGCGTGTGCGTGGGTGTGTGTCGGTGTGTGTGTGCGTGTGTGTGTGTGTGTGTGTGTGTGTGTGTGTGTGTGTGTGTGCGTGGGTGTGTGTCGGTGTGTGTGTGTGCGTGTGTGTGTGTGTCTTTCCTCCATCTTTTGCTTCCACTAGTTGCTTCCTGTTCACCAACAAACAGACATTGAATTCTTCTTGCTTTATATTTATGCCAATTCTGATCTTATTCTTTCAGTCAGTATCAAGTGTTTTGCATCAAATGATTCCAGAGAACCGGCCCTTTCTTTCTGGTGAAAGTCACCATCATGTCTTACCCTTGCGTGAGAAGACCAGATTTGACATAAAAAAAAAAAGGAACTCCACGGTCATCCAGAGAAATGTTGTTTGTTCAACGTGAAATGGTATATTTATGTGTTTTGGAGCTCCATGTGAGGTTTGGGTCAGCGGCTACAACTTGTAGGTCTAAATGATGTTAGCCAGAAATCAAGGTGACCAGGTGTCCAGGATCTCTGTGGAGTCCAGGACTTGTATTCTGCGTCAGTCTACTCTCTGAACTCTCTAATAAAGGAAAAACTCCAGAAAAGTAATTTCAAAAGAGTGACTCACCATTTCAAACCCTTCAGAGCTTCAGAGCACTCGTCCAGCCAAACAACTAGTCTAAGAAAAGAAGAAGAAAATTGTGTTTGTTATGCTGCGGCTTCAGGCTTCAGTCTGTCAGCCTGAACACAACTTCAGCCTGCACTTTTACACTATTTTCTCTGCATACTGACACAGAAAAAGATTCCGATTGATTAGCGTTCACTGATCAGCTGATTTTCAGCCGTATATTCAAGTCCACCAGTGAGACACAAACCCTGTACACCTGTTGAAGTATTTAAAGGGAAATTATAGAGAAAAGAACAAGTGCATTTTTTGATTGCTACTTTGAGTTTTTACACAAACACCACAACAAAATAACTAGTGACTTCAAACTCATACACAAATTAAAAAAGCTAATTTTCAGATTATTAGTTATTTAATATTTTGGCTGCTCAAACTGTAATTTTTTTAATTTCATTTCAATTTTTTTCTGATTGTCTAACTGCTTGTTGTGCTGCAGATTTACTTGTTTCTTTAAAAAACACACTGAAAACCCGAGACTAAGTCTGACTGCAGCCTCAGACACACACATACAGTTTAAAGAACAGTCACCTTCCAGTGGTGGAGATGAAGCTGGCAGCGTTCAGCTGGAGATGCAGTGTGGACTATAATTAGATTTTATTAACAGCAATAGAACCAAAGATGAAGAAAGACTTTGTGAGTATTTTTAGTAATCAGTAATTGAGATGTTTTGATGTTTTTGGTATGAGTGACATTGTTCTTGGATACAACATGTATCAGCTTCTGTGTTACTGTTAGTATTTCTACATGAAACACTGTGAAACGTGAGGCAGCCATTTGCGCGGTTGCGTGTGCTGCCGACATGGACTGTTGACGAGCCCGAGCTATGTGACTCAGAACCTCTGCTGATGTAAAGATGCGGGGTTGAGCTGTTCAGGATGAATCTAGGTCAGGCAGCACGGGGCGAGCAAGCTTCAGGATGAACTGACCATGAGGGAGAGAGAGAGAGTAATAACTAGGGTTATTAGTGTCTCTGCCCCCCCACCCAGCCAGCAGACAGATTAGACCGTGTGTGTGTGTGTGTGTGTGTGTGTGTGAGCATGTCAGATATGCATGTATTTACTGTTTGTGTGTGTGTGTGTGTGTGTGTGTGTGTGTGTTTTGCTTTGATGATTTTAGACAGTAGGAGAGTAAAAAAACCTGCAGCAGCTACCTTACTGAGCAGAGAGAGAGGAAGAGATGGAAAAGAAAAGAGAAAAGAGGGCGAGAGAGCTGTGGGGGAAAGAGGAGAAAGATGAGAGAGGACGTGAAGAGGGAGAAACTGTTAATATGAAGGAGAGAAGCCTGTTTGTGTTAATGAAGGTGCAGCCTGAAGTATTAGTTAATTCTTCTGTATATATGCAAACATGCATTTATTAATGATAGATTTCCATTTATCTGTTACGGAGTGATTAACATTTGTTAAGAAAAAAGTATGTGTGTATCTAATGGGTTTTTGCAACCCTGTCCTCTAAAAGTCGTGTTCATTTACAAGTAATTTCCATTAACACATTCGCTTTGAAACATTCCAGCCGGCGGAAATGTTTATATTGAACATATCAGCCAACGTATGCATAATTCGTTTTCCTAATATCTCCTCGTGGCAACTAAAGCACGATTCACATTTTTCTAGTTGTTTATGTAACTCAAAGCATCTGCTTAAAACTTGGGAAAGATTGTGGTCTTAGATAAAAGCTGAAAACATCATTATGAACCTAAACAACAAGGCTGGACCTCGTCCCTGAATAAGAAACATGTCCTATATCAAGGTGGGACACGCTCTCATAGTTTGAGTTATTCAGTAAATGGAGGTGGTCATGTGTTCACTTTGTTGGAAGCTGCTGTGGATAAAAGCCTCAGCAAATGTAAATGAAAATGTGGAGCGAAGCTGGAGGAGGAGGAGTGGGATGTCTGGAACCAGTCAATCCTCTTCCTCGTTCTCTCATCTCTACACACTCCCCTCGTACCTTCACACTCTGTCTCCCTGCGACGCTCCGGACACTCGCTCCCCTCCTCTCAGTCTCAGCCCGTTTATATCTCCCGCCTCCTCTCAATTCAGAGGATCTTTATCGGCCTGGAAACAGACGTTTACCTTGTCAAAGCAAGTGTAAAAACGACAATTGTTTTTAAATATAGGAAACCTCTCGATTTAAAAAGAGCTGCGTGGCTTTGTGACCACACTGTGGTTGGAACTTCACTGACTCACTGACCCTTTGAAAAACTGTCGCACTTTTAATTAACTTGACCAGGAAGAATTTATTACAGAAATTATGATGTGAAATATGGAAACAGAAGTCAGACTAAAACAATCACGATCCATTTAACTGACCGAACTAACAAACTTCAGCCCCTCAAACTAAAGGTCAGCGTTCCTGACGGCGTCTGCAGTGACACAATAAAATACACAAACATCACATCTAGTAACGAATACTGAATTAAAATGAGTCCCTTCTATTTTAAACTAAAGGATTATAACACATGATTGTGGACGTCAGACTGATTGACAACAGAACATCCAGCCGTCAGACCTGATCAGACCTGATCAGACCTGATCAACAGACACCAGAGCAACCACACGGCTTTGGGAAAGCTGCTCTAAAACTGTAATCAATTACTCATTACATATTACTTATTGATCAAACCGCTCTAATCATCCACAGTCCTCTGTGTTACTCAGCCGGCCGAAGGCGCCTTTAAACACATGAGGAATAACCTGGCCTCACAGGGGCCCCGCAGGGCTCACAGGGGCCCTACAGGGTTCACAGGGGCCCTACAGGGCTCACAGGGGCCCTACAGGGCTCACAGGGACCCCGCAGGGTTCACAGGGACCCAGCAGGGTTCACAGGGGCCCTACAGGGCTCACAGGGGCCCTACAGGGCTCACAGGGACCCCGCAGGGTTCACAGGGACCCAGCAGGGTTCACAGGGGCCCTACAGGGCTCACAGGGGCCCTACAGGGTTCACAGGGACCCCGCGGGGTTCACAGGGGCCCTACAGGGCTCACAGGCCCTCCACTTTTATCTTCTCAGTGCTGTGGGTCGTTCTTCTTCATTCGTCATTTAGTAGAATTTAGTTTTTCCATGATCAAGTTACTGTTTACTGTAGTTTATTTTAGTTGACTGTAGTTTACTGTAGTTTGCTGTAGTTTACTGTAGTTTACTGTAGTTTGCTGTAGTTTATTTTAGTTGACTGTAGTTGACTGTAGTTTATTTTAGTTTACTGTAGTTTATTTTAGTTGACTGTAGTTTACTGTAGTTTATTTTAGTTGACTGTAGTTTACTTTAGTTGACTGTAGTTTACTGTAGTTTATTTTAGTTGACTGTAGTTTGCTGTAGTTTATTGTAGTTGACTGTAGTTTGCTGTAGTTGACTGTAGTTTGCTGTAGTTTATTTTAGTTGACTGTAGTTGACTGTAGTTTACTGTAGTTTGCTGTAGTTTATTTTAGTTGACTGTAGTTTGCTGTAGTTGACTGTAGTTTGCTGTAATTTATTTTAGTTGACTGTAGTTTGCTGTAGTTTGCTGTAGTTTACTGTAGTTTATTTTAGTTGACTGTAGTTTGCTGTAGTTGACTGTAGTTTGCTGTAATTTATTTTAGTTGACTGTAGTTTGCTGTAGTTTGCTGTAGTTTACTGTAGTTTGCTGTAGTTTATTTTAGTTGACTGTAGTTTGCTGTAGTTGACTGTAGTTTGCTGTACTTTATTTTAGTTGACTGCAGTTTGCTGTAGTTTATTTTAGTTGACTGTAGTTTACTGTAGTTTGCTGTAGTTGACTGTAGTTTGCTGTAGTTTATTTTAGTTGACTGTAGTTAACTGTAGTTTGCTGTAGTTTGCTGTAGTTGACTTTACTAGTTATTTACTGCCGTTCTTCCTGTGAGGACCTGATGTTGTTCTGTGCTGAACCGTACGACCAACAGAGAAACTCTCATCTTTTTCTTTGTTAGCCTCTATCCTGGTTCTTCCTCCCCTCTCAGTGTGTACCTCTCCCCCTCTCTCTCTTCCCTCTCTCTCCCCCTCTCTCTCCCCCTCTCTCTCTTCCCTCTCTCTCCCCCTCTCTCTCCCTCTCTATCTCCTTTCCTTTCTCTTCCCTCTCTCTCCCCCTCTCTCTCCCCCTCTCTCTCTTCCCTCTCTCTCCCCCTCTCTCTCCCCCTCTCTCTCTTCCCTCTCTCTCCCCCTCTCTCTCCCTCTCTATCTCCTTTCCTTTCTCTCTCTCCACCCCCCATCTCCCTCTCTATCTCTCTCCCTCTCTCCCTCTCTCTCCCTCTCTTTCCCTCTCTATCTCCCTCACTCTCTCTTCGTCTCTTTCACTCTCCCTCCCTCCCTCTCTCTCCACCCCCCCCCTCTCTGTTTCTCCCTCTCTCTTCGTCTCTCTCTCTCTCTGTCTCTCCCTCTCTATCTCCCTCCCTCCCTCTCTCTCCACCCCCTCCCTCCCTCTCTCTTTCTCTCTCCCTCCCCCCCCCCCCCCCCCCCTCTCGGGGGTTGAGCAGTTGTAACGTAAGCGCCAGTCATCTCTTATCATTGCCACTGTGTTCCCTGAGAGCTCAGCGGTCCACATCTCTCCCTCAGTCTCTCTCTCTCTCTCTCTCTTCTTCTTCTTCTTCTCTGTTAGTGTGTCTGTCTCTCTTCTCTGTTAGTGTGTCTGTCTCTCTTCTCTGTTAGTGTGTCTGTCTCTCGTCTCCTCTGTGGATGTGACTCTGAGGAGGAAACTCCATGTCTGCTGTCATGTTTTGCGGTCTGAGGAGGGACGTTGGGGCAAACAGCGTTGGTGAGTGCAGAACCCTGGAGGGAAGTTCCTTCAATGATTAGACTGCAGTCTTCAGCTGTTAATTATTCATTTGCTGGTGTTGGGCTCTCACTGACGTGGTGACTCTGGACTACACCTCCCAGAAATCACCTGTCATTCAAACAGTGCATGGAGGTCCTGTGGCTTCTTCTAGCGTGGATATTCTGCTGATGAAGTTTAGATTTTTGTAGGTGGCGCTCTTTTCTCTTCCTTGTTTTACCAGCAGAGGTTTTTTCTTGGAAAAGACTTTAAGATTGAAAAGGATATTAGATGATTTATGCTTCTGTATTAGGTATTAAATGAGTCTGAGTGTGGATGAGTAGGAGCCTGCTGCTGCAAGCTTGTTAACAGGAAGTCATCATATTCTCATACTGGCTGTGACAGAGAGCGATGATCGTGGAAATGTCTTTGCTAGATCGTATCGTGTTACTGAAATGGAAAAAAAGTCTTCATCTTTATTGAATCTGCTTGATGTTGTTTTCCTTCATTATACATCATTGTCATCATCATCATCATCATCATCATCATCACAAGAAAACACAAGCAGTTCCAATCCAACCAATCACAGCTCTTGCGGTTTTACGCACCTAGCCTTCTTAGTTACGTGTTTCACTACGACGACACTTTTGTAGATTTTGAATTTTAAATTCACTGAAATCCACTGAAGGTAAATATCTCCAAAGGTACAGATACATGTATTCACAGGCTAAACAGAGAGGGTATTATGGGTAAAATTAGGTTAGAGTGTACACAGACGAGCCAATGTGCCAAACTCCCAAAACTCAACAACAGACCTGAGCGTCATCTGTTCCACTGAAGGTTCCCAGGTTCCCAGACCTGATACAGACTGAAGAAAGCCGTGCCAGCCAAACGTTGACATTTATGATATTAATTTCAGTTTAATCTGCTTGGATTGTCGTAGCTCGAGCTGGAGAGACTTTAATTTGGTCCCTGTTGAACTTCCATATATGGACTACCTCCTGTGGTAGACAGCTGTAACTGTCCCACCAACAATGTGTTTTGCTGCTTATACACTGAAGTAAGAAGAAAACTTTATTCCATCCACAATTGTGTCGTTTATTTGATTTAAAATAACTTCGTAGTAAGGTTTTCTCCAGCTCTGTTCCCCTCACCCCCACTGTGGACTGGGGGCTTCTACACGCCTCCAAGGTCAAGACTGAAAACCAGCACAAAGTTTTAATCAGTTCCTTTGTAGCATACTGTACTTTAATAGAGTTAGAGAGATGCATCAGGCGTGTTAATAAGGTGAGCGGAATCCTATTTCATGCACCGATGAGCATAGTGGGAGCTAAATTCTCTGCAATGGCCTCAGAGACTAGTTTAGCCGATAGCAGGGCTGTGAATGTGCTGAAACCCAGAAAGCTGCTTATATTTCGTTGAGTTCCTGTAGATTCAGACACCATAGAGGTCTCACATTCCGCTGCACGCTTTGTTAATCTGCTACTGCACTTCATCCTCAAGAGGGGCTGACAGCAGAAGCCAGGCAGCTCTACGGTTTAGAGAGCAGCAGGTTATTTGTGTTTTGTCGTCTTAAATTCGTCCTTGCTGTTTAGGAATGCTTATTACATATATTTATCTTGTGAATATAATTGTTCTAACGTGTGCAAAAGATTGTTCATTGTGTCTTATGTTGTCTGCATGGGATTGATTTAATCTTTTTATGAGGAAATGAGCACATAAAATACTAACGGAGGAGAAATAAATGAATGATGAGGGGTTTATCAGCCTTGGCTTCCTGCCGACTGTGTGAGCTGATCCACTTCATTTCTGAGCATTACTGAGCTGACCGCACCGAGAATCTAATAGTGGCTGTTATGAGGCAGCGAGCGGGCTGGATGTTATCATCAGCTGTGCATGACGCATGCAGTTTCTCTCTGCTGTTCCCTACAAACTGCATTTCTCTCAGCATGTTGCGACCATATTCAGGAGGGAGTCTGTTCAGGCAAATGCAGGCAAACTGCGCCCCCAGATGACACTTTATAGTTCGAGGCTGCACGTGAATATTTACTGTATTAAGTCTCGTCTGCTTTCCACAATGTTTTCAATGACTGAAATACACATTTCTTCCTGAGTCTGCATCTGATTTGCTTCTCACTCTGTGACATCAGGCAGCTTATAAGCAGTGGACAGGTACATCATGGCAGAGCGTACGGCAGCTGATGGGGATCAAACCATGTGACTTATTATTCTCACCACAAAACCCACTTACTTCCCATTTTCATCTTGTCTTTGTCTCCCTTCGCGGGCCTTTGCTGAACCTTGTCAGCAGTTAACTGAGCGCCATAGATGTGTTTGCAGAAAGAAACTAAACTGTAGCTTCAAATGAGTTTTTGATGTTTCTTTATTTCGGCCCTACACCTGCCAGGCTGCTTTCTCCTGGTGCCTGCAGCTCCTCAGCTGTGAGCGTCTCTCTTTATTCAAGACCAGCGTTCCTTTTGTTGGAGTTTTGTTTTTTAGTCAGGGTTCAGTGACATGTTATGTGCCTAACAGCTGAAAGAAAAACATATGTGCCAAATGCAAGACTGTTGTTTTTTCTTTTTTCATTGGATGGCAACTACCACATGGGCTGTATCTGCTCCTTCAGAGCCAATGGAGCTCAAGCTTTCATAGTCTCTGGGGACTGGAAATAGCAGAACTTGGACAGTACAATAAAATACGTAATGTCTATGAGGGGAGATGAGTGTGTAGTGCACAGACCAGAGCTCATGTCACACCACAGATCTGTACAGGCTGTCACGCCAAGAAGAACTACAGTATCATATGTT
>CM062213.1:435000-547500 GCA_031216445.1 Lateolabrax maculatus | reverse complement strand
TACCCTTAATAAGCAGCATTATTATGTTAATATTTACCATTGTGTACAGTGCTAGTAGCTTCTGGACATTCATTTGTTGTTGCAGCCTGCAAACACAACGCTCCTTTTTCTTTTCTGTTTTCACAATAAGAAGGTTTTTTTTTAATCATCTGGGTGATTATTAAAACTAGTCCCAGATGAAACACACTTTTCTCAGAGAGAAGGGAATGAGTGCTGCTGTTATAAAACTGCATCAGTGTTTTGTTGCTACAGCAGAAACCCAGGGGACAAGCTGAAAAGGTTCACTTAGTTTAGAAGTGCAGTTTCAAATCCTTTTGTGTCGCTGCTTCACAATTTTCAGCATCGTTCATCTAAAAGCAAAGTGTTGTTTGGCGTTTCTTCCAAGAAAGCTAAAATGCTGTTTGTGGTTAAAGAAACCACAGATGATGATGAGGCTCCTGAACCATGAATCGTCTGTGTACATCTATGCTCTGTACACGGCCATTCTTGGGTTTTTTTACATTTAGGTAGCCTCTTCATTGATTGAACATTGCAGAAAAGAAAAAGGTGAATACTCAGTCAAAGAAAACAAACAAGCATCTGAGGTTAAAACACTACAGAACAGCATAAGAAACAAAACTATCCCAAATCTTCTGTTACCTTCACAAGCTGGTTATAGCTGTTGCATTTTCAGCAAGCCAGTTTTGTAGCCAAGTAAGTCAGTGTTTCTCTTTATTTGCTGCCTACTCTTTAAAAATAACATTTTAAAAAGTCAAAGTCAAAGTCAAATCCAGCCTGAAGCTTTATGCAACAAAGTGGCCCAACCCGACCTGTACGGACGGGTCCTGACAACATCTCAGGGTCTCAGTGGGTCAGAGGCTCTGAGGCTGCAGAGCTTATCTGGATCTCTGTTTGCTTCAGCACCACGTATCAAATCATCAGTTTGAGAAAACGTTCTGACTCCATAGTTGAGAAACTCAGTTTTAACCATGCTTATTTCGAGGAGTCTAGTACTGCGACAATGACTGAATCATTACACACTGCCCGTCCCATCTCATGTTCATGTTCACCTGTGTGTGTGTGTGTCACTGCCAACATAATGAGGTAATATTGATCATAATAACGCAGATCCGCCCACACATCCCTGCAGCATACGGAGAAATCACTTCAGAGCTCTGTTCATGTGATACTGTTGTGTATATAAAATACACTACAAGCCGTGAGAGTGTGTTGTGCGTCTGCCTCACTTATAATATCTACTTTTCGTGCATGTAAATATGTTTGAGCATTTGCTCAGTAATGTAATCAAATGAGTGTCACTCCACCTAGAAGAGCCCACAGATAATGTAAGGTCACCGCGGCTGCAACTAGCACAGCAGTGGCCTCTGGCAGAGCTGCACCAGTGTGTTGGTGAAGAGGGAGACGGAGAAACAGACACTGTGTGTTTGTGTAATTACATGATGTCGCCCTGAGTATCTGTCAGGGAACGCTCAGACATGAGTGTCTTCAGGTTTCCTCTCCGTGGGAAATTATCTCTGTGTGTGTGTGTGTGTGTGTGTGCTGTAAACTGCCTGGAGCTGTCTGTCTGTCTGTCTCTCTGTCTGTGTCTCGGTCTGTCTCTCTCTCTGGCCCCCTAGTAGGTTTCTGGTGACCTTGAGGCAATTTGGGAAATAACTTGATGTCAGTGTTTCCACTGTGTGTGTGTGTGTGTGTGTGTGTGTGTGTGTGTGTTGGGGGGGGGGGGTGTATGTGTGTGGGGGGGGGGGGGGGGGGTGTGTTGTGTGTGTGTGTGTGTGTGTGTATGTGTGTGTATGTATGTGTATGTATGTGTGTGTGTGTGTGTGTGTGTATGTACGTGTGTGTGTGTTTGTGTGTGTGTGTGTATGTGTGTGTGTGTGTGTGGTGTGTGTGTGTGTGTGTGTGTGTTGTGTGTGTGTATGTGTGTGTGTGTGTGTGTGTGTGTGTATGTGTGTGTGTGTGTGTGGTGTGTGTGTGTGTGTGTGTGTGTTGTGTGTGTGTATGTGTGTGTGTGTGTGTGTGTGTGTGTGTGTGTGTGTGTGTTGTGTATGTGTGTGTGTGTGTTGTGTGTGTGTATGTGTGTGTGTGTGTTGTGTATGTGTGTCTGACAGGACGTACCGTCTGACAGGAGGTGTTTCGTCGCTCTGATTGGTTGTTGATAACGCCCCTTGGAAATTGAGAATGAACTGAGAGGTTCCAGGTTGCCGGCTCTGCATTTCTTTGAAAAGTAAAACTTTTGTAGACGTCTTTGTTAACAGCTTTGAGCATTATAGTGGATAGTTCTCAGTGAGATGCTGTTGTCTTTGAATGCTGTAAAAAAGAAACAGTTATTTGTCTTTATCTAGACAAAGAAAAACTCCCCTTTTTCAGATTTTATCGTGACATCTGAGAATCAACATGTCAGTTGTTACTGAGCTCTCAAGACTTTGATGTGACATGACAGGAACAACTCAGAGAGGTTCCTCGCAGCAGATTAAGCCTGTTGGATGATGGGGAGAACTCAATCCAGTCCATAGTTTGACTTGGACCTGACTCTGTACCTCGATGATGGAAATCCACAGAAACATTTTGTTGTGCAGTTTGGGTAAGAGGCCCTGAAACTGCCGCAGGATGATGAGGAAGCAGCGGGGGAGTTACTACGACAATCACATCTCTTTCAATCTCAGGTGTTGGCGGCGCCGCCTCATCCTCAGCAGCCTGCACCGAGGAGAGGACAAAGAGATTGTTTGTGTGATTATACTGTATACGTGATGTTTGTGTAAAGCCTCGGTAAAAGCTCAAGGGAATCCTGCAAGATACTACAGAGCAGTGTCTGCTAGTATCCCCTTCATGCATGCATGCACACACACACGCAGACACACGACCACACACACACTCTCACACACACACACACACACAGACCAGCAGGTGTTTCTGTATAAAGCTGGATGTTTTAAATCTGACCGGTGGAATTTTTCACCTCCAGCCCTGTAAAACAAGCAGAAGATTACAACAGTTACTGTATGTGTGTGACTGGGTGTTTGTCAGAAGGTGGATTCTTTATTGTGTAACTAATGTATCAGGCATCTCTATTCCTCTTAATCACATTTATATTTGTACTGATTGATTGGCCATGGAGAGGCCAGGGTTAACTGTGGGGTGAGACAGGAATCGTTGTTCCTTCTGTGTCACTATTCACTCACTCAGGCAACAGTGAAGTGCATCATTAGGAATCATATTATACATTTTTTTATGAGAAATGTTGTTGCAGCTCAACGTTGGACAATCACTGGATGTTTGCCTTTTTGAAATTTCCCAATTTCCCAGAAATGAGTCAAGACCTTGAAGTTTAAAAGCAACTGGACATTTCAGAACAGCCCAAAATACATCCAGACTGTGCAACCAAGGTGGGGGTGGGTGGGGCTACCATCAAATGAGCAGGTGGAGAGGAGCCGGTTGGAGCAGCGGGGGGAGATCACCTGTGGCAGGCTACAGTCGCTCCTCACCCTGGCTGTGCTGTTAGTGAAGTTCGCCAGCTGGCAGCCAGATGAAGGGATGAAAGTCCTGAAAACTTCCCCCTGCAAAAACTCCACATTCAGAAGCTCTGTCACTTTATTCTCTACATGTGAGACTATGAGGACAAAGTTGACTATTTCTGCATCTGCCTTGGTTTTATCTATTAGTTCATTAAGAGTGCTGAATATTATTATTTTTTTAAATTAGATTTGTATTGGTAGTTTTTGAACCATGAAGTGTTTGTAGTGGGAATGTAATCCCTGAAAAATATACCACATGTATTCATGTATTCACTACAAACTCCAAAGCCCCACCAATAAATAATGAATACTGCAACTAACCTGCAAACGTGACTCCTACCCATAGTTTCACTCTATTCCACTGATCAACAGGGGGCAGCAGACTGAAACCTGGTAAACATGTACACAGTGCAGGATGTAAAACACTGTAAATCTTTATAACACGCATGTACTTTAGTACATAACACTGAATGTAAACTTAGCTCTTGTTTGTTTACTTTGCTCAACTTTAATGAAAGTCAAGAACAAGGAATCAAAATGTTGGCTAGTTAACTACAAATATGTCACTGAGGATGCTGCTGTTGATTAGTATACTACAGCTGCTACTGCAACTTGTACTTCTGCTGAGAGTAACAGTAAGAGGAAGGAGAGGAAGAAAAAGAGTACTGATACATTTCAACACTCAATTATGGTTGAAAATGCTTTAAAAAACCTTCAGTTGTGCCTTCAATTACTGTTTAAAACTTGAAAAGAGTTTACTCAGTAACATCGATCACATGATTGCTGATGAATCTGAACAAAGTGAGCTGGATCTTTCTGATGACAAACATTCCTTTAGTCTGCCAACCTTTCGTGCACGTGCTGAAGTCATTACCGTCTCCTCATGAAAAGATGCTGCGGCTGTAAGCGTCATGTCAGCGCTCCTACTGCAGGTAGAGAATCTGGCCCGCCGCCTCGTCTATAACTCAGTCTGTTCGGTAAGCTGACAGCGGCAGCAGTCATTAGCCTAATCACATTCAAATTATTCACCGGGAGACGCTAATTTATCAGGCAGAGTGGAGAACGGAGGGAAAAGGCGGCGGAAACAGACCTAAAAAAAGAGAATGCGTCAGAGCGAAGCTGATTGTTTCCATTCAAAAAGATTATTAGTGCTAACAGATCGTGTGTTACGCTTCCAAATGCCTGTTGTGACAAACATGCAGTGTGCTGATACCTCAGCCACCAGAACTCTGGCACGAGGAGGCCGAGGATTCACACCGCTGGGGGGGGGGGACTCAAACCATTTGTCTTACATCCAGTCACAGAGACAGAGACGGCCAAGCTGCCTCAGGCGTTCCTTATGTCTCTCTGTGTGGGTGACACTTACTGTGTCTTTAACAGCGGCTGTGCCACTTGTGTTTGCACACACAGTTTTACTGCATTTTGTGTGTTTGTGTGCAGGTGAACATTTGGGTTTGCATCACTCTGCTGCCAGAGGCCGTGCACGTTAGTTTGTATGCATGTGCTTCTGTTTGTGTGTGTGTGTGTGTGTGGGTGGGTGTGTTTGTGTGTGTGGGGGGGTGTTGATGAGCAGCCTCTGGGGCCCATTATGCGTGTGACAGCCCCACAGCAGTAAAGCAGCCAGCCAAATAACTTATGAAAGCGGTTTAAAGCAAAATGAATCCACAGCTTCTGAATTATTAAACTTATTACACCTCTGTGAAGATCGCTAAAGTCGAAACACAACATCGACGGCCTCCTTTCTACTGTCACTGCTGGGAACAGGACTGATTTCTAAGCATTACCAGTGGGAAAGTGCTGCATATTTTAAAGGAGCTAGATGGCAGGAAAATGTGTCACGTATGGAAAACACTTTATATACTGAAGTTAGGAAGGTAGAAAAATACTTCATACAGGGATGTTGTTGGACAGTTGATGAAATGCCTTCTAAAGGCGGAGGGATAACAGAAGTAGGGGGTTTCCATGTTTAACAGAGCGTGCCGGATACATGCAAAACCTGCGTCACTGTGGTCATGTTTTTATTATATACATAATTCTGCTTTAGCTGCCATGTGAAGTTATTCTCACAAAGTTGGCAGCGAACATAATGAAGAACTCGCCTCGCTCATGAAAACTTTTAATTTACTGAACTGAACTTATAGAAATCTGAGGTTCTTCAGGGGAAAGAAAAGCAGCATCCAACAGCCAATAAGTTAATGGAGTATGAGAAGAGAAATGAGCGAAGCAGCTCTGAGAGCCGGGGTTCAGAGCACGACAGCATCCACAGGGCGAATGAGCCCGTGAAACAGCTGCAAAGAGACATCTTTACTTTTTAAGTTAAAAATGAAACCACTAGTTAAGCTTGGTGAAAATTGTGTGAAACTCGTCCTACATACAGGAGCGTGAGCCAAAAAAAATAGCCATAAAAATGAACTATTGCAGTTTCTTTGCTACAGCGAAATTGAGACTTGAAGGCAGTGTTGTGGAACAGAGTGTGAATGTAATTTATAGAAGAATTAAAAGCAGGAGATAAAGGACACTCTCCTTTCCAACTGCTTAACTCTGTTAATGATAGTAAGCTGGTTTAAAACGCTGCTTCAGGTGCTGCAAAGTATTAAAGATACATGTTTATTCTGCAAGTTTAGCAGAGACATTCATGGTTAAGCTGTGGTGTTATTGTCCCTGATTATAATGCAACTTAATGACACTTCTGGAGTGGGGTGTGAAAGTAGTTGAGAAGTGGCTTCTGAATTGTTAAAGTTATCCCGCCCCTGAGATGGAGCAGAGGTTGTAAAGTAGGACACATCCACTCCCTCTGAGCCACAACATCAGCCTCAGCTCCACAGCTGCTGTCAAACTAAAGCACGGGGGTTACACAGCACCTAATATCCTACTTACATCATAGACCACAGCTCAAAACATGTGCTGTCAAGTCAGAAAGTGCTCCAGAATAAATGCTCGTGACTCCTTAAAAACTGAAGTTATGAACCTTTAAACACTGTTGAGAGATTAAAGTGATTCCAGGTCTTCACATGCAGCTCGTTAAAGTAACAGCAGCAGTTTAACCTAAAAGTAACATTAAATGGTAAATATGTACAATATTTAATAATGGACAAGTTATAAGACTACAAACCATTGTAAACAATACATATGTGACTCCCTCTGTGCCTCTCCAAAATGCCCTTGATTGATTGATTGATTGATTGATTGATTGATTGATTTGGAGGTTGATTGATTGGTTTGATGGTACTTGTTATTTAATTCTGCAGTTTAAAAGTTCAGTTTTAAAGAGACACCCCTGGAGATCCGAGCAGAACTGAATTTATAACTTATCAAATATTAAAACCCTCACACGTCTGCCAGGAACTGTACAACAGGACATCTGTTCCCCCCTGTGACACATAACACTGATGGCCTCTGTTTCACTGCCCAAGCAGGGAGGATCTACACTTCATCTACATTCACTAATGGCCTGACTGTGTATTTACCAATGCATCAAACCTCTGAAAGGTAGTTACAGTGACTGACTGGCGCTCGGTGAAGCTCACCGAAGTCACTTGGATTCATCATCCGGAGATTTCTGCATATTCGTTTGGCAAGTCAACCCATGTGACAGTTTTCTGGATATCTGAGACTAATGTTGGAGCATCTGAACAATGGACTGACATTATAAACAGCCTACAGCTGTGACACCAGGGCGGTTATTTGTGGAAGAAGACTGCAAAACAATGAAGTAAATACAGAAACACATGAGAGCACATAAAAGAAGAACATCGTCTTTTTTGTTTTTTCATCTGTTGGAGGCTTGTAGGACACTGATTATAATCACCTGTAATATAAAGGAGGAACTCATTGTATCTAGTATCATAAGGAACTAAATCCACAAAGAGCAGCCAGTCAGCCTGAAATAAATACAAATGACAACAGGAAGTGAGTTGGAGAAGGATTTTTAAGTTTTAAGAATGATGCTTTGGTTTTTCTGCAGCCCTGTCAGACAATGTCTCACATGTCTCATCACTGTATTCATCAGAACAGCACAGCCAAGGAGCTCAGCTCTCCGTCAAACAGGTGACAGTTAATTACATCTGTTCTGTTGGTCACCAGCAGTGTGTGGGGGGGACTGTGGAGAGTTGGTGACTCTGACACACGAGTGTAGCTGCATGTGAGTTTCTATGCTTTGGTTTGAGAGCGTCGGACATTTCTAAAGACGAAGGTTTTTGGGTGGAGAAGGTGACGGTGTAACTCTCTCTCTGTGAAACAGTCCTTGTTGGTGTATTTGGTAAAATGATCATATTATACAACTTTAGAAGTAAAAACTGTAATCTGCCCCTTTAAAGAGTCCAGCACCTTCCACTCAGCCGTCAGCAGCCTCGTGTTGAGGTGACACAAACCATCTGTTTGAAAACTGATGGTTTGTAAATGATGTCTTTAATTGCTCTTTCTGATACCCAGAAACTTAACTCTCAGCACAAAGCTAGATTGTTGCCATGCAGGCTCATATATACCATTTATTTTTGTTTTATCATAGTGGAAATATCGCTGCTTTAACAGCACTAGTATACGAGTATACTGACACATCTAAAGCTGTACTGTGTGTCTCTGTTCGCTGTAGATGACGGGCCATATGGGAAAACAAAGGATATCTCTGGACCAGAACACACCATGGCTGCCAGAAGACACAGTATACCAGGTACGTACTGCTTCTATCTATTCATCCATCCATCTATTTATCTATCTATCTATATTCATTCCTGTCTATAATGCTTAGGAAACTACTGTAACTGTGTCATCCAGACTCAGAGTCGCCACACTAAAGCATCATAATGATCCCTTGTCAGCTTTTTAATTTAAAACTTCCACAGAACCCTTTTGAAATATTTTATCAAACCTCTGGTTGTAAAGAAACTTCTTTCCTTCTCCTTCCTGAAGACAACCTGAAATGAGGACCAGATGGTGCACCAGTATGCACCACATAAAACCACCAGATTTCTGTCATCCAGCTCAACCAGCTCTCTCTTCCCTTCTCACAGGACACTGGTTCACATGTTAGAATAGGCTCCACCTTCATCATTTCTGTGCCCAACATCATATGAAACAGGAAATATATCCCACTAAGGGAGCACGATCGTCCCATAACAGTTTTACTGTGACTGTGAAGTTGAAAAGCAGCAGAAACAAACCTGACTGAAAGTGAGCTAAAGCCTTAAAAACATACGAAATTGCTCACCAACAAATACGTCATAGAAGAAGAATGTTATATGATCAATCATCAATCAATCTCTATTCATCCATGCATGGTTTCCTCAGCTCGGCTTGCTTCTGTATGTATGTCTGCTTCAGCCTCCTCGCTGTCGATGACTGTCTCTTTCCTTGGTGCTACAGTGTCGTTTGTATCTCAGTGTGTTTCTATGAGACAGATTATATTTACACCTTTTTCCATCTACCTGATCATCATTAGATGTAAAGTAACTTTCCTCAGTTCTCTGTTCCTCGTGTGTATTCTGTATTTCCCGAGCAGCCAAATTAAGTTGAAGATAAAAGTTCATGAATCCCAACACGGTCAGTTCTGCATCTGTGGAGGAAAAACTCATTTTGTGATGCATTCAGATGTTCGCTCCTACATTTGTAAAAGCTTTGGTGATTTTATGCAAATATGAACAGAACAAGGACTAATGAATGAATGAGTGCCTCTCTGCATATACTGTGTGTGTGTGTGTGTGTGTGTGTTATAATACCCACCAGAGATAACTGTGGTGTGAATTGCCTCACTGATCCTCAGTGTCGCCTGAGGGATTTACCTTATCTAGTCATCTATCACACCAAAGCTTCATCTCACCTGTGTGTGTGTGTGTGTGTGTGTGTGTGTGTGTGTGTGTATGTGTGTGTGTGTGTGTGTGTGTGTGTGTGTATGTGCAAATGATAATGATATAAATGCAGACAAATGGAGAGACGGCTGTCTATCAGCACAGCTCAAAGCTTCCTGAGGTCCTCCTGCTGCTTCCAAACCCAGAAATGCTTTAGTTGTTATATTGCTGTTGCAAGATTTTATGGTTGCATGATTTGGACCCAACGTGAGCAGACGGGTGAAGGTGAAGTGAACTCTGCAGCTCTGCAGCGTCGTTCCCAAGTCAACCCATTAAGTTGTTTACCTCATCACTCAGCCCGAGAACAGCGGCTGCTGCAGGAAATAGTTGTTAGAAAAGTATTTTTACTGGATAATATATTTGTTTGTACAGTAGTTTAATGAAGTGTTTGGGGAATTTTGAACTGGACAATAGTTTTTATTCCTGCTGAAGTCCATCAGAGTGGTCAGCTCATTACCACAGAGGAGCCCCTTCAGTTCAGTGGAGGGCCGTAGTTTTACACAGTTACAGACTGTTTCAAAGTGTGTCTCCAGTCTTGGTTTGTATCAGGAGATTTAGTGTATCATGGCACAAATAATGTCAAATATTTCATTATACTGGCTTCAAAGTGATGCGTCGCATGGTGTGGGGATATTCCTCAGGTACATGTTTATGATGGTCACAGTGTTGCACACATTATATAAAGTGTGACTTCTTACAGCAACCTGTTACAGTAATAAGTCACTTGTCTATTACATTAGCCTTTTCATGAAATCTTTTATTTTGAAGTTTCTGTCAGAGACAATGTTCTACCTCACAGGATGAAGAGCGGTGGGACGGCTGTCACTGATGAGGTGTTTTAACCTTTCAAGGCCAGGGACTTTATGACCGCATGAAACAATGAGGCTTTGTTGATTCTCATTAACTGATGCTTATCTTATCTGATCTTCACATTTCATTTATTTCAGCTGACTCTCTTGTGTCGAGCGGTCAGAGGATCAGTGTTTCACTGAAGGACACCCAGCAGCACACAGCTGCTGCTTTATGGTTCTTGTGTCTCAGCTTCCCTTTAATCCGGCCGGTCACTAACCACTTATCTCTCTGCTGTATTGTGTGTGTTTGAGTGTGTGTGTATCTGTCTGTGTACACTGTGTGTGTATGTGTGTGTGTGTGTGTTCTTCTCCTTCCCTGTTTTGTGTGTGTATTTGTCTTTATGTGTATGTGTGTTTTTGGTTAGAAGCTCTGCGGGGGGTGACCATGGTGGAGCTGGTGAAGAAAGAAGGCAGCACACTGGGCCTCACCATCTCAGGAGGAACCGACAAGGATGGCAAACCGCGGGTATCGAACCTCCGGCCCGGAGGACTGGCGGCCAGGTGGGTGCAACACCAACAAAGAAGAAGAGGAAGAATAAACACACTCTTTCTTGATGTTCTGTAACAAAACAGTGAAAAGAATGAACTTGTTTTAAACATCCGATTGTAACACCCACACTTTCCTCCCTCTCCTGTGTAGGAGTGACCAGCTCAATGTGGGCGACTACATTAAGTCGGTGAACGGCATCAATCTGACCAAACTGCGGCACGAAGAGATAATCAGCCTCCTGAAGAACGTAGGAGAGCGAGTTCTGCTGGAGGTGGAGTATGAGCTGCCCCCCACAGGTACATATTAGGTCGACTCCAGACGCTTTCACACGGTTCATATAGAGTCAGAGCTCATTAGTCAAAGGTCACATCCAGCTCGACATCGGCAAAACTCAATGCCACGGGCAGACAAGGAGGTCGATACTGGACAAACCTGATTTAATGAGACATGGTCGAGGCTGGGGAAGACTGTGGTGAGGGCCACGAAACACCTGCTCAGGGTTGGCAAAGATGGTGGTTAATGAAACGTTATTTTCAGGTCTGTTATGGGATGTTGTTGTTTCCTGAATCAAAGTTAGACTCACAACACATAAAATAAGCGTTTATTGAATGGAACAGAAACTTAAAAAATAAATAGTTATATAGTGTATAGTATAGAAAAAATAGTCAGAAATATAGTCTATGTATAAGTAACCCGCCACACCAGCCAACCACCCTGCATGTCTTTACCCAAGGGCCATTTTCCATCTGAGTGCCTGTCGATACAAAGAGTTGATCAGTTAGAACAGCTCACTGTCCATATATATGTATTTTATTTTATAATAACACATTTTAACATCATAGAGTTGTAGTTTTAGTAGCTACAGTAACAGCAGTAAAGGAGATCATAAGCGTCCTGCATTAGATCCCACACTGCAGACATGCTGCATCCAGGTGTTGCTCAGTAAATATGTGTATTCCTTCTACTGTTGTTATTGTTTCTCATTATACAAGTTCCATGTTTTATTTTCTGTGTTAAATGTTAATGCTCCATTAGCATGATGTCAAATCAAATGTGAAAACTTTAATTGTTCTTGATTATAGAAGCAAATTACTTCACAACTACAGTTTAAATAACTTTATCACCCTTTCACTAAATTTAATAAATTACTTCTCTCTCTCCCTCCCCCCCGCCCTCTCCCTTTCTCTCTCTCCTTCTCAAAGCACCAGACAGCACCTCAGGGGTTATATCAAAGACAATCGACATCTGTTTGCACAAAGAGGGGAGCAGCTTTGGTTTCGTCATGAGAGGTAACCGTCATTAAAGGAAGTAAATGGCTGTGTGTTCACTGATGATTGACGTGCTGGGATGGTGTCACTAAATAAAGAGGCTGTTGCAGTATCACACTTTCTTGCCTTGTAAAAACAAAGATTGCATCATTTATTTGTGTAAAAGGAAAATGAAGCCGTGAAAGCAGGAACAAGATGAGAAATATGAACTTGTTTAACAGACTGTGATGTTACTGGTTTAACACCCAAACGCCTGATAGTTAACAGGAAGGCTGCTGATTTATCCTTAAAACTACAAACTGTAAAGCACACAGAAACATTTTAAATGTAAATGAAGCCGCTTCCTCTCACTGTTGAGTGTGAAAACCAACAAGTGTGATCGGCTTTAACCTCTGCTCCTCCTGCAGGCGGGACCCACGAGGACTGGCACAAGTCACGCCCCCTAGTGGTCACCTACGTCAGGCCAGGAGGACCTGCAGACAGGTAAAACTCACTGCACACTCATGCAACCACAAACCCACATGCTCTGCACGAGCACGGGTGTACAAACTCACACACATGCAAACACACATATTCAGAACCAGGAGAGGGGTCATGGAAGTCTTTTTTGGAGGTGAAAAGGCCAACGACTTCCTAAAAATGTGATGTCTGGGGAAAGTTAAAGCCCGACGAGCGCTGGCCTCCCTTCAGTTAAAACTAGCGACGGCACAACTCGGCCAGTTCCAGTCAGAGTGGGAGATTTGTTTGTGCCTTCATGCGAATAAACCCCAAGGATAACGGTGTCATCTCCTGTGACCGTCACTGGTATGTTGACAGTTATGTGTTACTCATAGCTGCAGCGGCATGAATCATCTCATATCCCTTTAATGTTGTCATCATGTGTCTGTCTCAGTCTTCATGTAGACAAATAATCCACCACATTTTCATGTAAATGTCAGCTTTGCGACTGTTTAACTGATGAAGCGCAGCAGTGATTCGACCTTCTGTGGATCCAGACCATAAATTCTTACACATTTGCATAAATTCATTTGCATATTCTCAGTGAAAAGATGACAGCCTGCAAAATACCATCAAACTTAGTTCCGGACACAAATGACAAATGTAACTTTTATGTGTTTTTACTACGTCAGGATGCGATACTTTCTTCTTCATGTTTGTTTCTAATTGATTTGTCCTAATAATTACTGCGACCAGTTCAAAACCCTGTCCTCTGTGGGCTCTGATTGGATGGTTTTATGCCTGGTTAGATCTCATTGGTTGTTGTTGAAACCCTCAAAGCTTCAATAAGGCCTCATCTACTTACCACTACACGTGGGGGGGGGCTTATTTACACAGTCTCCCTTACACAGAGACACTGGCAGGAATAAAAAATAAGCAATTCTACTGCACCAGGAGTATTTACATCTTTTTTTCTGGCAATTATAAAAGGAAAAACATCGGATTTAGGGAGGATCCCAGGTTAGTGGTTCCCCCCATGAGCACAGACAGTTGGTCTCTTCCACTTCCTGTTTAAAGAGTATTAGAGGCCATTTTAACTTGCTGCCGATCTTTTGGTGAAGAGAAGACTCGACATGAAACCCAACAAGGTACATCATGCTGTTTGTAATGAGTGCAGACAACAGAGAGTTCACTAAAAGGCCTTAAAGAACAAGTGGAATAAATAATGCAGGATGGAAACAAAACTGCGTCATGTCATATTTGAAGTGTGTTGTTAACTGGATGTGCTGAAAACAACTACTGATGCTGTTGTAGTGTAGCCATCACAGATGTGTGTCATCTGATCAGGTTGTTCTGATGCTCATAGACATTTTCATTTATTTGCACTAAAAGTATTGTTTGTGTTTAATAAGCTGTGGCTCATGTAGACACAACTAGGTGGTGTCTGTTCAACCAGGCAAAACATGACTGCAGAAAAAGTAACTAAGTCATGTAATGTAACAGGATGGTTATGTCTGTTCTGGTTAATGATTCTTCTTAAAGTCAGAACTCAAGTTGTTTTTCCAAACTGCCGTAAAAATACTAGTTTTACTTTAATCTTGCGCTAGTCTAACTCTGGTTTAACTTGTACAATGCAGTTTAATTGAGTGTTTTGGGGGGGGGGCAGCAGTAACCGCTCTGCATCAGACTGAAGACACATTTTTAATTTACAAAACCACTTGATCTTTGACTCGGCAGCAAAATCAGACGAATGAGTGACGAGTTCAGTGGGAAGCGTAACAAACACGAGGGCTCGGTGATGTAAATGATGTGACTCGTGTTCTTCAGTCACCAGATCTCAACCCAACTGAACAACTAGATTCTGGAGCGACGTGTGAAACTAAACCGCTATGGGACAATCTTTTGGAACAATATTTTACTGAGACACTTCATGTTTTCCTTGAATTTGTCACCCGTGTGTCTCACGTTCCACAAATCTCACAGCTTGGACTCGTTTTGAACAGCACGCTTCACTCAGCTGTTTACAGTGTTACTCCAGCAGAGCTGGGAAAGATTAAAACAAAAACTCCTCGGATGGCTCGGCAGCTTCAATCAGTCGGTGCTAGACTTCAGAAGTGGGAGAGGCTATTTTTACTGTAGTGGCAACTATCTGTGGAAGATTTGCAGCGCTAAATTAAGACACATGCAGAATAACTGCATGAAAGTAAGCAGCTCTGTTTCTACTGAATAAGTCAATGAATGCTTGGTGGAGAACCTTTGTGTGATCCAGTTTTTGTCAAAATTGATTGCAGATCAACCAGAGCTGATTTTATATAACCCCTGGTCTTATTCTGGGCTATTCTCTGTAGGTTCACACACGGCTGACAGACTGGGACAGGACCAAGATTAAATTCTAACTTACTATTGAGCTATTTTGCCCCGAAGCTCATCAAACACCATTCTAAAGAAAATCATCTTCAAATGTGGGTCAGTGCAGGGGAAACGAATGAGATATTCATGCTGCTTTATATCCCATTTATATGCCAATTGGAGAAAAGTTAATCCACAGTCCCAGGAGTGCATTTCATTTTTAGCATTACCCAGTGGGAATTAAAGCGCCGACTCAAGTGTTAGAGAGCCGGGCTGTTTTCTCTGCTTCGTCACATGAACACAGAGCCTGCAGGCCTTAAACAGGCTAAAGGTCCTTAACACTTTGTTTCAGCCAACAGTTTAGGTCAGCGCTGTCGTTAAAGGAAGAATCCACCCTAAAACACAGTTTAATCCAGCTGTAACTCTGAAAATATCTGCTGTGGGTGGTGTACCTGTTCTGTGATACCTTAGATGAGCGTGGCAGAAGCTGACCAGTCTGCTTCAGTACTGCTGTCCACCCGTGTCTCAGGTCGATTCAAGGACAAACCTTTTTCACTTTTGTAGTTTTCTGAAAGACTTTTATTTGATTCCACATGTTTCTTGTGAAACATCTGCTTTCATGTAACGTAATTCCAGCCTTGATAAAGCCTGCGGGTCTCCGTTTAGCTTGCATCATGTTGTTAAAGGGCTCTGGGACCATCAGGTCATACTTTACCACTGCCGGCTGGTCCGATGGCAGCTCTGTATTGCTCACACTCAGCTCCCTACTGCAGTGCTGTGCATGGAACGTTAAAACTGCTGTATAGTCATTTTTGGAGGAATAAATAATTGCCTGAAATGTGCTTGAGCACTACGAGCATCCAGTCTTTTTGTCAAGCAGGGACTTCTTGAAAATAATAATTTAAATGAAACCAGATCACATGACACAATGTTTAATCTCCATATTTTGAATACTATGATGCACGGCAGGATCATCTGTCATCTTAATGCAGCTTCCACTGTTCGTCCTCCATTTGAACTTAAGGAGAAATTAGACGAGGAGAAAAAAGAGGAGGATGAGATCCGAAAGAAGCAGGGGAGGAGAAGAAAGGAGCAAGTGGAGTAAGATGAAGAAATAAAAGAGACGTTGAAAGAAAAAAGATGTTTGGAAGTAATGACTGAAGAAAGAAGAGTCTTTCTCAGACAGATAAAGGGAAAAAGGGTAAAGTTGAATACAATGTAAGAGAGAAACAGAGAAAGTGGAGTGTTTGAAAGGGTTTCTGTGTTTGTCATGATCTGTGAAACTGGCCACCATCCAATCATTCAAATAAAGCTTATTAGAACTGGACTGACTGAAGGTGGGAAGGAGCAATACAAAAGGAGCTTTTAAACGAGAGAACAAAGTGATGAGTTAAAAAAAAGAAATTCCAACCAGCAGACCCCTGAGGTGGCCATGAATCCTCGTCTCTAATCCCTGTCCTCTGTGTGTGTGTGTGTGTGTGTGTGAGTTCAGAGAGGGCACACTGCGCCCCGGGGATCGTCTCCTCAGTGTGGACGGCGTACCGCTGCACAACGCCAACCACAGCGACGCCCTCAGTGTGTTGGCTCAGTGCGGCCAGGAAGCCCTGTTCCAGATAGAGTATGACGTCACCATCATGGGTAAAACACCATACAGACACACACACGCACACGCACACACACACAGACTCAGACATGAATTGAAGCTTGGGGCCAAAGTTTCTAGATGTTAGTGAAATGCCACTGAAATTAGAAATTGGATGTGTATTCTCTGTTGACGTCGGTATTTTCTGCCGCCGCGGGCTGAGCTCTGCCTCTTTCCTGTGTAAAACTGCTCATTTTGACTCACCCAGAATGCATTGCAAAGACTCCCCTGGCCGTCACATCTGGTGGTCGCTGCTTTCAAGGGCTTTTTTGCATCAATCTCATCTGCTTTGCTGCTTAATGTTGGTGAAACTCTGCTGTGTCACTGTTGTTCTTTCATGTACGCAGGAGCGTCAGGTGACAGAACAGAGAAAAATCATTCAAATGAAAAACATTTTCCCCAATCAGACACAGTAACCAACGCCTCCGGTCCGCTATTAGTGGAAATTGCCAAGTCGCCAGGAGCAACGCTGGGCATCACGCTGACGTCGGCCAATCATCGAAACAAGCAGGTCATCGTGATCGACCGGGTCAAACCTGGCAGCGTGGTGGACAGGTACACTCATTCACTCTCCAACATCTTTGGAAAAGTTCTCCTGCTCCTTTGCATGAGCTCATATGAGGTTTAAAGCAGCAGCAGGTGGACTTTGTTGTCCTGGGTTTCACCTTACAGGCTCCATGCAGGCTGAACCTCCAATGGTAGAATCATGTTCAGCCTGAGAGGAAGCCCTGCAGACAGAACTCAGGACTGGCGACAACGTACAATTTTAATATAAAACCACAAAGATACGACAGTAAAGGACAGTGAAGATGCAAATAGAAATCTCGGTATATAATTAACACAATACAATGAAATGTCCTTCAACATAGGGTTCGCCCATTTCTAATAAACCATTTTTCATTTTTATGTTGGACCATAGTTATGGAGAGCACAGTGATAAAGGTGCTGATGTGTTATTTGCTAGACTGATTTAAATGTGTGGAAGTAGTCTTTACATACATCCAGTTTCTGGGTTGGAGAACGTCTGACTTCATTATGTCCCCCCTCCAAATCCAAACCTATGCAGCTAGGTTACAGATATGCAGCGGTTGCATATTTCTGCAACACATTCCCTCTCTCTCTGGCCTACAGTATAACTAACACAGACAGCAGCAGACAGGATATCGCCCTGAGCCTCAGTCTGGCTCTAAAATATACATGAAGCACTTGAACTTTGTGTAGGTGCTGAAACGAGCGCTAAAATAACCTGTTGGGTCGACTGTGGAGGTCCACGTTCTGTCACTTTTCATTCCTACATGGTTGCAAATTCATTTCTAAAATGTGCACCACAGTATGAGAGGCAGGGAAACAGGCTGACCAGCTGTGCAGCAGGCTGACCTGAGCTTACAGGCTGACTTGTGGAGCCGACACGTGGCTTTCAAACTGAAAGAAACAAGGCAAAGTATCTCTGAAACAGCAAAGAAAGCACTTGTTCTGTATTTTTTTCTCCTGTGTGTTGTTTGCTGAGTTTCTTCCCTTATCCTCCTCGTCTGTGTTGTACCAGATGTGGAGCTTTGCATGGTGGTGATCACCTGCTGTCCATAGACGGGACGTCGACCGAACACTGTACAGTCCTGGAGGCCACACAGCTACTCGCAAGCACAACTGAGCTGGTGAAATTAGAGATCCTCCCCTCCCATCAAACCAGGCTGACTGGGAAACAGCACGACACAGGTAGGTGTCCACCACTTCCAGCAATCCTTTGTTAAAAAAAACTTTTTTAGACTGTAGGTGACAAACCAGTAAACATGGACCAGATTTGCCTGTTTGGACCTCGTTGGTGACACGTTGACTCTTGTACAGTACAGCTTGTTACTACTACTCTGATAGTCTTACATCTGTGGATCTCACAGGGAAGAGCGTGAAAATGGTCCAGCGTTTACATTTGGGATGTACAGTCACCAGCTTCAGCAACCGACAAGTGTAAAGAAAATTACTGACGTACACTGTCACCTGTCCACCTATCATCACCATCTTCTTATATCACCTCATAATGTAATAGTTCAGCTGTGGTTTGTCTATTGTTTTTTGTGGTGCTTTACTGTGGTTTCTGCATGGTGTAGATGGAATATCACATTATATTGTGTGAGATATGTGAGGAAACAACAGAGAGAGAGATTTTCTCAGTGGTTGTTTTATTGACATCGTTCTGCTGACAAACCTGTTGATGCGGCAGTCAGGTGACCGAGTGCACACGTTTCTGTTCGGTTGTGTCGCGTTGGAGATCATGTGACAGCAGGTTCACACGCCGTCGCTGTGACACTCAGCTCAAAAGCCCGTCCTCGTTGAGGGGGTGCTATCTGCAGTATGAGGGGCATCAGGGTGGATGTAGTCCAACCTGCTGACATCTGTGGTCAGAGAGAGAACACGACACAAACTCTAACATGCTGAGACAGTTGAACTGTACTCTGACACGGCCAGAGCGCTTTGTACTGAAGTGAATATTGTTAACTTTAGAGCGTAATGTTTGCCGTCTTCGGCAGAACAAACACTAACACTCATAAAGAACAACTGACCAAGACACGAGATAGTCACACAAACAGGAACCCAGAATCAGAGTAAAAACCGGCAGGATTCAGCCCAAACTAAGTCTCCCCACGCACATTTAGCAGATCAGAGAGGAGAAATACTCCACCCATCCTGGTGTCTTTCCTCTCACTGAACAGCGATTGAGGAATATTTTGCCTTTGACAGCAACTTTGTGCTTAATTAGACGAAGGAGTGTTTCTTCACCCGTAACCAAGTGACGGCATTTCATGTGCAGCAGAATTAGTGCCAGTGGATTTACAGGGAAGCGCTGATTCCAGCGGCTGCTTTATTATCCCAGGTTAATGCCTCGCGGCTGAGGTGTTTAAATATGACAAGAGTGTACACACATACAGTAACATGTGTGCACATGAAAACACACACCTGTACGCAGGTCCACACACATGTGGAACCTGTGATGAAGCTGCCAGTGTTGGAGAAACTAATGTTGCCGTTTTCTTTGACCTGATTAGAGACTCGTGAGAGAAGGAGGGATTAAAAACCAGGTGGATAGATGCAAAATAAAGACAAATTCTAGACTAAAATAGACTCAAACCTCGGCCTCACAGAATTTGTGTGCGCCAGGAGTTTGATCCCAGCATGAAAACGGCAGGAAGAGAGGAAGTTGAAAAGAGGAGTGATGGATGAATGAGGCTGAGTGACAGGGAGTGTGAAGGCAGGATGCCATTTAATTAAAGTCATCGCGCCTCTCTTGCATGCTGTCAGTCGCTGCTTCGTCCCGACACCTCCTCCTCCTCTTCTTCTCCTCGACTCCTCCCTCTTTCCTCCTCTATCTCTTCATCTTTTCTTGTCGTCCTTTCTCCACCTCCTCATCTTTCCTTTCTTCTCTACTAATCTCTTCCCTCTTTTTTCTCTCCTACTGTTCTATTTCATTCCTTTCTAATCTGCGTTAAAAAACATACATTTTGACACACACACACACACACACTCACACACACTCACACACACACACACACACACACCCACACACACACACACTCACAGGAAAGGTCGCCATCTCATCTCATATCGGCTTCATTTGTCTCAATGAAGTAAAATTCCTTCTTCCCTTCTTCTAATCAGGATTGTGTGACGGCCTTTGTGTGTGTACATCTGTGTGTGTGTGTGTGTGTGTGTGTGTGTGTGTGTGTGTGAGAGTGTGAGTGTGTACATCTGTGTGTGTGTGTGTGTGTGTGTGTGTGTGTGTGTGTGTGTGAGAGTGTGAGTGTGTACATCTGTGTGTGTGTGTGTGTGTGTGTGTGTGTGTGTGTGTGTGTGTGTGTGTGTGTGTGAGAGTGTGAGTGTGTACATCTGTGTGTGTGTGTGTGTGTGTGTGTGAGTGTGTGTGTGTGTGTTAGGGTGTGAGCACAGCTCATTAGGATGCTGATGGCCTTGCAGGAGACCTTGCGGCCAGCCTGCTTTATTAATAGACACTCTGATTAAAGGTTGTGTGTATGTGTGTGACTTTGATTGTGTTTCAGTGTGTGTTACTGCAGCATAGATTAGTGTGTGTGTTTCTTTCCTGTTGTGTGTAAGGTGTGTGTCTGCAGCCACTTCCTGTCAGCAGATCAGTGTGTTGGACTGGACGTAATGACTTTATTTTCACTCAGGCAGGATTAGACAGGAAACCGTTTCAGCATCTGTCAGATCTCTCCCTGCGGCCGCCCGACGCTTCCGCTCCTCAGACCTCCCGCCAACAGGGCGGTTCAGATAAGAAGAGTCATGTCGGGGAAACAGAAGCTCTGCTGGGTGATGTGGCAGCACAGGGCAGCTTAGGATCAACTTCAGAGAAGAGATAAGTGTGTGTGCAGAGGAATTACACATGGAGCTGTGTAGGTTGTCAGACTTTAGCCTTGATTGTCTGCTGATGCTCTCAGTGGGAGTTTCCCCAACATCCGAGCAAAAGGGACGTTTTAACCGCTGCACCACTCCAGCAGCATATCTCTGTTTCCAACAGACTTGTTGGTTTGATTAACTGACAACGGGATGAGATAAGGCCATATGATAAGCTTATATCATGATATCATGTGCTATATGCTGAAGCCGGCTAACTTAGCTTAGCATAAAGACTGGAAACGGGGCTAGGGCGAGCCTGGCTCTGTCCAAACGTAACCAGACGTATCTACTACACCTACGATTAAAACAGTATTCTCTGGTTTCATGCTGTTCCACTGAAAAGTTTACTATGTGCCGAGGACAAAGAAGAGGACGAAGAAGACTGCGAGCTGGCAAACATGGATGTAACCAATGCCGAACTTTTAAAATCAGCAAATGTTTTACATGAATGAAATCCTCAGCACATCTGGTCGACCTCGAGGATTCACACGATGTTTCGCTGTGAAACGCTGAGTTTTGTTTGCTTATAAAAACACCTTTAAAGGCAAACACCTGCGTGTGTCTGACACATAAAGGTCAAAGGTGGACGTGTAACACTGTCCTCACAATGACTAAATCACATGTGTGTGTTCCAGTGAAGGTTCAGAAGTCGGACCACCCCCACTCCTGGGACCCCTGCGTGAACTACTGTCACCCTCCAAACTCCACCCTCTGCAACACAAGCTCCACCCTCAACAAGTCGTGGACCGCCTCAAATAATAACACCATCAACAGCCTCGACTACTGCAAGTGTACGACCCGTCACACTCTTTCTCTGTTAACCATTCGTCCGTCCCCACCCTCGTGCCCACAGTGGACATCACCTTTCCTTTCTCTCTCTTTCTTGCAGCTCTGGTATCTGCCAGTTTCTCTCCCGGCTCCACAACTACATCGGGCCCCAGCAGCCAGAGCTCCAGCACCCTGCCCCGGCCTACGGTTCCCATGAGTCCACGCAACTCGCTGCTCAAACGACGGCAGAGGAAGAAAGAGCACAAAAGCTCCTGTAAGCTCCATCCATCCATCTGTCTGTCTGTACAATGAATGCAGATGAATGAATAACCAAAGGAAGTCAATCTACATCATGTATCTGTGTGTGTTTAGTGTCCCTGGCGTCCAGTTCAGTGGGTCCGGGGGGTCAGGTAGTTCACGTAGAGACCAGTGAGGTCGTCCTAACAGGCGACCCACTCAACGGCTTCGGTGTCCAGCTGCAGGGAGGAATATTCGCCACCGAAACACTGTCCGCACCCCCACTTATCAGATTCATAGAGCCTGACAGCTCTGCAGAGAGGTGAGATGAATAAACTGCACATGACATCTTTAGGTTCTGTACCAACGTGTCAGTGATGGTTTTCCTTCCCTTACAAAAACATTACGCAAAGAAACACGGCCAACTGTTCATCAACTTCACTTCATTAAATGTGCACTTATTATATATAATATAATGAAATAAATACATTTCATAAGTTTAGGCCATTGGGTCATTTAAATTCAAATCATATTTAATCAGGTTATTTTTTATTTGACATGTTCATCTCTGTTATTCATCAGATATTCTGTAGAGGAAAAGTACACAGACTTAGATAAAAGTGTTCTTAGATTGATTACTAATATTACAAAGATCATTAATAATACTATTAAAGTCACAGAATTTAAAATCCTGCTGATGGTCAACAGCCTGCCTGAATACTGTGGTGAACATGTAGGTGTGTTATCAGGAAGGGTTGGACCGGCACGTCAGTACGCTGGATCTGTGTGATTGTACAGCTATACGGATGGCTGTGTGTGTGTGTGTGTGTGTGTGTGTGTGTGTGTGTGTGTGTGTGTCTGTGTGTCTGTGTGTCTGGGGGGGGGTTAGTGTGTGTGTGCTGTCTCTAAGTGCTGGGTGTGTTTATGCACCCGAGGCCACACTCCCTTCTACATTAGCGCCCACTCTAACAACACTAATTAGCCAGCTTCCTCTCGCCCACGCCGGACAAATCGATAAGTTCCCTCCTCCTCGTCTGACAGGGTGAATCCAAATAACCCCCTTCACACCGCCCTGCATCACACTCAACCACAACTTAGTCTCTAAGTCACGAGTCTTGTGCAGCGGTGACAGGCCAGGATGCTTTAACCTGCAGTCACCTGCATCAGTGCTGCTGGGAGTGTTTCTATAACTGTTATTTAGTATAATTTCAAATGAAAATGACGTAGTGTCATATCAGTGAGCCAGCAGTGAGCCACTTCAGATCATGACCGTTTGAAGATGGATATTTCTTGTAATAACTGAAACATTACAAGACAAAGATGAATGAAAAGCAAGAAGAAATGAATTAGGATAAGAGGAATGAGAGTGAGAATGATGGGAGGGCCCCTGAAACTGAGATGTCTGACTGTATATTAATACAGGTCACCCGCTCACGGCTTAATGCATGATAAATCATCTGTGTGTGTGTGTGTGTGTGTGTGTGTGTGTGTGTGTGTGTGTGTGTGTGTGTGTGTGTGTGTGTGGCCAGTGACTGTATGAAGGTGAGGCCTGGTTAAAGTGAGAATAATCACACTTCATTTCCTCCTGTCAGACATCTCCGTGGTGCAGAAAGGGATAACTACTGTAATCATGTTGACGTTTGACCCTTAAGCCAAAGAAATAAGAAAACAGTTACTGCAGTTAAAATCATGGATTCATTATAGCAGTGGAGGATGACTGGGTGCAGAGGGGAGGTGTAGTGTAGGTTTACCTCTGTGTGTGGCCCGTCTGACTTCCACCGCGCTGGAGGTTCAGCTCCTTCGCTCTGCACATTGGGAAGCGAAGGCTGGTGTCGATGAACTGCTGGTGAAGAATAAACAGCCTGAACCAGCGTGGCACTGCTGTAGTACTACTTGCATATACAAGCTAAAAAGTTTAGTTTGCTTAAACAAATCTGGATGTTTGTACGTCGGTTTGGACAAAAGCATCTGCCAGACGAATAAATGTACATTTCCTGTATTTTAAAAGGTCTATTGTTGGATTTTGACATCTGTTAGTTTGTGATTTGCAGTTTTACAGTTCAGCTTCATGAAATACTCCAGTCAGGCCTTAACACAGTGAGCCAAAGGTGCTTTAAAAAGAGGGCGTCCTTGTGAGTGCGTTCTTTGTGTGTCTGCTAATTCTGGCCTTGTTGTTAGCTGTGGGTCCGTCACCAGCAGAGTCGAGTCTCGTACAACTGGAGTGACTTTAATGCTGTCAGATTTACAAATAACAAATGAGGGGCTCTGCTTCCTAGATTGCTTGAATTGACGGACCAATATCTCAGGAGACATAATGACTCCTTCAGATAAATGTCTGTTGTGCCAAAGAAAGGTATTTACATGATTCATGACTTTAATAGCCAGTGATAATGTGCTTTTCTTTAATTCCAGCACTGATTCATGTAGTGAGGAGCCAGATTCTAAAAGGATGTTTTGGGAACAGAAATCTTTAATATCCAAACAGCAGCTAAAATTAATCTGATATGTAACACAGCGAGGAGTTCGGGGCTCCTTCTGGACTCATCTGTCTTTGAATGTAGGGGCTGCTGACAGTCAGTACACCTACGTGCTTGAGTTCTTCTCTCCCCTCTGGGAGCAGTTTAACCCTGGAGGTAATCAGATCTAGATAGGCACCAAAATGAGCTACACCGTCCTGTGTTATCCCAGGAGATATAAAATGACGGGGCGTGTAAACAGCATGCTGAGTGCACACTGGACAAACAAGCTGGATGTTCTCCCTCTGCTCTGAGGAACCTCTATGGATCAACTGGAGAACCTCATAGGGTTCTTGTTACTGATCACAGTCCAACCAGAAGATGATTCTTTTAGCAGAACGTCACACTCTGCCCAGGGAGAGCCACTGTGGAACCAGAACTTTCCGGTTCTGTTCCAGAAGTAACAACACCTTATTCAAAATCCCACTTTAACACATATTACAGGAAACTAACGATCCAGGAACATTTCCCACAAGCCTCAGAGCAGAGCGCGTTACCCATCAGCAGTGTGCACACGTTTGGAAACACGTTGGAAAGACCATGGAGAACACGAAGTAGCTCACTGTGCTTTTCAGTGGCCTCAAAGCACTGAAACCTTGAGATACTGTGACAGTAGAAAGAAAATATACAATGTCTGCAATCTTCCTGACATCACCATGGTAACTCCTGTTGTAGGTGTGGCCTGCTGCAGGTTGGGGACCGCCTCCTGTCAATCAATGGAATCCCCACAGAAGACGGGACGCTGGAGGAGGCCAATCAGCTGCTCCGAGATGCGGCTCTGACCAATAAGGTCTCGCTGGAGATAGAATTCGATGTAGCAGGTTTGTGACGTCTCTCGTATCGTTGCACCAACGCGTGTTACCTCTTCACCAGATCCTCCTATCATCACTGACTCACCACTCTCACGTGTCACAGTGTAACTTTATTATAGCTACATACAGCTATAGGTGCATTGTGTCAGAAACCCAGTAAGGTTGTTGCAATCCACTCTTTGCACAAGGGTTTAAAACATTCTGTCGTGGTATAATTAAAGAGAATCGAGCCCTGTTACACAGTGTTACAGACATTCTTTATTAACAAGGGAAAGTCAGAATAGACGCAGACGGGATGAACTGGTCAGTCTCAGCTGCAGTGAGCTGTGGTTTCAGTGCAGGCGGGGGTGGACGGGATGATTACAGCTCCTCACTGCAGGGCGGGGCCCTATCTACAGGCTTTTAACCCCCCAACCCTTTTAACAGCCACACTGACCCTACGAGTTCAGAGCTGTATTACTGTCCTCACTTCTGATTTATATGTTAAAGGAAAGTCACGACCACCCTCTGACATACGTTTCTGTTTGATCAGTTAAGTTATTAAAAGGTGAAATTGATTTGATTGTATTATTGTATTTGTTTTGAGGTGAATGTATTTAGTGGGATATTATTTCTAACCATTTGAAACCCTACATTGTTTACGTCCATATTTACTTGCATGCAGTCTTCTTCTCTGGTGCATTGCAGCGTGTCTACTTGTACATCAGTGGAAGAGTGCGACACCACAGGTGTGTGTGTCGTGTCACCCGCGTGCACGAGTGTGCATGTGCATTGTCGTGCACTAGAAAAACAGAACCGGGACCCATTTATATGAAAAGAGCTTCTTAGTTCTACCAAAAGCTCCACGGGGATCCTTTAGGAGTGCGACAGCTTGACTCAACGGAGGCTCCTCTACAGTTTCACAGTTTTTCACGGCTCAGAAAACAAAATGTCCTTTAAATGAAACTTATACACCAAAAGATTAGGAAAATATCAGTCATGGGAAAGTCTCCTGTGCTACATTTAAACAGGTACATTCATTGATTGTTGTTACAGGATCTTTCTACTGTGGTTTAATCCATTCAATAAAACATTTGGGACCAAAATGAATTCTATAAATCAATAATCAATACAAACTACGTCCATGTTGTTTTCTACCTTCTGATCACTATGAGAGACTTGGATTTGCTTTCTCTTGATTTCAGCAGTTACAAATCATGTTTTTCAATGTTTCAGGTGGTCCTTTCACAAAGTTGCATCATTTAATGAGTGAACACAGCCAGCAAGTCATTTGAAATTAGCATTCATCCTTTTAACAGAGAGAAGTTAACCCACCGTCAACCCCAAAGGTTGATGCAGCCAACTCTCAAGTGTCTTATTTAAGACTTTTACTCTTGTAGTCTTTAGAAATACGTCAGGCAGCTCTGCATGGGATCCACCTATCATCCACTGTCTGTAGGCACAAAACTTCATGAAATCACTTTAAAAAACACTGTAGTTCAGATAAGCTGAGTGTTTTCTTGCTCAGCTCTCAAAGAAAGAAACAAACTCGACGTTTGCAGAGATCGATGAGAGCTTCTGGAGAGACGAGCTGGTCCTAACAGCTTGTTGAAAGGTCTTAAGTGGTTGCTCTGCTCACATCTTGCTTCGTGTTTATGCCTGCATGTAGAGTTGTTTTACTGGGGGAATTAGTGTTGTGACTCATGCAGGCGAACAGTGAGGATCTGAAGTCGCTGTTTGCCCCGGAGAAGAGCATGAGCTAAATGCCTTGTAATTACAAATGTTAAGCGGGATGAAAAGAATTATTTGTTGCTTTTATATATTAACGGCTTCTCTGCGTGTGTGTAACACCCTGTGTGACTGTGCGTTTGTATCACAGAGTCAGTGGTGCCCAGCAGTGGGACTTTCCACGTCAAACTGCCCAAGAAGAGAGGAGTGGAGCTGGGGCTCACCATCAGTGGTAGGAGCACACCAGACACGCTTCATGTGATCGATATTCTGTTAGGAATGCTGAAATGTCACGAGACCACCCTGGGCTTCTTCACACACACACACACACACACACACACACGCACGCACACACACACACACTGTGTGTGTACTGTAGCCTGCAGCGCTGCATCGACAGTGTTTATAAAATGGTGCAGATACCAGGCGTTACACTCACAGTCTGTTATTCACTCTGATGACACTAATCACAAGCCACGGGCCTTATATGAAATGTTCAAAAGTATTTGGACAGCCCTGTACATTTGTGGTCTTTTGGTGTGAGGCTTGTTCCCATGGTTTGATTGAGGGGACTTAATGCTACAGCGTATAATGATATTTGTAGGCAACAGTTTGGGGAAGGCCTTCGCCTGACAACTTCCCCGTGTACAAAGCCAGGAACATAAAGAAATAGTTTTCCCAGTCTGTGGTGGAAGAACTTGAGTGGTCTGCGCAGAGCAAATTCCTGCAGGCAAGTTCTTAAATCTTCCCAGAAGACTGGAGTCTTTTAAACTGTATGTTTGGCCTGATAATGTTTGCAACCATAGTGCGTTTACAGTTAAACAAAAAAATGTAAACTCTTTTTGTTGCAGTCACCTAAAGGTCACACTCTTGGCAGAAAAACTGATCTGGATCCAGTCTGTAATGCTGTTATTGTTCTTCCAGTAACAGACTTCACTGTGGTGATTGATAAAGTTATAAATCACATACTTCACTGTAAAGCTTTAGTGATTAACACCTCTCACTTCAGTCAGAATGACCTACATTCAGTGTTTTATTGTGAGTCTGAGGCGTGTGTGTACTTTAGTGCAGTCATGTATCATTTTAAGTAGCCTGAGCTCAAGGCAGGGAGACTGCTGAACCTGGCACTTTTTAAATATTTCGAGTAATAATTTAATATGCATGTATAAATGTAGAGAAATCTGATGTATGGGTACTTTTTGTATCCATCAAAATAAAAATAGTGTTGGTATTTATGGGTTGAGTTTCAGTTTTACTTAATAACGCTGCTGTATGAATAACAGGCTGTGCTGTAGTCTCTGGGACAGAGAATGGAGCAATGGTGCCATCTTCTGAAAGGAAATGTTCACAGCTGAAAGTGAGAAGGATCTTACAGTAAAAAAACATTAGCTGATATGACATAAATTCAGCAGTCAACTTTTTACTGATATAAAGAGTATAAAAGAGATTTAATGGGACTCTTTGTTAAAGTACATGCCACTTGTGCAAGTTCATTTTTATAGAAAGAATAATTTATTATTATTCATCCTCCAATCTTCTGTGATCTCAAAAGGAATAAAACTTGTAATAAATCTTTTTGTTACTGATGTTATTAACGTAGATGTTGGTGATGTCATATTACTGTTCCAATTATTGTTTTTTGTTTCTGTTATTACTGTTAGTAGTAGTGGTGGTAGTAACTCTTGTATTTGACAAGTGTTGCTGCTGCTTAGAGTGATGTCATCTCCCTTACAGCCAGTAAGAAGCCAGGAGAGCCCCTCATCATTTCTGACATCAAGAAGGGCAGCATGGCCCACAGGTACCTTACACAGTTTATTCCATATGTTCTTCTGTAGGTCCGACGTGTGTTTTCTGACGCCTCAGTTTATCTCCAGTTAAGTCTGAAGTTAAGTCACACATTATGTGTGCATGACAAAATTCACAATAATGACTCAATTATTCTCCGGATATTTGCTAAATCAATACAGTTTAGGTTCTGTGAAGACAGTTTGGGTTCTGTGAGGACAGTTTGGGTTCTGTGAGGACAGTTTAGGTTCTGTGAGGACAGTTTGGGTTCTGTGAGGACAGTTTGGGTTCTGTGAGGACAGTTTGGGTTCTGTGAGGACAGTTTAGGTTCTGTGAGGACAGTTTGGGTTCTGTGAGGACAGTTTGGGTTGTGAAGAAGTCTGGCAGGCTGTAGTAACCTGTGTGTGTCTGTCTCTCGCCCTCAGAACAGGGACACTGGAGCCTGGTGATAAACTGTTGGCCATCGATAACATCAGACTGGAGAACTGTTCCAGAGACGATGCAGAACAGATCCTGCAGCAGTGTGAGGAACTGGTCAAACTAAAGATTCGCAAAGATGAAGACAACTCAGGTGAGTGTGTGCCTGTGGTAGTGCAGTAACCATGGTAACCATGGTGTGTGGGACGGGCGGTTGCAGCGTGGGTGCCGAGGTCTCTGTGGTGGAAACAATGTTCATCAGCTCAGCAGGCATCAGTTTAAGGAGCTGCACTAACACCGTTTGACCACCAGGTGGTGATATTGTCCACGACTCATGGACTTCAAAATGGTCATCTAGGAGGGACTGAGGACAGAGGGACTGAGGACAGAGGGACTGAGGGTCTGAGGACAGAGGGATTGAGGACAGAGGGACTGAGGGTCTGAGGACAGAGGGATTGAGGGTCTGAGGACAGAGGGACTGAGGGTCTGAGGACAGAGGGTCTGAGGACAGAGGGACTGAGGGTCTGAGGACAGAGGGACTGAGGACAGAGGGATTGAGGGACAGAGGGACTGAGGGTCTGAGGACTGAGGGTCTGAGGACAGAGGGACTGAGGACAGAGGGATTGAGGGTCTGAGGACAGAGGGACTGAGGGTCTGAGGACAGAGGGATTGAGGGTCTGAGGACAGAGGGACAGAGGGATTGAGGGACTGAGGACAGAGGGATTGAGGGTCTGAGGACAGAGGGACTGAGGGTCTGAGGACAGAGGGACTGAGGACAGAGGGTCTGAGGACAGAGGGACAGAGGGTCTGAGGACAGAGGGTCTGAGGACAGAGGGACTGAGGGTCTGAGGACAGAGGGACTGAGGACAGAGGGATTGAGGGACAGAGGGACTGAGGGTCTGAGGACAGAGGGACTGAGGACAGAGGGATTGAGGGTCTGAGGACAGAGGGACAGAGGGACTGAGGACAGAGGGATTGAGGGTCTGAGGACAGAGGGACTGAGGGTCTGAGGACAGAGGGACTGAGGACAGAGGGATTGAGGGTCTGAGGACAGAGGGACAGAGGGACTGAGGACAGAGGGATTGAGGGACAGAGGGATTGAGGGTCTGAGGACAGAGGGACTGAGGACAGAGGGATTGAGGGACAGAGGGATTGAGGGTCTGAGGAGAGAGGGACTGAGGACAGAGGGATTAAGGGACAGAGGGATTGAGGGACTGAGGACAGAGGGATTGAGGGTCTGAGGACAGAGGGTCTGAGGACAGAGGGACTGAGGGTCTGAGGACAGAGGGACTGAGTACAGAGGGATTGAGGGACAGAGGGACTGAGGGTCTGAGGACAGAGGGTCTGAGGACAGAGGGACTGAGGACAGAGGGACTGAGGGTCTGAGGACAGAGGGACTGAGGACAGAGGGATTGAGGGACAGAGGGACAGAGGGTCTGAGGACAGAGGGACTGAGGACAGAGGGACTGAGGGTCTGAGGACAGAGGGACTGAGGACAGAGGGATTGAGGGACAGAGGGACAGAGGGTCTGAAGACAGAGGGACTGAGGACAGAGGGACTGAGGGTCTGAGGACAGAGGGACTGAGGACAGAGGGATTGAGGGACAGAGGGACAGAGGGTCTGAGGACAGAGGGACTGAGGACAGAGGGACTGAGGACAGAGGGATTGAGGGACAGAGGGACAGAGGGTCTGAAGACAGAGGGACTGAGGACAGAGGGACTGAGGGTCTGAGGACAGAGGGACTGAGGACAGAGGGATTGAGGGACAGAGGGACAGAGGGTCTGAGGACAGAGGGACTGAGGACAGAGGGACTGAGGGTCTGAGGACAGAGGGACTGAGGACAGAGGGATTGAGGGACAGAGGGACAGAGGGTCTGAAGACAGAGGGACTGAGGACAGAGGGACTGAGGGTCTGAGGACAGAGGGACTGAGGACAGAGGGATTGAGGACAGAGGGATTGAGGGACAGAGGGACAGAGGGTCTGAGGACAGAGGGATTGAGGACAGAGGGATTGAGGGACAGAGGGACTGAGGGTCTGAGGACAGAGGGACTGAGGACAGAGGGATTGAGGGACAGAGGGACAGAGGGTCTGAGGACAGAGGGTCTGAAGACAGAGGGACTGAGGACAGAGGGACTGAGGGTCTGAGGACAGAGGGACTGAGGACAGAGGGATTGAGGGACAGAGGGACAGAGGGTCTGAGGACAGAGGGACTGAGGACAGAGGGATTGAGGACAGAGGGATTGAGGGACAGAGGGACAGAGGGTCTGAGGACAGAGGGATTGAGGACAGAGGGACAGAGGGACTGAGGGTCTGAGGACAGAGGGACTGAGGACAGAGGGATTGAGGGACAGAGGGACAGAGGGTCTGAGGACAGAGGGTCTGAAGACAGAGGGACTGAGGACAGAGGGACTGAGGGTCTGAGGACAGAGGGACTGAGGACAGAGGGATTGAGGGACAGAGGGACAGAGGGTCTGAGGACAGAGGGACTGAGGACAGACCTCAGACCCTCTGTCCTTAGTACCTCTGTCCTCAGACCTTCTGTCCTCAGACCCTCTGTCCTTACACCCTCTGTCCTCAGACCATCTGTCCTCAGACCTTCTGTCCTTAGACCATCTGTCCTCAGACCTTCTGTCCTTAAACCCTCTGTCCTTAGACCATCTGTCCTTAGTACCTCTGTCCTTAGACCCTCTGTCCTTAGACCATCTGTCCTTAGTACCTCTGTCCTTAGACCCTCTGTCCTTAGTACCTCTGTCCTTAAACCCTCTGTCCTCAGACCCTCTGTCCTTAGACCATCTGTCCTTAGTACCTCTGTCCTTAAACCCTCTGTCCTCAGACCCTCTGTCCTTACACCCTCTGTCCTCAGATCTTCTGTCCTCAGACCCTCTGTCCTCAGACCCTCTGTCCTTAAACCCTCTGTCTTCAGACACTCTGTCCTTAAACCCTCTGTCCTTACACCCTCTGTCCTTAGTACCTCTGTCCTTAGTACCTCTGTCCTCAGACCCTCTGTCCTCAGACCCTCTGTCCTCAGACCATCTGTCCTCAGACCTTCTGTCCTTAGACCATCTGTCCTCAGACCTTCTGTCCTTAAACCCTCTGTCCTTAGACCATCTGTCCTTAGTACCTCTGTCCTTAGACCCTCTGTCCTTAGTACCTCTGTCCTTAAACCCTCTGTCCTCAGACCCTCTGTCCTTAGACCATCTGTCCTTAGTACCTCTGTCCTTAAACCCTCTGTCCTCAGACCCTCTGTCCTTACACCCTCTGTCCTCAGATCTTCTGTCCTCAGACCCTCTGTCCTCAGACCCTCTGTCCTTAGTACCTCTGTCCTTAGTACCTCTGTCCTCAGACCCTCTGTCCTCAGACCATCTGTCCTCAGACCTTCTGTCCTTAGACCATCTGTCCTCAGACCTTCTGTCCTTAAACCCTCTGTCCTTAGACCATCTGTCCTTAGTACCTCTGTCCTTAGACCCTCTGTCCTTAGTACCTCTGTCCTTAAACCCTCTGTCCTCAGACCCTCTGTCCTTAGACCATCTGTCCTTAGTACCTCTGTCCTTAAACCCTCTGTCCTCAGACCCTCTGTCCTTACACCCTCTGTCCTCAGATCTTCTGTCCTCAGACCCTCTGTCCTCAGACCCTCTGTCCTTAAACCCTCTGTCTTCAGACACTCTGTCCTTAAACCCTCTGTCCTCAGGCTCTCTGTCCTCAGACCCTCTGTCCTTAGTACCTCTGTCCTTAGTACCTCTGTCCTCAGACCCTCTGTCCTCAGACACTCTGTCCTTAAACCCTCTGTCCTTAAACCATTTGTCCTTAGACCCTCTGTCCTCAGATCCTCTGTCCTCAGACCCTCTGTCCTTTGATTTGGATCACGAAAAACCCCCAAAAAAGCCCCCAGGACCTCCTCTCCACCATGGAGACCTGGAAGAGGACCTGAAAGAGAAAGAGAGGGGAAGCTTGGAAGCTTGGGGACCAGAAACACAGAGGGTTAGAGAAATGCAGAGTTTATTAGTTTATTCTGGTCAGTAGGACAAACATGGACTATAAATACCATGATTAACAAATTAATTCATTGATTTATTGTACAACAAAATGTTAAGAACACATGAAGAAATATAATGTGGGATGGAGAGAACCATGAACAGCATGTAGCAGACTTGATTTCCAGAGTCTTAATCCAGCTAAGGACCCTTGTGCCTCTCAGTCACATGTTACAGATTTTACAGCCACCATCTTGGATTTGTTGGATTTGATGAGTTAATTAATGAATGAAATCAACACATCCAGGTTGTTGCAGGGAGATGTAGCCACTGTGAGTTTAGATGTGATGAGAATAAACACACACAAACACAGGAGGGATTGTGTAATCAGGCCAGATTATGACTCAGGTAGGGGGGGGTGGATGATATATTCACACACACACGCACACACACACACACACACAAACACACAAATACACACACACACACACAGCGAGTAAAATGCAGAGATTATGTGTTCATGGTACATGATGACAAGGCAGTCTTCTCCCTGGTTACCATGGAAACTGTCTTCCTCACCACTGTTGTCTTGAGTTTTGACCTACTTCTGGAAGTGTGTGTGTGTGTGTGTGTGTCTGTCTGTGTGTGCATTTCAAATGAAGAGGTAATGCGATGCAGTATCGCCTAGTGAGTGTATGTGTGTATGTCAGATGAGCAACATACGTCAGGCGGTATCATTGACCCCTTGGAATTGAAACATTAGAATAACACGTGTGTGTCCGTGCGTGTGTGCGTGCGCGTGTGCGTGCGCGTGTGTGTGTGTTTGTGTGTGTATCAGATGAGCAGGAGACGTCAGGCAGCATCATCTACACAGTGGAGCTGAAGCGGTACGGAGGCCCTCTGGGTATCACCATCTCAGGCACCGAGGAGCCTTTTGACCCCATCACTATATCTGGCCTAACCAAGAGAGGCCTGGCTGAGAGGTACACACTCTCTCACACACACACACACACACACACACACACACACACACACACACACACACACACATACACACACTCACATACACACACATAGTCTTTACTTGGAAATCTAGGGTGGTGAAGCATTAGGAGAGGCTGCCGCTGGAGATTTCTGACTGTTGTTTTCACATATTTTAATATTCTGCTCCAGTGTAACAGCATACAAATAGAGTGCTAAATAAAAGACTAAATATAGACAAAAAAAAGTGCTTCTATAAACTGATATTTTCACCAGCCGCATGAATAAATGACCTCTTCTTTCAATCACTTCTTAAAGGAGCATGCATGTGATGCAAGATGCACATTGCCGAGGGTTTCACGCTGGAAACAGAACAAGATAATAAACACGGATGTAAACAAAGTGCGATTTGTACATCGTTATCGTGGCAACATGTTGCTTTATTCTGTCCTCATCAGTGGGGTAAAAACATATCAGGAGAAACAATAAAAGCCTTGGGATTCTGCTCCAGCTGCTCTGTGATATGGAGAGATGAGAAACGTGATGCGGTGAAGAGACAGGCTACCGGCTAGTGTCCACAGCAACGAGGCTGAAGATGACATAATGTTTTTCCTGAGTCATAATCGTCCAATCGTGAATTCGGCTTACATCCAGTCCACCACACAACGCTTATTTCACAATAAAATGTCAGCTTTTATAACCTACCCACGTGTTGTTCCACCAAAACACACCCAGGGAAGCAGCTGACTGCTTACCCTGCCACACTTCAACACACACAAATGCTGTGGCCCCATTTCTTGGACTTTGTGATGTAATTGTTCCATTTCCTTTCCTAAACTGTTGTCGATAAGCACTCTGCCTCAAACCTGTTGGCTAAAAGTGCCCTATAAATAAACCTGGCTCAGCCTGATACAGAAGAAAGTGCAGGAATACAGATGATATCAACCTCTCTGCATCTGTGTGGCTGCTGGAAAATCTGCACACTCACCTACTTTTGTGCTTTGATTGTGTTAAACCAGCTCAGGTAAACTGAAGATTAAAAATTCCAGAAAACCTTCAACCTCAAAAACACACACTTCTCTGGCTTTAAAGCATGTGCATGGTATATACTGTATGGGTCCGTGAGGGTTGGAGGGAGATAAGACCTCAATATGAATGATATCTCTATCAAAGTGGGCCGCGAGATAAAGGACCATTGCACATTTTACAGCAGGTTTAATACAGTGACCAGCGAAAGCGGGATGAAAGGGAGCCGGTGTTACTCATTCCAGTCACCTTGCTGTGACCCTGGACCAGTCACGTGGCTGTTTACATGAATTTAGTTTCAACAGCACTAACTTCAAATTAAATTCCAACGACCGCATCACTGCAGAGCTGAAGCCTCACGTTTATATCCGATACTGAGCTCTACAAATTCAATTTTCTAATTTATATTTTATTATCGAAATATAATATTGTCAGGGATACATAGTGGCCTTGTTTTCAATATTGAAATGTTTTTGAGGAAATCAGGCTTTTCTAGAAAGAGTCAGTTCACACTAATGACATAAAAACAGAATTTGGAGCTGTGGTTTTATAGTAATCTATGACAATTTATTGTCTCATAGTAATTTTTTCCTGTGTGTGCATAGTACTGAACTCTGTGTGTGTGTGTGTGTGTGCGTCCAGGACAGGAGCTATTCACGTAGGTGACCGGATCCTGGCTATCAACAGCGTCAGCTTGAAAGGGAAACCCCTGAGCGAAGCGATCCACCTGCTGCAGATGGCCGGAGAGACGGTCACCCTCAAGATCAAGAAACAGCTTGACAGTAAGGATGAACTTTAGACTTTGAATTTTCAAATTCAACGTTCTTGATCTTTATAACGATTACCAAGCTTCAGCCTTCTAATTCACACACTTTAACCTGCCATTTTCTTCTTCAACAACCTTTTGAATAAGAATTACCTGAAACTGTGAACTCAAAGATTCTTACATATTTCCTCTCGTGATGACTTGCACTCTGAAAACAGGCCTACCGTCTCGAGATGTCTCTGTCGATTGATGATCGTTTTATTGGACAAACCTTATTCCAACTTTTTCCAGATTTAGAGGAGAGGAAGGCCGCAGAGGCGGAGGACACAACGGAGAATGAGCTCAGTGACCCTGAGGAGGACGATTTGACGGACAGCCAACAGACCAATAAGCTGTCAGAGCTTTACTCCACAACCATTCCCAGCGTGGACTCTGCCATGGAGTCATGGGACGGCTCAGGGCTGGACGCCGGCTACGGCAGCCAGGGTAAACTTTGGATTAACACATGTAGCATTCTTAACTCTTAAAAAGGTTTTCTGTGGGTGAGCTGCATCTAGTTCCTTCGCTCCTCCTGCAGGTACGTACACCCACCAGGCAGCTGGTATCGCCCTCCACCCCCATGAGTGGCGAAGCGCCAAGCAGCAGCGCAGCACCACGCCTCCTTCTGGACGCCGGAAGAACTACCCCTTCAGCGACGGAGGCTTCAGTGAGGATGACTGGGACAAACCACCTGGGTAGGACTGAGCTTAGTTTTATCTTTCAGCTGTAAAGTAGTGTGTCCTTCTTCTTTGAATGCACGCTGTACAGTGCAGATCTTTTCGTTCCATCCGAGCAGCCATTGGTTTCCATTTATTGTTGAACTGCATGGAAATCTGATAATGAAGACTTGAAACTTGCTTCGTTTGTCTAATCAATCACACTGAACATCAAGTCATCGAGTCTGCAGATTTATTGAAGTCTGTTCATTGTGGTGATTACACAACCTCACTGAACAACTTTCAACAGTCTGTTACTGTGTTCTTGTGCCTGACAGGAATAAATGGAAACCAGAGGATGTCTGGAACACTGCAGCATGTTTTTCACAATGATAAGCTGTGATCTAAATAGTATGTGATTGAAATGGGTTACACATACCCCATAATAGTTATTTTCACACTACAGTGGTGGAGCACAGAGCCAAACCTATACAAACGTGACACTGTCTAACAATGTACAATCTCAAATAACTGTAGTGAAACTAACAATTATTTTATAATCAAAGAATCTGTCGATTGTGTTTCTGTACAATGTAACGACAGTAAAAAGGTCTTTGCCTGTTTTGTCCAACTAACCGTCCACAACTTTAAGTTCAATGTATAATGATATAAAATCAGGAAGAAAGTGTTGAATTTTCACATTTGAGAAGCTGAAACTGCTAAACTGCATTTTTGCTACTTAAATAATTTGTATTGTATGTAATTCTTTAACATTATATGTGATTTTATTTTAATTAATTTCTTTCACTCTAATGGACTAATTGTGTATCTTCATCTGAAGCCAGAGAGACAGAGACTGTATCTGTGTGTAGAGATGAGTCAGGAGGTTAAGCCTCGTGAGGATAGCAACATTCGCTGGGGTTATATAACACTAATGGGGGTGGAGAGATGGTGAGACACAGTGAAAGTGAATTAATCTTGTCAGTCCAGAACATTCAGTGTTAACAGATTACTCATGTTGGACTGAAGCAGGACGAGGAGCCTTGTTCTGTACTGACTGCTCTGTGTTCACATGATGCTGCCACACAAGAGTTCAGCCTGATACGTGCTCACATTATTGGTCAGGTTTCAGTTTAAGGTGCAGAAAAGTTTCATGTTGTAGAGAAAAAACACAGTTTACACAATATACAACTCATGTTCAAGATTCAGCCCAAAAAGAGTTTGTTCAAACATGTTTGTTTGACTTGTTTGGTGGCTTCCAACATGATTTTATCTAGTAACCAGTGACTCTGTTGCCAGGAGAAATAACTGGTTTCCAAAGCAGCTTCATTTCATTTCCTGTTTGTGTGTGACAGATTTATTGGCCAACAACCGGACGGTATTCTGTTGGATCCGGACGACAGTTTCTGGTGTCAGGCGCTGGAGGATCTGGAGACTTGTGGCCAATCAGAACTACTCAGAGAGATAGAGGTCAGTAAGCATGTAAGCATCCACCTTTAACTCAGACCCCAAAGTTACCACGGACAAATGACCAGCATCAAACCCCACACATTTATATAAAACAGGCCCAGTTGAGATGGATTTATGCTTGACACAAGGGAGTTAACGGCCATAGTTGATTCATAATTCTGAGATATCACAGCATCAAAACCATTAGGACAATGTTAGCCGTAGTTGAAGTGTGTGTGTGTGTGTGTGTGTGTGTGTGTGTGTGTGTGTGTAGGCCTCCATCATGACAGGAACAGCCATCAGTCTGGGTGTAGATGGTGTCAACAAGCCTCCAGCTGAGCCCATACTGAGCCACAGCAGGATGAGCCCGCTGCGGAGAAATTCTCTCCTGCACCAGGGAAACCTGCTCCACCAGGGCGTCCATCTGCACGAGGAGGCCCACCTGCATGAAGAGGCCCAACTCCACCAAGGTAATTCAGTGGCAGATGTGACAGAAACCAGGCCTGCTTGTCTCTCCAAGCACATAATATAGGACTGATCAAAGAAAAAGAAAATTAACAAACTCTAGAGAAGTGCTGTTCACTGTTGAAATACTGTTTTAATCTCTTTTAAAAACCTTTGTTCCTTTCATTCCACCCAGACCTGCACCAGGAGGCCCATTTCAACCATGAGGCCCACCTACATCATGAGGCCCACCTGCACCAAGATAACCAATCCCCCCTCCTGCACCACGAGCCCAAGCCCAAGGCTTCCCTGAGAGTGTCGGAGAGGACGTGGGAGTCTCGGCGGATCAAAGAGGAGATGCAGGGGATTCTGTCCCCGACGCCTTTGGAGCTGCACAAAGTGAGTGAAGAAACCTCCGTCTGAGGACTCATGGTTTCTGTTCTGGGTTATGACAGGAGGTTAGCTTAGCTTAGCATAAAGACTGGAAGCAGGAGGAAACCGCTAGCCTGGCCCCTCTAACATGACTAACACATTTCTTCTGTTTCTCTTCTTTTTATACACTATCTGACTGTTCATTGAGGGGAATAAGTTGTCTTTGTTCTGTTGTGTGTCCAGTTTAATACTGTAGGCCTTTTCCACAGCAGACACTTTGACTTGTCATCACAGGAAAATCACGATGGTCTTGTTGTATTCAAGTGTCCCAGTGAGTCAACATGTGCAGCACCAGGACCCTGACACAGAGGCAACTACATGAATCAAGCAATCACTTTTTGTATTATTATTTACACACGTTTTTCCAACTGTGACATGTCAAAATGTCTCCCATCTTATTTTAGATTTACTACAACTTGAGTTGGTCCATGTTTAAAAAGCCAGTGTTTTGACAGTGCAGGGTGTTATGAAATACAGTATAGAATATATGGTATGGCGGCCCTCCCTCCTTGGGCAACCATTATTCTTGCAGCTACATGTCTTCACCCCCCTGTGGATTTACAGTAAGGATTTCATACAAAGGGCCTGCTCAAATGTCTACAGCCCAGGGCCAGAATAAGAAATACATTTGTTATCCACAGGGAGAAAATACATTAAAGTCTGATGGGCTCACTGGTCCTCAGCCAAAATGTTACAGCCTCTGAATGGTGTGTCATTAAAAGATCATTCAATATTCACATAATATAATACAGCCTTTTCAGTTTGGTTAACCCACAGTTCTTAGAAAAACATCTGGCCTGCATTACTTCAGTAAAGCATGCAGCCAGAGTGAATACTGTACATCCTATACAGGAGAACCACAGTTTGCCACAAAGCTTTAACACTCATACCATATGTCACGTGGAGCGCACAAGTGGCCAGGATTTTCCAACCCTCTGATTGGTTAGATTGAAAAGCAATCTGCATTTTTGCAATTTGAAAGCATTGTATTACATCGCGATAATGATCCAGCTCTACTATCTGTCACGCTCATGTTTAAACTAAACATTCAAAAGGTGTCACCAAACAACCTCACGTCCTCGTGCCGTCTCCTGTAGGTAACAGTGATAAAGGACCCGGAGATCGACGACTTTGGCTTCAGCGTGTCAGACGGCTTTTTGGAGAAAGGAGTTTACGTCAACATGATCAGACCCGACGGGCCCGCCGACCGAGCTGGGCTCAAACCCTACGACAGGATCCTGCAGGTAGTAAAGGAATTAATTCACATCCTTATCTGGACAACAGTGTAGAACCTGAAGCCCTTTTATACATAGTCCCCAACAGTTTGCTGAAGACCAGGCTGAAACCAGCAAGAAGTGAAGGTGTCTGCAGTAAAGGCCTGAAGGAGCATCGCCAGGAAAAACACCTGTGGTGATATCTGACATTTCATGCCAAATAATAAATAGGATAAAGTTATTTATGTCTTTTATATTCCTTTAAAGCTTTGGCCCCCTGAAAATTAGAGTGCGTTGTATAAAAAGGCCTTTAATTCCTACATGGTTCATCTATTGTGGGTGTAAACACCCTGAAATTAAAGATCAAACTATATTTTCATCCCAGTTTCATTTAAATTTCAATGTGAAGGAGTTCAGAGCTTCACCAGGTTACTACATACAGACTGCAGCGTTTAAGGAAGGGTAGGATAGTTATCATACAAGCATCTTTTGTTAGATTTGTGGAAATTCTCTTTACATCTGACAGCAATCAATCAATAAATCAGATGCTCTGAAACGGAAAACAAAGAAATCAGGTATCTGTGGGTTGGACAGCCTGCCTGCCTGCCTACCTGTGCACTTTCGGCCCGTTCCCTCACTGCTCACGACCGGAGTCTTCCTGATATCTAACGTTACAGCAGCAAGCTGCTGTTAGATAGAAGTAAGTTACTGCTTCAGTCTTCAATGAAATGTCCCCGTGCTTACATGCCCGCCTGGCGGCTGTGAGTACGAACGGCAGCCATGTTGGTTGTTTACGTTCGTTGTGATAGTGTTTGGTGTTTCTTACATACGAAGGAGACGTGAGGTAGTTGGATGCAGTTACCGTGACAACAATGTGATCTCTCTCACTCGTCTGAGCGTAGTGATGTAAGGCTAAAGGATAAAAGTAAAAAAGACCCGTTATTTCTATCTGTTACTCGGTTCTGACTAGGGAACACAACAGCATCACGACAACAGTCCACCGGGGAAAAACACGAGTAACATGCCAGCAGTTCAGTGAGACGTGACAGATCGCTTGGGTCATAATTTTACCAATGATCTTGTTTTTCGTCCTGCTCAATAGTTCTGGCTAAGATGTGGATTTATTTCCAACCTGTCTGATCGCCTGACTGCTGTTTAATTCCACTGAAGTTAATTCACTTATTTAGGACAACGTTGTCATTATAGGTGAAAGTGTCAAGTGTTAATCAGGAATCCTCCTTCAACCTGAAGCCAAAGTTGGTCTCAGTGTGTTAGTGAATGAACCAGCAGCAGCTGTCTGCGTCTCTCCGTCTGCGTCCAGGTGAACCACGTGAGGACGAGGGACTTCGACTGCTGCCTGGCGGTGCCTCTGATCACTGAGGCTGGAGACCGACTGGAGCTGGTCATCAGCCGCAACCCACTGGCCAACGACGACTCTGAGGACAACAACAACACTCTGGACCACCCGCTGGACCTGTAACACACACACACACACACACAGGCAGGAGGCATACAGGTGATGAAGGGCAGGGTTATATCTGCACACACACACACACACACACACACACACTCCACCGGCTTGCAATAATTCTACTTATACACAGAGACTCCTACACAGCTTCACACACACAGGGTTGGACTGTTGGCCTACAGTATATGTCTCTATGGAAGCACTGCCACAGTGCAGAAAACCCCCAGAGACGCTCCTGAAGTCTTCAACCAGCCATTTCAACCGATAGGACTCTTTAAATATAGTTTGTACTTAAATCAAATGAATAAAAGCTGTAATTGAGGTGAGGTAATTTCAGCTTAATGCCAGGCCGCAGGTTTCTGGGTGTTTCTGGCGGTGCTGGTACCAGAGGGATCTGCCTTATTACATAAAACATTGTAAGTGATGTTAGGACATTTCAAGTGAAACTGTGTTGATGGAAGAGAGAAACTGCCTTGCTGAGTTTGCAGATTTCATTTGTTTTAAGAGTAAAATAATAAGACTCAATCGTCTATAAGGGGTTGTGTGTGACTGTGGTCTAAACAGATGTAGCCATTGTAGAAGTCCATACTGCTGCTAAGAGTCTGCTGCTGCTCCGTCATTTACAGGAACATTTAGCTCTTTTTCCAGCTGCCGCATGAAGGTGGACTTGTATATTGGATGCCTCTGCACATCGTACAACGAGGTTATTACAGTGATAAAAATCTACATGTGCCATCTTTACACCAGACAATGATGTCATCACAACTGCCAATCAGTTTCTGTTCCATCTAATGATCGAAGAGGAGGAGGAAGGACTGTCTTTCCTCTCCTGACAACATGGCGTCTTTATTTTATGAACCTCAGCTGCAACACAAGTGTGCGGCTGTGAACCTGAAGAGGCCCCGGAAAACAACTGTGTTGCCAACAGAAGAACATCTTCCTGCAACATTTGGACAGATTTTTGATGTTTTTTGGGGGGTTTGCTGATTGCTGGGAGAGTTGTCTGTCAGCAGCTGGCTTACACAGTCAGAGAGCAGCAGATACTATGTATGCATTTAAAGTGGCAGAGCTCATGATTAGGGTTGATGGTCCAGCATGATAAAAATGCTGTGTGAAGTTCTTTGGAGAAATTCAGTAGGTACCACATGAACTTTGGGACATTAACATAATAATCCTAAACAAATAAGGAGCATGTCAGTTAGCAGTATTTCACTGATGATTCCTACACGACACAAAACAGGAACCAACAGAGCTAAAGCTGGAGAGTTTCTGGTGAAGACAAACTTGGTGTCCATTACTCTTTGACTGGAAACACAGACAGCTGGTTAACTGGTTAACAACAACAAGCAGAGTCAAAAACAAGTCATCTCCTCTTTTCTATAGAAGCAACAGCTCATGAGCAATGCAGACTGATTACACACTGAATCCTCTCCACCTACAGTGAGTCTCATTTAAAATGCTCCACACACCACAGACCCACCACAGACCCCAACCTGGTACTGCTGTTCAGCTTCGTAGGAAGGAGGCACGAGATCGAGAAGACACACGCACACACACACACACACACACACACAACCAACGAGCACAGATAACAAATGGACATTAAACAATGCAGTATGTGTGTGTTTGTTCATGTTTTGTGTGTTTGTTGTGTTCCTGCATCATGATGTATGTGTGGGTGTGTGTGTGTGTGTGTGTGTGTGTGTGTGTGTCTGAAAGGCTGTATACACACACTGTCACTTGATTCGGCTCTATGTACTACAATACTACAATATAATTAGAGCTGCAGCGAATTCAAAAAGCTTCGTCCGTGTGGAGGAAAATTCAGATTGGACGGATGGAGGCTGAGTTATTAGTTTTCTCTACAGCAGAATCTTTAGCTTCCAACAGAGGTCCACAGTGTTCGTAACAGATCTTAATCTGTGGCTGGATGTTTTTGGACCTTTTAAATCAAACCACAGCTGTTAATCCTTTGAACCGGTGCCCGTCCGAGCCGTGGAAGGGCTCCAACGGTCAAAGTAGCTCAACCCACTGAGCAGCTCTGACTGACAGGAAGAAATCTGAACTATTTCCTGACTTTTCTTAACCCTCCCACCTCTCCTCGCCTCCTGTTTGGTAACAGCAGAGATTCATTCACCTCCTGTTTATATGAGTTTCTCTTGTTCCTGCCAAAACCTCCTTTACCCCAATTATCTGTGGATTAACAGAAATGAGACTGGCTCCCCTCCTACACACACTGTGTGTGTGTGTGTGTGTGTGTGTGTGTGTGTGTGTGTGTCTTTTTTCTTTAATATGTGTCCCTGTGTGTTTGATGTATGTAAGCACAATAGAGAGAACTAATAATACAGTGTGAGTGTGTGAGACGACACATCACACAAAGATAATGCATGTGAGAAAGCGAGTGAGAAAGAGAGGACAGAAAATAGTCTTTGTCCTCTGAAGGATTGGAAATATTCAACAGCAACAATCAGAACCTGTTCTGTGTCTGTCTTCTCTCTCTCTGCTCACATTGTTACACAACAGTCAGAATCCAGCTGAGCTCTGTACACGTGTGTTAACGTACGTATCTATGGATGTGTGTGTCATGCAGAGAGTTAGGTGGTGTACATTTCATTGTACAGTGGTGATATATTTCAGGGCTATGGGCCGTTACAAAACCCCAATGAGACTGAAAACAGTATAAACTCCGCTTTTGTGAGCGAGACGGAGAAAGAGAACTTTTTCATGAATAAAAAAAAGGGACATTTACCTCTTTCCAAGCACTTACTACAAAAAAGAAGCACACTGTTGAATACCATGCACTGTAAGTATTTTCATGTACAACCGAACAAACTTGTTGAGTGTTTTTTACGCAATGTCAAGTGGCCAAAATAAAAAAAAGTTTTGTAAAGCAACAACAAAAGAAAAGAAGAGAAAATGCTGAGAAAAGCCTTCCAAACTGGTTCTGTTGGGTTTTATGTGTGTATGTATGTGTGTGTGGTCATCCATACTCCCTATGCATTTCTGGGTCAAAGGTCAGTTTAAAGCCCAATCCGGAAGCGTAACAGAAGTCTGACGGATGACTGAAGTCTGTAAGAAAATCTAAAATATTCCTCCCAGGTTTATGATCTGATAAATTTAACAAATCACACATTACAGTTAAAACACACAATATGTAGTATCCTGCAGTTAGGGGTCTCGCAATCAAAACAAGAAGAAAAGATGTTGTGAAGTAGCACGGGATCATGGGAGTTATTTCTCTGGTGAGCGGCTGTGAACCGAGCTGCCGATAACTTCAGATCCAGACTCCAGATTACTCAAAAGACTCAAAGTATAGTCGCTTTTAGCCATTTTAACACAGAAACTTACATATTATAGCTTTAAATGGTTGAAATTACTGTGACAATGTACATTTTAAATAAATATTATAAATTCTTAAGTTACTAACTATTGAATTTTGGGGAAGAAATGTTGCCCGACTGTTTAATCTCACCGGCCTGTGGTCACCCCCCGAGCCGGCTGCAGGACGTCATTGTTACATCTGACGTGATTATATAATCAGACATGTATTACATCACCAGCTGCAGTAAGGCGTTCTCACGTGCCCCCCCGCCCCCCCCAAACACACAGTCACATGTTCCGTTTTTTTATGGTTCATGGAAACCTAAAGCAGCCTGGTGTTCCCTGCTGTTCCTGGTTCCTCCTCCTGCCAGCGCTGGCTTCCTGTGAGCCGTTACTCTGCCGTCGTATGGAGACGCGCTCACTGTTTCTGTTCAGTCACGCCTTCCTGTTCGAGGCTCTTTGTACCCCGCGGCGGCCATGTTGGAGGTTCCTCTGGCACCACTTTGCATGTTTACCAGAAAAAAACAACTAACTGTTAAGCTGCGACTCCGGATTGGGCCGTTAATAATGTATGCGTTGATATTGTGGTTTTTTTTTCAAACTGTGTAAAGTTCTATTCTATGTAATATAGTATTTTTCTATGACGATATTACTCTTCCGGAACACGGGAGAAAATACAAAAGAAATGATCGAGGGGAAAATAAAATGTATAACTTTGCTGTTGTTGTCGTTTTGTTTTTTTCATTTTCTATGAAACAAAGAGTGTACTGCTATACTTCTCTTTTCAAGAAGAACATGAGAAAAGATCTGACAAAAGAAAAATAAAACGTCTAATTTTACGTGGGCTTGGCCTGTCTTTATTTGCCTCACCGTCGTGTGTGTGACTGTTTGAATCACAGCTTTTCTTTTATGCCAGTTTTTCATCCAGTGTTTAGTAACTAAAGGAACCTGGTTTTTATTGTAAAAGTGGAACTAATACAAACTTTCAGAGTATAAATCCTGTTTCTACCACTCACACTGATGCTGCATGTAACAAACATGCTGCAGCACAGACACATTTACATGTTCTGTACTGTTAGTGTCTCATTCAGTGTGTACGTGTCGGTCTGTTTGAATGTATGTTTTTATTCCCGTGTGGAAATTGTGTGTACACGTGATGTTTTTTTCTCCCACTCTGCTAAATGACATAGTTCATGTTGTGTGTGAGTGTGTGTGTACTGTACATTCTGCTTCTGCTGACTTAATTATCCCCAAGAGTCTCCTGTTACATAACAGATACAACACACACACACACACACACACACACACACACACGGCAGTAACTCATGGAAAAGTATTTAAACAGCCAATGCACACTATGTGCACATTTACACACACACAAACTCACACAAGCAGCCCCTGAACACACACACCTACAGTTCTACTGACATGCACAGAAACCAGCCAACCTTGAAACAAGACATTCTGTCTCTGGACTGTATCTGAAGTCTTCATCAGGGTTTTCCACTAGCAGTGGTGGAAAGAGACTAAAGCTGGGGACAGACTGAAGACCGGCTGAGACCTCCAAAGACTGGACGAACAACAGACACCTATCGACTGACTTCCACCGTCACATGCAGCAGCACGGACTGAAAGACTGAGTACATCCAGAGGCAGCACACTGGGCGACAGGTGAAGTGCGAGTACAGGCCTACACAGGTTATTGTGTAATGTTATTTCTGTGCCAAAACAGAAAAGAACATCCAACAAAGACAAACCAGTCTGATTAATCATCACTCACATACCAAATCACATCCATGGTCTCCTCACTTATTGTATATGTCCTCAAATATGTCATCGATAAGGAAGCTGAAGGTCAGAGGTTCAACCTGTGGCTCCCCAACTTCCTCATCGAGGAGGGAAGTCCAAGGTGCTTACAGGTCCAACACATTACAGACTGCTGTACTGAGCGTTCAGACCTCCTCAGTCACTATTCTTGTTTGTGGACCACAAGCCTGCTTGAATTTCACCCACCGAACAGCTTTCACTGCAAAAGTCAGTTTATCAAACACTCGTTCTTTCTCCAGTGCAGGTCAGCTCCATGAGACGGGGGGGCGACTTACTTCCTCCCTCCAATAAGGAACTTACTACATGATTTACTTTAAATGGCAAAGTGAAAACAGCTCACTCACAGTGATTATTATACTGATCGGCTCAATCTGCAGCTCCTCTGTGCTTTACGGAGTTTTACAAGTTCGGGCTCGTCATTTCTGTCCGGCTACAACTTTATTGCTCTGTTCACTGTCACGGCTCTCATATCGCCGTGCCAGCCTACTGCTGGCAGGTTAAAAGAAGAAGCACATGTTGTGTCAGAGAGGTTGGCAATAAGCGGACTACAGTCGAGGAGGAACTGCACGTACCACATGGGTGTAAACAGAGGGAAAATCTGCAAAAACAAGTGGGGAGAAGTGCATGTACGGTGTCCCAGTGGCCTGCACCAAGTAACCACAACATCCTGGGATCAAAACCACACTGGATTTTCACATCATCCCACTCTTGCTTTGCCCTTCCATTTCCTGTCTATTTCTATTTTTGACTGTAGAAGAAAAAGGCAAAAACCTAAAAAACACACATTTTTTCTTTGGCTGTGTGAAGGCCAGAAAACTGTCATGAAGATGAAATGGAAAAAGAGATTCTCAGCAGCAAAGTCTATTCTTGGAGCTGGCAGGCAGACAATGGAAATGTCAGCCTTGTGATTCTTTCTTTAGGGTCCCACTTATTTAAAGCTCAGACCGCAGCAAAGCAACAGCCAAATTAACATTTATATTATTCAACAGCAGGTTCAACATCCCCCTGTTCCTGCCGAACTGGGGGGGGTATTTGTGTAGTATTTTTCTAAATCAAGACAAAATACGGAACAAAGACTCGTGACTGGATTTGTGCCAGAAACAGCTTTCTGTCTTTATCGATCACTCACTCACTTGGCATAAACAGCACATTTTAAATGAGTATTTTGTGTAGGACGTGTAAATGTTTTCATGGGAGTCAGTTGATTTGAAAAGAAAAAAAGGCTCATGTAACCGCAGCTATTGAGGGAAAATTACAGTCTGGGAAAATGAGCTGTTTTCAGTACCCAGCTTCCATTAATCACCAGCACGGCTGAGCCTTTATTTCCCTGTTGTGAAACGGATGTTTGGGTCAAAATATTCCATAAACTGAAGCTGATTCCAGCAGCTTCACAGAGCTGCTTACTGCCATTATTTTAGAACACGCAGCTTAATTTGGGGGTTGTTGGTGCTGTTTCTCTCTTGTTTTTAGTAGTTAGGAGCTTACTGCGGGTACGTGATTTCTGTTTTGGGTCATTTTTGTTTGGTTAGGGAAGCACAGGTTGGATTGATTCACTTTCTGCGGGTTGTAGTGCCTCCATGAAGCCAAGCACAAGCTCTTAACTTTGGGAAAATACATTTGTTAAGGGGTGGAGGGAAAAACAGTCACTCACCACAACAGTTCGCAGAGCTGCAAAGGTTTGTGCATCACATGATTTAACATCAGGAACATGGAGAGCCAGCTGACGGCCGGCCTTATATCCTCATATGCTGCCACGAATGAAGCACCTGGGCAATCACTCAACCCGACCAATCACAGCAGCTCACCTGCAGCTCATCAGACACACAACTGTTCTCAGCTTGGTTCACACTGAAGAGAGGCATGATGGGAGAAAAGAAACCATCAAGATGAACACGTGTAGTTAGAATTGAGATTATTGCAATAATGTTTCTGAGGAGTTAATGCATCTGCTCTTAACCACGCTGCTGTATTCGTATCATTTTTAAATATGTACACATGTGCGTTCACAGATGTTTAGATTCTATCTGCAGTCATTATATTATCTTTAGATACTAACTGGTGTGCACAGAATAAAAAGTCTATGTAGGCTACAAATACTGCATGGAAACATGTAGTTCGTCTTAAATTCTACTGAAATAGTTCTGTGTAACATCCAAAACTTACTTTCCAACCAAATGTGCGCTGCTTTTCGACTTGTTTGAGCCTTAACTCAGCTAACCAGTGTTTCCTGGGGACAGCATTCCCTCAGTTCCAGCAATATAATCAGGTGCCAGATGACATGTATCTTAATTACAGACAGTTACAGTTACCATAGAGCAGTTTTCAACCCATTTGATTACTCTCACATATTTAAGCAGCAGCGAATGTGCTGGAATGCAACCTCCTGCGTTGGCTTGAATACCTTCCATCTTGTATTACAGGCTTTGTAGGATTAAAGTTTATTATGTTGTCAAGGGGATTTAGGTACGTAAGTCCCTCGAGGTTGGGAAATTGAACTTGAATGGAATGATCTTTGTGTGTGTGTGTGTGTGTGTGTGCAAGACAAACGTCACCCAGACACATGAAACTCAGAACACATTTTCTGAAGACAAATTTTTTATTAAGAAATAAAAAAAGTTTTACACCTTTGTAAAACCTGTTCAAACACATATTTTTTTTCGTTTTTTCTAGCTTACAGGTTGGCCATAGAAAGAAAAAATAAAAGCTTTCAAACTCTTTTAAAAATGTTTTTTTCTTCACCAAGAATTAAAAAACATTTTCCCATGTACATTCTGAAAAAGGAAGGGCTGGTATACAGTATAATGCAGGAGAGACAGAGGCATTGTCATTGGAGACCATGATCAGAATGAGTCTGACGACAGAGAGGATGGGGAGGACGAGGGGAACTCCATTTCCCAGGGGCCTTTACACCGAGATTGCCATCATTTAAGTAAATGAAAGGAGGAAAGATGATTTGTAAGCCTTTTGTTTCATTATTAGAACACGGTTCTCACAAGTCAAAACTCAAAGCTAAAAATGCCGAAAATATATTTAGGTTCCATCATAACTGTGGTTCTCTGCGTGAGGACGGCATCTTGTTCAAACTTCAAAGTTCATCTTTGCATTAAGGACGCAGCCAGGAAATGGAGCCCCGTCCTTGGTCCTCTGCAGCCCTGCAGAGTGACTGCAGTGATGGAACAGGTTTGGGGTCACCTCTACACATCTGTATGGTCTAATGTGGCATCTAGATCACAGAAACAGACAATCGGATTCGGAATCCTGCAGATATGGTGGTGTTTTCATGCCAGTAATGAACAGGATTTAGGCAACATGGAATTTAAAATCAGGCTATCTGTTCCTGTGTAGATGTAGTTTGGTATTTCAGTTTCTTTGATAAAGCACTAAGGTTGCAGGGATGGCAGAGGGGAGTTCCATTTAAAATAGAAATGTCTGAATAAGCAGAATGTAGAAATTGCATACGAGATTTTAAAGAAAAGCCCACATTGATATGCTCTAATCTGGGTTTTATTGGATTTCCTGCTTATGTTGCTGAGCGGCAGGCTTCCCGAAAGCAGCCGAAATGACTCCAAGGTATTTGTTCCATCACAAGCAAATTAACTCCCAGCCTTCAAGGTACTGGTTGGATTTTGCACATATTGCTGATGTAGATTAGAAATGGTGAACTTTGGTGCTGGCGTGCTTTTGGAAGGCTGCTTGTATTTAGCAGTACTGAGATAAATATAGGCAGGTAAAAAGATGGTGGGCTTAGTGGCAGTGTTACTGTGTTTCACAAACTCACAACTTCGCAGTCTGTCAAAAAAATTAAAAATAGCATTTCACTATGAAGTTCAGTTTGATGTGACAAAGTTCAGTAATCATTTTATTTCAGTGCATTTCAAACCACGAGATCTTTGATGGAGTAGTGGCTTCATTTGGTTTAGTTCCACACTGCAGAGCATTTTGTGGCGGGTTTTCATTTAACTGGACCCCCTGAAGATATTGGGTTAGTACCACCTCTTGGAAAAACAGCATGAAAAGTAAAAGTATTCTACAAAGTATTGCACGTAACAAATTGTAGCTTTTTTTCTTGGTTTTTTGATTGATAGTTGTACATGTTACTCCAATGACAGAGGTTCAAATACACTATATTTGGAATACAAAAGGCAAATGTGACAGACACACAATCAAAAACAAAATAAGACAAGAAACAGCTGAATTCAATAAAACAAGATGAATGAAAATAAAAAGAAATGAATTCTCTTTTTTTCACCCTAAAAAAGAAATCTTCAGAAACTTTACATTCACCCGCAGGTGACTTTCACATTTCAACATTCGGCGGTAAAAACTTGTGCATCGCTAATGCTTCGATTCTCTTGCAAATTCATTATCTCTGAGAAAAACTGGTTAGATTAGGTTAACAGGGGGCTAACTGAAGTGGAGTGTAAGAAGGCAGAGGGACTGGTACACACTGTAAATATACACAGAGGCAGAATAAACCAATAAATGACTGCATTAGTTATTGTTTCTGGTCCACGGTTCCCCTCCAACAGAAGGATCTCAGCAGCAGGGAAGAAGACGTTCAGCCGGATTTACACGGCCTGAACATATCTGAGTCGGGTGTTTACAACATTTCTACTGAAGGCGCCACATTAACCAAATTTTCCATTTTGTGCATCTTCGAAACGATCAATCTGTGTAACAACCCAGAAATGTGGAAATGTCACAGATGCACCAAAGCTGAAAACCTGAGGAGTCAAAACTGAAGGTGAGACACAATCTATAATGTTTCTGATTATGTTCTTACTGGACGGTGCTGACACATCTTTCCTTTCAGTGGTAACTCTTTATTTCCTTCCACCTTAGTGCAAAGATCCTTCAGGGGAATCCAGAACCAGATCTGTACAAAAGTTTAAGATTAAAACGAAGCTTTGTATCTGTATTAAAATGGGAGGTCTGCAATGGGAGCTTAACTGTACAAAGACGACTTATATAGGAAAAGTTTGTTACTGTATGAAAATATATGTCTGCGTGGATTTGGTTTCACAAATCCCTTTTAATGATATGAACTACTTTATTCTATTTGAAGAAATTAAAATAAACGGACAAAAATATGATGAAAGCTTAGATGAAACACGAAATGCGGCCCTGGCTTCACGACCACTTCTGATGTGATGTCGCCGGTCGAGTTCCTGCGACGCCTGTGTACTGTTCGACTGTTTATCTGACGAGAATGAATCCTTTACTTACATTTTGATCTATTTTAATGTGTCTGCTTGTAGGAGAACAGAAGCACTTCAAGCTAAACCTTAAGTGTTTTGACAATATTCAGAGTTTTTTTTTACTATGGAGGCCCTGAATAAAAATATGGCAGTGTTTCTTTTTGGCCTCATCATTTGATATGAAGTCCAAATTATACAAATAAGGTGCAATAAAAACTCACTGTGACTCACTCTCTCTGTATTTTTGCCTTTGATTGTGGATAAAATAGGCAGTTAAGGTGTGATTTTCCATACTGTGTGGCAAAGAACAGCTCCGGTGGCCTATCTTTTGAATGCTACCATTAAACGTCGGCTCTTTGTCACCCACAGTTACGAGTCTAATTTTTTGGACGCTGGGTTACAGTAGATAAAAGCAGTACAGAGAAGGTCCTGAGTGGATGGTGACACACACACACACACACACACACACACACACACACACACACACACACACACACACACGGGAAACCACTTGTTACACAGACATATTCTAATGAATGTAAGAGTTGTAATGGTCATACTTCTCAGATAGTCTGCTTTCAGTTGGTTCACATCGTCAACGTTATGGCCCTCTATTATCATGAAGAATGTAATGTAGCTTTGCTTTCGTGTTTGATAAACAAAAATCTGCCAGAGTTGAAGATACAGATATTGTTAAAGTATCGCAGGGACACATTCTGTCACCACAGCAATGATTAACAGAGTTTGGACGTAGCTGCTTTCAATGGCGGCCATGTCGACCTCAACATGATGCCGCAGTCTGCTGCACCAAATGAGTATATTTCATTACATCGTGCCCAACATCACAGCTTTCCTTAGCTACAGACAGTTTACTACTGAGTCTGACTTTGAAGGTTGCCAATTATGTGCCTCAAATATCATTCTGATAATCCCAAATGACCCAATTCACACTGATTTGCATGGAATTTCAGTTCAAATACTTCCGTCAATCGTTCATTCATTAGTTGGGGTTCTTTGTTTGGGCTCTCATTTGACGTGAGGTGAAACAACATGGTGGCCGTGGAACAAATGTGACCAAACTCTGTCATCCACTGCCTCGGATGATTCTGCAGCCAGCCGCCACGTTTCAAAGTGTCTGCAAAGGAATCCGACACCCGGACGAGGCGACAGCCTGGTTGGTTAGAGCGTCACCCGACACATGGTTGGGCTGAGTCACTGAGTCGGTGTTTAACCGTCGGCCACAGTGCCCTGTCCGGCTGAATTTATCCAAATGAAATACTGTCCCCTGGTATTTACAGAAGAGGAAAAGCTATAAACCCCCAACACCCACCACCTTACAGATGGAGCCATTGTAGAATTCCCATTTTTGACTGTACACTGGAGTGTACAGAAGAGAAGATAAAATAGCTGCTTTCTTTGTTTAATGCGAATAATGGAATAACATTGGAGAAATGCAAGATGACTGTTACTACAATGGCTGCCACTGTAAATGTATGCTCTGTATAATAGCTTAGTATTTTCACCAGATGAAAGAAGTGTTCCTTCTTCTATGTAAAACTACAGCAATTATCATCAATAGTGAATACCAATAACATTATAGTCTTAATAAAAAAATCTAAACATTGCCAGAGGAAAAACTAATAATAATGTAACTTCCTCTGTATAAAATAAAATAAATCCAATCCAAAATTGTAAGCCAAGAGTGCCTATTGCAGTCACTAATGTACTGTAAACTGGTCTAGGACAGAGAAAGATAGATAGATATAGATAGACTGATTAGCTACTACTGTACAGTACGCCACAGACAACACACTCAAGGGTTTAACCTCCACACTTCAAATCCTTTCAGATACCTTTGTCTTTGTGCAGGAGCGGGTTTCCCAGACACGTCTCAGAGCTCGTTTTCTCTAGGACCCATAGTTTATGGCTATGGGAGATGGGATGTGTGTGCTAAGGTGCATTCAAGAACCAGGATCCTGGCTTGATAAGGGTCATCGGCTAACATGGCTGCGTCAACTATACATTTATCTGACTGGTCTATGACGTGAAGTCTTTAACTTTGGTGGCTGCAGCTTTGGATTTCTGCACTTCACTTTTGATTTGTCACGTTTTGTTGGAAGAGAAGCGTCCAGATGTGACACCAGGGTTAGATTTGGACTGGGAATCTGGCTACAGGACATAAAATGAGTGGCCTGGGACTCTTTCCCTGTGATGGCTGCATTTTGAAATTTCGCTTGGTAAGTTTACTTCCTGGTTGCCTAATGAAGCTGAAATAAAGGGGGAGGTCTATCTCTAACTGTGTATAGTTGATAATCTCAACTGGGACTCTACTAAACAAGCCGCGTCGAACCCTATGGCACATGCCCTCAGATAAGTGCACCCTGTTCTTTGAATCACAGGCAAAGAGCTGTTATATATCCCAAGAACAGCCCAGAAACCTGCACTTGGTGATCTGTGATCAATGTAGGAAACCTTTTTTCATACTGTGGCTACAAAAGGCTGTTTGATTCCAAGACTCAATAACCACTTTCTTCCTTTTTTAGAACAACGGCTGGTTTTCTGCGAAAGTAGCTGGTGGAACAAACAGAAGTGCAGCAGCGTGGGACCAGAGGCTGGTGCTGTTTGGCCACTCTGCCTTTGAACAAGACAACAGTGGGACGTGTAGTCACATGAATATTACAAATAGGAAACAAAAAACAACTTGAGGAATTCAGAAATAGATTTGAAATGTGATTGTTACCCTCTTACGGAAACCACCGAGAGCAAACTACTTCCAAAGTATTCCTAAAAGATTTGAAACGGGAACTTTTTTTTTTCCTTAAAACCCTTATCAGTCCACCAGACAGACAGACAGACAGAGAGACAGAACGCTAGCTAGCTTCAGAAGCATTTAAGAGGAGAGGAGAGGAGAGGAGAGCGATCTCATGGAGAGCCTCCGCCTCACTCCTTTACATCATGGTCTCCACGATGGTGTGGGTGGGGGCCTTCATCAGCAGACCCTTGTTCCCGTTGGGGTCCAGCGGGTAGGAGAGCTCCTTGAGGCCACGATGGTCTGCGGGACGGGAGCTGGCCCCACCACGGACCGGGGCTGCCACCGCCTTAATCCTCTGCAGGAAACAAGACAGAAGGAAAACAAAGAGGGAACACAGGGTGAGAACTGGACGGAAGCCTGAAAACATGACTGAAAACCAATCCCATTCATCCAAAGCCTACAGAATGAGCACACGTTTCCACCCACCTCAATGAGCGGCCCGTCAGACCGGATGATCTTGATGACAACCACCATGGGGATGCAGATCATGGAGGTCAAGGCCAGAGTCCAGCCTATTCCGACGGCCCAGTCAGGATACTCGTAGACCTTGTTGTACGTCAATGGCTTGTATTTGACCAAGGAGAAGATAAAGCAGCCCTGAGAGGAAGAGGAACAAACGTCAGCCTTTAAAGGTTGCATGTGTTACATTTTTAACACCCTTATTATGATTAATATTATTGGATTAAGTTTGTTGGATATCACATTTTGGTTTTCACCCACTTTGGAGACAACAACAACATGTTGATTAAGCAATAATAGAAAGTTTGAGGCAAATATTTCAAGTAGATTGACCAATTCAAAATGGTGACATGTCTCTTTAAGAAACGTGTGAAGCAAAGGCGACAGATCATGATGACACTGGAGCAGGTTTGGGGAAGCAGAAGACTTGTTGTAATAAAAGAGGAAGAGGTTGTTTGTGAGAGCAGGCTCTTACCATGCACAGTAAAGGAGTGATAACAGTCCAGCTCCATTTCATCCAAGCGTTTGGTCTGTAGCCCATCATGTCCTCAAGCGCATCATAGAAATTATCAACGCCTGTGGAGAAGGGGAAATACCTTCCGGTTATTTCTGCATGTAAAATCTTACTGGTTAACAGAATCACTTTCATCCTGAAAGCTGCTACAACTCAAAGTCTCTGTGTGTAATTCATAAGGTGACAATAATGGGCCCGACCTGCACTTACCTCAACAAAAGAAAGCAAAACTCCTATAATGCAGAAATGTATGAAGGATTTCAAACTAAATAACTTTACTTTCATTACATTACGATATGTTTCTAAGTGGATACAATTATCTGTGATGTTCTTTGAGAGACAACTGGACATCCCGTTTAGTGCAGGGAGACATTACAGGACAACACATTAGGAGAAGTCGGTTCACTATTTTCTGTTATTGTTTGAAGGATGGTACTCACCATAAACCCAGGCAACAGCTATACATTCAAAGAATGCCACCCACAGAAGGCACACACCGCTCGCTGCATAGTAATCAAACAGCTGGAAAACATACATGCCACCCTGCAGAGAGACAGACAGGTTCATGTCAGGAGACATTTCCTTTCTTTAAATAGACAACCTGTGCAGGGTCCACACCTCTAGCTGCAGGAGCAACATGAACACCACTAAAGATGATATGAATTATACATGTGTTCTTGAAAGGTCAGGACATTATGATGGTGGACAGATATTTCAAATGTGTCCATGTGAGACTGCTGCTCACGTGTGTGTCCACTGTGAAAACGGTTTTAACAATCATGGGAATCCTAAACTTGAACCAGGCCACGGCAGCCATAAAAAGATGTTGTCATGGGAACAACGGGGGGGGCAGGAAATAGAATGACAGTGAGAAGGTTGAATGTTTGTGTGATAACAGAAAGAGGAGAGGATGAGGATGAAGAAAAGAGGGATGGATGAAGGTGAGCAAATGGTTACCTCGGAGAAAGAAGGAGAGGGCGGACATTAGGTGGAGACCAACCAACAGATGTTTCCAGTTTTAAAGTTTGTTGGTTGGTTTGTGTTGTGAGGAATGAGAGCAGCAACCGTGTTCAAACAAAGAGTTCGACTTACGGGAACTCACAGCGAAGAGCAGAGAGCCAAATATACTAACGCAAAGAACCGCATTGTGTAACCCAGCAGCTCCCGTCAGGGGGGAAGTTACTGATAATTATCTGCTATATATGCAATTCTGTCAAACGTGTTGGCACATAAACAGCCATTATTAACATGTTAGTTTGTGCTCAATGCACTGAATAAATAACAAAAAGAACAGCTCTCTCTTTCATGCATCATCACACTGTTCCAGTACGAGTCATTTGCTTTTGTGTAATGCAGTCAGGCTGTAATTCAAGGTAACGTGTCTACTTTCTGCAAAGTGTGAAGATGATGAGGCAGAAGAATTAAAGAGAAAGAGGAGAAATTAATAGCAGGACATGAAGGAAAGGAGTAAGAAAGGAAGAGAAACGGTAAAGACAGAAATAGGAGAGAAGCAGGAGGACCGGAAAGGAGAAAGATTTGGAAAAACTAAGTGAGTCTACTGTATCTATTAATACCAGTGGAGGGAAGGGACGTTCTCATGACTGGACAGTATAAATAGTCCCGTCATCCCCTGGGGACCAACACTAATAGGGCTGGAGTCTGAAAGGAGGTCAACAGCCACAGTGTATATTTGAATAATGATCAATATCTATACTGGATAAATACTTGGTTGAGGAAGTGGCAGCAGTTGGACAGGCTGTCTGTCACAACAAAGTCCTAGTCTTTCTGAGGTCCATAGTTTGCAGCACTACACTGCTCCTCCATACAGTGGGTACGGAAAGTATTCAGACCCCTTTAAATTTTTCACTCTTTGCACCCCATCTTGACAGAAAAAAACAGAAATGTAGAAATTTTTGCAAATGTATTAAAAAAGAAAAACTGAAATATCACATGGTCATAAGTATTCAGACCCTTTGCTGTGACACTCATATTTAACTCACATGCTGTCCATTTCTTCTGATCCTCCTTGAGATGGTTCTACTCCTTCATTGGAGTCCAAATGTGTTTAATTAAACTGATTGGACTTGATTAGGAAAGGCACACACCTGTCTATATAAGACCTTACAGCTCACAGTGCATGTCAGAGCAAATGAGAATCATGAGGTCGAAGGAACTGCCCAAGGAGCTCAGAGACAGAACTGTGGCAAGGCACAGATCTGGCCAAGGTTACAAAAGAATTTCTGCCGCACTCAAGGTTCCTAAGAGCACAGTGGCCTCCATAATCCTTAAATGGAAGAAGTTTAGGACGACCAGAACTCTTCCTAGACCTGGCCGTCCAGCCAAACTGAGCAATCGTGGGAGAAGAGCCTTGGTGAGAGAGGTAAAGAAGAACCCAAAGATCACTGTGGCTGAGCTCCAGAGATGCAGTAGGGAGATGGGAGAAAGTTCCACAAAGTCAACTATCACTGCAGCCCTCCACCAGTCGGGGCTTTATGGCAGAGTGGCCCGACGGAAGCCTCTCCTCAGTGCAAGACATATGAAAGCCCACATAGAGTTTGCCAAAAAACACATGAAGGACTCCCAGACTATGAGAAATAAGATTCTCTGGTCTGATGAGACGAAGATTGAACTTTTTGGCGTTAATTCTAAGCGGTATGTGTGGAGAAAACCAGGCACTGCTCATCACCTGCCCAATACAATCCCAACAGTGAAACATGGTGGTGGCAGCATCATGCTATGGGGGTGTTTTTCAGCTACAGGGACAGGACGACTGGTTGCAATTGAAGGAAAGATGAATGCGTCCAAGTACAGAGAGATCCTGGAAGAAAACCTCTTCCAGAGCGCTCAGGACCTCAGACTGGGCCGAAGGTTCACCGTCCAACAAGACAATGACCCTAAGCACACAGCTAAAATAACAAAGGAGTGGCTTCGGAACAACTCTGTGACCATTGTTGACTGGCCCAGCCAGAGCCCTGACCTAAACCCAACTGAGCATCTCTGGAGAGAGCTGGAGAGGATCCCAAATCCAGGTGTGAAAAACTTGTTGCATCATTCCCAAGAAGACTCATGGCTGTACTAGCTCAAAAGGTGCTTCTACTCAATACTGAGCAAAGGGTCTGAATACTTATGACCATGGGATATTTCAGTTTCTTTAATACATTTGCAAAAATTTGTACATTTGTTTTTTTTCTGTCAAGATGGGGTGCTGAGTGTACATTAATGAGAAATAAAATGAACTTTTTTGATTTTAACAAATGGCTGCAATGAAACAAAGAGTGAAAAATTTAAAGGGGTCTGAATACTTTCCGTACCCACTGTATGTTCTGGTCATGGTTACTGGCGTTTGCCCTTTTATTTCACTTTTTCATGGTGTTGTTACCTTGGTAACCATGGTGAGTCCAAGCAGGTAGCTGATGCTGCAGATGATAGCGATGAAGATCTCTCTGCGGTAACCCTTCCTTAGGAAGGACGGATACAGATCCACCAGTGATGTGATCTGCCCTTCCACCTCCACAAACTGCAGGGGGACACAGACACAGTGTGTTATACTTACAGTCTCTACAACTGTTGGCTTCTGGTGTTAAATCCACTTGTATTAAGTGCAGCTGGGGCCTAATTCTAAGAGCTTAATTTGCAAGAAATCACTTTTTCTTGTTAGCTAATATAACTTGTACAACTTTATTTTGCCTCACCTTAAATAAACCTACATCTGTAAATTCACTGGTCTGTTGGTGGTGTGTGTTAGTTTCTTTATCTATATGAATTACCCTTTGGTTTATTGTATCTGCTTTTTGTTTGCCTTCAGATGCAGAGAAACCGACACAAAACAATAAAATATGCTGCAGGTGGCTTTTTAAACACCCTTATAGTTTGTGCACAGGTTTGTGCTGATGGCCAATGTGCCGCTGAGTGTCGATAACCGAGTGTTATCACCACTTCCTTAACGTCTACACTCCTCTAACAGCCGTACATGTGTGATGTTCTTGTTTCTGCTGACCTGACTGTCGAGGCCAAGCAGCAGCAGCATAACGAAGAAGAGGATTGCCCAGACTGTAGGGAAAGGCATCATGGTTACAGCCTTTGGGTAGGCAATGAACGCCAGGCCGGGACCTGCAGAGGAGGGGGGTTAGGGGGTGAGAGCAGACAGAGGGGGTGGGGGGAGGCAACATTAGTGTCATGATAAGCTCATCTGATCTGCATCCCTGTGGGAAGAAAAGGCCCCAATCAATGAAGACGCAGAACCAGATGTGAATGCATGATCAAACCTGGGCTACAATACTGCAGATACATGTTGGTGTGTTTGTGTGTGTGTGTGGGTGTGTGTGTGTGTGTGTTTTATGGATTTGTATAAAGCTAAGTATGTCTAAAACACATCTTAACTTACCTGTTGCTTCCTTATTGGTAAACATTACTTATGACACATTACTAACTATATGCACTTAACACCATTTCATACCATCTACAATGACATATTACAAGGAACACTTACATTATAATAACAGAATAATATTAAAGAACATTTAGAGTATAATATGTAATGTACATTATTCTTAGGATCATGTAACTGCATCTCTGTGGAAGTAAGTCATGAGAGAAATGGTGAAGCATACTATAAATGGAGGCGTGTACAGTCTGTAGTCAATCTAGTTTGTGTGTGTTATGTGGAGTTAAGTTACCTAAAATACTGTAGACCTGCAAACATTACAGGAATTATATGAAATATTTAACCTACTTAAGGTACGCTTGATTCACCTTCCCAGGCAGCTGAAAGCCTTTAACATGGAGGCAACCAACTGCTAGAAAAGGTCAGTCAAGTGCGTTTTGGTTTCTCAAATGAATTCTGTATGTCAACACCTGCGTCACACGAGCTATTTTGCATCCCTGACTGACTAAGCACATGTCCTTTCTATTAGGAATGCAAAATGGCCGTTGCAACAGAAGCAGATGCAAACTGGGATGTCGAATTTAAACTTTTTTTTTTTTCTGAGGTCTAATTTGACAATGACGCTGCATCGGGAACTGTAAAACAGAAGTCAAGAAACAAGGAAGCAGTCGTAACAGTAAAACAGCAGTGCAGCTGATAGCAACATACGGAAATATGTTCCATTTTTGTTGTGAATTATGACAAGGCATCCAACCAAACACCGCGTTGACTCAAAAAATAGTACCAACTTCCATTCCCTGAGAGGGGAAGTGTTAGCAGAACATTAATCAATCCTGGAGTAACTCGCATCAAACCGTGTGATGGTCATATTCATAGTTTTCATATAGTTCTCTTTAGTGTTGAGTCAACAGAAGCCATAGCATGCTTATGCTGCACTGTGAAAACCACACTGTATTCTCTGAGAATTTACTCAGCATAATTCCTAAAGCTGATAACATTAATGCAACAGAGTCAAGCAGCCGCAGTTAAGGCAGACTTACTTGTGATGTTCCTGATCTCCCGATTCATTCCTCACCTGGCAGGTGACCTGGCTGGAGTATGAACACTTATTGTATTCTGCTGTCTAGTTGACCTGCTCTATTCGTGGGTTGGCAGCACGTGGACAAACCTTTTCAGGCTGGAGAATGAGCTCTTCCTTAGTAACGAAGTGCCGTGGAGGTTCCTGTCTAGCTCCTCTGATATACACTTCTGTTCTCTGGTAACTCGTGGAGCATCAACCCACTCCCCAAACACAACGTTGATATTGCACAATTCTGCAACAAGGTATTTGGCACTGGCTGTAAATTGGTGACTACAGAATTGTCCAATATTCGCATCGACTGGGCTGGCATCACAGACAGTGTTGGCAGAGGCTAAGCTAAAGTTGCTAAATGATCTTGGGGCAATAGATGAAGCCTGAGATCCATAAAAGCTCTGGACGCCAACAATAAAGCAGGAAACAAGTTTCACGTTCGTGTCTCATCTGATGTCAAACAGGATGCTTTATGTCTTCAGCGTGTAACGGAAGCATGTAAAATCCAGGAAACAGGAGATTCAAACTTTCCAAACAAGCTGCGAAAGCTTTGAGTTGTCTGTTGGCGTGTTAACACCTGTGTTTGAGCGTAACTGGTACTTTTAAAGAACAAGTCAACAGTCATCTCTCATCTGCTTTGGGGTTTGAAAAAGGAGAATGAAAGAAATTCTTGTGTGGTTCTGTCAGAAAACGAGCCATGTCTCATAAAAACAAGGTTTCTTTGGAGCCTCAGCTGTAAACTATTGTGCGTAACACTGTACTGTCAGATATACCTGGACAAGATGTTGGCAGTATGCTGGCAGTTTGTCACGTGTGGGTGGAGAAGGAACCTCTCACAACCAAAACTCTGATGTATGTTTAAGCTTCCACCCTGGCACAAGATGCACTGTACGTCATCACACTAGTCTAGCTCTTCTTTCAACTCTTAACGTCTTTAACTCTTGCTTTTCAAATATAAATTCATCTTGAAACATCTCTGTATTGCCCTGATCCATCCAACCTGCTTTACTCCAATGATGCGCTAACAAACCGACATACTTTCTCACATTCTGCTTTTGTCAAGGAGTGTTTGATTGCGGAAACTTCCATATTCCGATGCCGTCATTTGTAATTAATCAAGGAATCCATTTAATTCATCAAGAAATCCATTTAATATAGTTCAATTCGAAATGAAACGTATTGGCTAATTCTCTTTTGGGTTTCATTGCTGTTTTTCTTTGTAATTACTGTTGTTTCATTTGTTAACCAGGAAGCAGCGCCCACCATCACTGCCGCCTTTACAGAACCCTCGTACCTGACTCTGCCACATCAGCAATGTCCACCCCTTGCTCTTGTGCCATGAAGCCCAGGACGGAAAATATTGCGAAGCCAGACACAAAACTGGTACCACTGTTGAGGGCTCCCAGCAGCAAACAGTCCCTATGTCACACATATGTCATGAGGAGGATTTGTTAATGAACACACAAGGATCCCTTCCCTCCCCGCTCTCCCCTACAGCTAACCCCTCACTGAAAACTGATGCCTCACCTGTAGCAGTTGTATTTGTACTTGTTGTAGCTCCCCAAGGACGTCATGGCGCCCAAACAGATGGCATAGGAGAAGAAGATCTGGGTGCCGGCGTCAATCCACACCTGCACAGTCGGGGGAGAAAATGGGGACAGAAAGGCTGAGGCCTGCTGATGAGGGGATGCACATGGGCATGAGTGCTGTGTACAGGAGCGACGGGGGGGATTTAAGCCGTGGGTAACACTAATATAGACTAGGGCAGTCAGGGGCTGCATAAGGCTGGTAGTAAAAGTTCAGGTCAGAAAGCACCAAATGGACTGTCGAAAGGGTTGTTCGGGTTGAACACAAAATGAATATTTTGCGTTCTAAAGTGTTTTTGCAGAGCGTGTTTGTTTGTCCCAAAGAACCAACTGTGCTCTTTCTCTGTGATCTCTTTTTCTTTATAACTCAGTATACCTTCACACCTGTGTATCTAAATTCATTGTGTAATGTAGTAATTCTGACAAAACTACACCTGAAGTTGCCTCTCAAACTGGCATCTACCGATAGATTATATAATAATACATGCCACTGTTTCCAATGTTTCCAACATTTGTTTGGCTTGTTCAACAGGGAGCAGCACACAGAGATGTTTGGCTGGACACAGTGACCGTAACAGGAGCAACAACTCTGGCAGCACAGGGACACCTACCTCTGGGTCCTTCAGGCGAGCGAGGTCAGGGTACAGGTAGAACTTGATGCCCTCGGAAGCACCTGGCAGGGTCACCCCACGAATCAACAGCACGATGAGCATGATGAATGGAAACGTGGCTGTGATGTAGACCACCTGACGGGGAACACAGAGCAGAAAGACAAGTTAGTATTATTCGACAGGGGAAGTCTGTTAGTTAGTTCTTGAAGCTTGAGTTCTGCCTTGGAAAAGACACACATTTTAATTTGATATTTGGCCTTCTAGTTAACACTGCTGGTGTCATTACAGGGAATTATGTTTGATGAATGTGTGAACTCTGGAAGTTATTCTTGGATCATGACTAGACCGGACCGCAGGCTGTCCCTTAAATCTGTAGCAGTGTAACAGTATCTGTTATTTGGATAGCGGTGACCACACTTGGCCTTATAGGAGTGACTCTATCACCAGAGTTACAACTTGGAGCAACCAGAGAGCATAAATCAGTCCAGACCAATCAATAAAGAGTGTTGAGGCTATAAAAAGAGCGGTCTGGGATTGATTGAGCTGCCTCTGGTCTCGGGGGGAGTTGTTGCTGTAGCTGTAGCAGCAATTGAACAAGGTCTGAAATGTTCCCTTTAAGCATTCATCCGAGGCTACATCCATCCTGCAGTTCTGCACAAAACGCAGCTGCTGCAGAACTCCCCCTCCATAGATCTTTGTCTTGAATGTTACGCTGTTAAACACATATTTGTTTTTTTATTCCACTTGTCTTTTATTAAAACAGAAGAATCACAAGCACGTGGACTTGCCCCCCCCCCCAGGCCTTCAGAAAACATGAACATAGCCTCTATTGTTCTCTTGGTCCGACCACAGTGAAAGAATCATATGAGTATCACCATGTCATGGTTTCTGGCACTCATTATGATACAGCAGTGATACGAGTGGATGTGGAAGGCAGATTTTGTAATTTTTTAAAGTTCAGGGAGTTCAGGATCAGCAGTGCAAAACCTAACCAGTAATAAACACAGAGAATAAATAACAGTAAGGACAGGACAGTACAGGATAACAAAACACACATTTACCTTGCCAGTGGACTTGACTCCCTTCCAGATGCAGAAGAAGCAGATGACCCAGACGAGCAGTAAACACAGAGCCAGATCCCATTTAACAGGACCAATATCTTCTATACCATTGGTGATACCCAGCACATTATGTCTGCAACATGAAAGGAAAGCTTTGTAAGTGTGTGTCCATCTGCGTCTGCCCGGGCCTACACCAAGTGGTGGGTCACGCCTAAACTGCAGAACACTTATCAAAGATGTCGTACCTTAACTAAACTTTTCACATGAACCTTTTGTGTGATTATGCAAGTGAGCATGTATTTGTGCTCTTATGTAACTCACTCCCAGAACTCGGTGACGGGGGAGGTGAAGTTGGTGGCGTTGGCAGCCAGCCAGAGGGATTTGTTCTTGCGGTAGGTGTCCTCGATGCAGCGATCGGTGTTCCAGGGCTGATTGCACTTGGCCCAGGGCAGCTCCGGCTGAAAACACTGAAACACAAAAATAAAAAAAGCAGGATTTACATTTAACTCATGGTCCTCACAGTTTAACCGCTAGCATTGACTGTAAATGTGGTGGAAAGTTGAACACAGCTTCTGTTTTTGTCAGGGCACATTGTAGGTGTGCTTCTACAGTCTGTGTCCTGATGAAGAAAATAATGTTATGTTACATTTGGATTGGATTTGAGTTCCAAGGTTCTTTGTTCTTTTTCTCACAAATGCCCATAATAAACGATCATAACACTTGTTGGCACTGTGCTGTCGGCAGAATGAAGACCAACAAAGATCTTCACACACACACACACACACGAGTGAGGTAAGATAAACTGTGAAGTTATTGATTTGAAGCTTGTATGCATTGACCTGATACACAAACACACACCTACACATACAGTATGTACACACACGACAGAGACCATAACAGTCTTCATGCTGCTGTGCTCTGGTATCTGGGACACTGGACAGGGTAACTTTGACCTCATACAAACTGGCTCAATAGATCTGCTATCAAAGAAAATGAGAAACTGATGTTTTTGGTCTTGTTTTATATTTGGAAAACATGGGAGGGGTTGCAAAACAACAATATATTCCTTATTTAAAGCAGGAATGATCTGGTTGCTTTAGCAACGCCAAGTTCTCCAGTGGATCAAAGATAACAGATTCACTTGTTCATCACATGTTTTATTCCATCATCACTCCTCCAATTGACGATCCTCTGCCAGCAAACTAAAAAGTACTTTTTATATGAACTAACACTTCTATTGTGTTCATGTGCTGGTGGGAAATGATGCATGAAATACATTACTTTTTATCAGTTATTATACAGGACAACCTTGAGTTTCTGCCACACTGGCGTTCCCACTGGCTGCTCCGAGGCTCAGGAATCAGAAGTCACACTGCCCTGATAAAAATCCTGGAGGTTCTCTACTATGTAAGTCATTTATGATGGAAGTGAGAAAAAGAAATGAAAGCAAGGACTTTTTATTGCCATCAGAGTTTCTTTTTCCCGGACCTACCTGGAACAGGTAGTAGAGACCCCAGGCCAGGATGACGATGTAGTAGATATTCAGCAGGGACACGATCACAATGGAGGCGTAACCAATACCTGCAGAGAGGACAGTCAAGGTCATGACACCAGAGGACACAGCAGAGACATTAACAGGCAGTAAATCATGTCCAGAACTGGACCCTCTTTAAAATAACATATATCACTTATATAAAACAAACATCATGTGGGGCCTGAACGAATAAAAGACACCACGTTTCTCTCTGTGACTAATGAACGACTGCCAGCTTCCTTCAACAGACCCACACTTCACCATATTAGTCCCTTTAGTGTCTCCACATTTTGAGCAAGAGCAAGGTTTTCTTTTGCTGGATTTTGATTGGCCAGAAAACAGGATGTAACAGCAGTCAGTCCATGATGAAACAAATGTCACATCTGATGAAATGAGAACAGACGCAGATGATGTCTGGTGGATATTACATTGGAAACAGGATTAGGCTTCGAGTCTTTAATGCTGCCGGAGCCACAGAACGTTATTATATATTCTGGCTACTCTGGCCTCAGGCTACATTACAAAGAAATGTGTATGAAATGATGTAAAATATGTTGAATACTTCCATCTGATGCAGTGCTGCACTGTTAAAAAGAAAGAAAAACTCTCACTTAAAAATGTCTGCAACAGGAGACATGATGTCTCATGTGATGTGGTGACGTTTATTTTGGTCTTCAGGAGCACGCCGACAGATTCTTCTCTTGTTTTTTACTTCTGTGAGTATGAGTATAATACTACATGGTACAAGTGTTTGTCCACTACTTTAAAGTCAAACAAGTCAATAAGGTGACACTGAAGCACTCGTTTGAACACCAGTCACACCTAAAGTTAACCCTGAAGCCTAATTCTAGATCAAGTGCACATGAAAGGGCCTTGAATATCTGCGATTAACATCATCACAGTCGTCATCATTATCACTGAAATGAACCTGGGTCATGAAAGGTAGAAGATAAATCCACCCACCACATCCTGACTCTAAAGACATCGTTTCCTGTTTTGGGGGATTTCTCTTTTGTCTTTCATGTTTCAGAAAACAGCGTGTTCACGGTTTGCTCTGCAGTCGGTTCACAGAGTTTACTGTGACTGAGCTATAATCCAAATTCAGTATTAAGTCCGTCGACGTTGATATTATTTCACATTAGCTTCAGTTCATAAATACGGACAGTGTATTTAGTCTACTCCAGGTCTGCAGCGGCCATGATTCAGTGTTTCTAACCCCTTTAGTTTGACATGTTTAGGAGACGATGAGCTGCTTTTATTGCATCAATATTGGCCTCGAGACAGAGCTGGTGGTAAACACAGTGTCAAGGCTGTGTGTGTGTGCGCGTGTGTGTGTGTGTGTGTGTGTCCCTACCACACAAGGATATGAAAATAAGAAAATCCCCCAAAATAAGAACAGGTGTGGGAGTCGGGATTTGGGTCAAGATTTGAACAAGGATTAGGTTTTAGGTTAGAGGTTAAGTAATGACTGGGCTCGCTGAAGGTCCTCATAAGTGTATTAGTACAGTGTGTGTGTGTGTGTGTGTGTGTACACACTATCAGTCAACACAGACAGCCAACTGAGGCCACTCATCCAAATTAATGTCCTTCAACGTCATTGGCCATCTGTGTGTTTAAGAGTGTGTGTGTTGGTCTTTGTGAACTGTCATGAATTCGGGAGAGTGTGTGTGATTGTGTGTGTGATTGTGTGTGTGTGTGTGTGTGTGTGTGTGTGTGTGTGTGTGTGTGTGTGTGTGTGTGTGTGTGAGAATGTGTGAATTTCACCATCGCATCATGTCGTTTTAATCACTCAGCTAATTAGCCACTGCCACACACACACATACACACACGGTACAGTGCTGATCAAACAAACAGATGAGTCCTCCCCCATGATGTCATTTCTTGTGCTCATCGGCTGACCTCGGCTGACCTCGGCTGACCTCGCTCGCCATGTTTACATTGACAAAGTAAAGTAGGTGGTAAGTGTAAAGTAGGAAGACAAACTGTTTGTTTCGGTACGTCGACAGCCGGATTTTAACTGTTGCAGAGCAGCACGAGTAACAATAGTCCACGTAACGCCATCTACTCAGACATTCAATATGCACTCCTTCCTGGATGCCAAGACTAACAATATGATAAGTGCCTGTTGGTGGGAGTCCAGTCTGTAGGTTCTAGTGATCTGTACGTCTGTCTAAGATCACATGTTGCTTCACCTGGGAACAGGACCAAGCTATGAGCTCAAGTTTTATTTGCTCTGGCAGATATGTCTGGCCCCCCCTCCCATCTGGTTGGGCCAATCACAACAGCTTTATCTAATATGGGGCGGGTTTAATACAATGACTGACAGAGGAGCGCTGTTGAGGCATTTTCGTAAACAACCAAGATGGCCGACGTTGATGTGGCGCTGTCTGTTGAATCCTTTATAGTGTCAGTATTAAACCAACTGGACGGTTTATTGTCTGGAAAAGGACAAAAAACTGCACTTTAAGCTTTGTTGATATGAAAGATGTACATACGACATGACGGCGCTTCGTTGCTCTGATTGGTTGTCTCCACCTGTTGATGACTACGTGGTGCAGATGATTAGACTGTTTTGTGGTGTTGATGATGTGTTCATGTTTTGTTGCGTTCCTGGTAATTTTGCTGTAAGCGACCAGTAGTGACGGATGTCCAGTATCCGTCTCTTGTGAATTACGTGTGTACAGACGCAGTTGCAGCAGTTCACTTGAAGTCCATCAGAGAAACGTTGATTTAAAAAGGTGGTCATTTCTACCGACGAACCTGTACAGTTGCACTGATCTCACTAATGCTCGCCGTCAGGTTTCTCTTTGGATTGGACAGACCCAGCTCTGATTGGCTCAGCTGTTTTCAATAAGCACCACATGAGACCCTTTTCAATCCCTGAAGAATCTGAGCTGTGGGCAGCAATGCAGTTGTCTGGAAGCAGGATAATCACACGTGTCCATTCTCTCTCTCATTTCAGTCCATAATACTCCCTCAGCACGACGAACCCACACAGTAAACAGCATAAAGAGCTGTATGGAGACAGCTCTCTTTCTCCCTCTCTGTCTTGCTCTAATCCTTTGTGTTTTTAATTCTCTCCTCCTTGTTTCCTCCATTCAGGCCTCTACTAGTGACTCCTCTCCTCTCCCTGTGTTGTCTTCCCCTCCTTCTGTCTCCATGTTTTCTTTGTTTTCATCCCACCCTCCCTTATTTGTCTTTATCAGTCCATCTCTCAGCTCCTCAGATCTCGCTGCTCTGCTTCTTTTCTTTCTCTCTCTCCATCTCTGATGTGTTGCCGCACTGTTGCCATAGCAACGTGTGATTTGGGACACTGTGTACGCCGTCGCAGTTGTGTGTGTGTGTGTGTGTGTGTGTGTGTGTGTGTGTGTGTGTGTGTGTGTGTGTGTGTGTGTGTGTGAGTGTGTGAGAGAGAGAGAGAGAGAGAGACAGCGGGGGGGATAATGTCTCTGAAAGTGAACATGAGGTAGAATTAAAGGTTTGTGTGTGTTTGCTTAACACGAATCGTCAGTATCCAACGATAAAGGAAGGTCTGTCTGCATGTCTGTCCTTCGCATGTCTGTAGAAACGTTCATCCGATCAACTTCCCACTTGGCGGGTGTGTTGCCATTTGGACACGCTCAATATATATAAACTTGAATAAACAGCGAGCAGCGCTCTGTGCAGCAACGGGGGCGGGGCTTCAGGGCTTGAAGCATCTCGCATAAATTACGTTGACCGACTTATTCCACATATTTGTCAGTTGTGTCTAAACAGAGAGCGAGAAAGACGAGCAGAGGCAGACAGACGGAGATCAGCTGTCTGTCTCTCTGTCTGTCTGTCCTTTGCATATCTTGAGAAGCGCTCATCTGATCGACCTCACACTTGGCGGGTGTATTGTATTGTAGGATCCAAGGGAGCGCCGTGTCCGGTGTGAAGTCGATCGGATGAGCGCTTTGCGAGCACTTCCGGGGCCCAAGCATCTCACTGCACTATTGAATATTAAAAAGAGAAAACTGAAAAACTACCCACTCTGAGCAGTGAGACAATAACAATATTCAGCTGGTGGCGAACAGGAGGAGAGGGGGAGGTGAGAAGAATGGATGAGGGAAATGGAAAAAGAGAAGTGGAGAAGTGAAGAGAGGGAAGGAATATGATGGAAGAAGGGGAAGAAAGGAGGAGACAGAAAACAAAAACAACAGCTCCATCTGATACTAGAGATAAAATCAGGGAAGACATCTAAGAACCCTAAATGTGCTTTCTTGGAAGAGAGACGGTTTTCACAGGAGAGGAGGTGAGAGCCGGAGAAGGTGAAAGCAGAATAGAGGCCTCAGTGTGTTGGTGTACCAGTGCAGGCCTGGTTGCCTGGTAACGGTTGCAGGGTGAAGTCTCAGCAGTCTGATTGGAGGAGAGCCTGGTGTGACTCAGCCTTATGTTGCGCAGCCATTCCTCTGTGAAAAACAACAGAGGTCTGGAAAAATTTAAACCCAATGGTTGACCAGGAAAAGGCTGCTGACACTGTGCTGCGTGCTCATCAGTCAGATCAGTCACATGTCACGAGGCTGGCTGAGCTGACGGCGACTCACCACGGCGGTTCAATCCACTATGTTTGTTATGTTTGCAGTGAGGCGCGTACTGGGAACAATAAAACATCACTTATCTTCTGTATATATTGTGTTACTGTGTATCACGTGACCAGGACTTCCCCAAAGCTTTAGATGAAATAACTATGGAGGCATTACCTGTGCAGAGTAAAAATAATGTTCTTTCTAGCTTTGTCTGCCTCAAAGAATAAAACACTTCTTATTTATTTATAGACTATGTTGAATAAACTTAAACCTGCAATAACCGTTTCTCTTTCTTGGCCACTTAAGGCAGCAGAAACGAGTCGTGAACATAACGCTGGCCTATCATCACCTTTTAGTTGACATGGTGATCTTTAGCTTGTATTCTCTCTCTGTGAGCTCTGTGTTTGGTCTCCACCTCCTCCTGAGGAAATGTCTGCCTCTGTAGCTGCTGAATGCTGCACTATGTTCATCAGCTGCTCTCTGACTGAGTCTGTTGCTGTTTCTGCTCAGCAGCTCGTGTTCAGCAGCTTTTTACAGCTTTTACTCTGAAAACGACGACAGTAAAGTGGTGGGCCGACAGATACACAATAAGCTGAAAGTCATGTTGAAGCTCCATAAAGCCAAGAGGAGCTGCAGATTGAGCTGATAATTCACCACAAGAGACACCAACACACTGTCAATGAAGTTATTAAAACTTTAAAATCATAAAGCACAAAAAACATTAAGAGCCTTAGTTTAGTCTTTAGAGGACCACCCTTTAAAATTGACTTCTACCGTGCATGTTCCAGCTAAATGTTGATGTGTTCAAGTGGATCTGTTCCCTTGTGAATGTAAAATTAGACTCTGTCTCCATAGTGAGGGGTTTCCAGGAGCAGAGTCTTGGAGCCCCCATGAGACACGACACACCTGGGACCTGTTGATGAGGGGGAATACGCCAAACACACCCTCCCAACCTCCACACATATCCTTCATGCTGTTCTATGCAACCATTCATGTTATTGCCCACAATGTAATGCTACCCAATAAGGCCAACAATTCAGCACAGAGGCTTCAGCGAGGGGCTACATACCAGTAAAGATGGGGCAGAGCTTCTCCCAGCAGGTGATGCCACCCTCGGAGGTGAACTGGCCCAGGGCGACCTCCAGGAAGAAGACCGGCAGACCTCCGCCAAACAGGAAAATGAAGTAGGGGATGAGAAATGCACCTGGGTGGAGGGAAGAGATGATGGAGCAACAGCAGGGAGGACGAACAGATCAACAGAGGAGACGACATGCAGGAAGAGGTGAGATGGTGTGAGGAAGTGAAAACATTGTCAGCATGGATTCAAAGAGAAAAACCGCATGTTTAATCAGCAAATCTTCCCTGTGTGTAAAGAAAGAGTGACTCACCTCCACCATTCTTATAGCAGAGGTACGGGAAACGCCAGACGTTCCCTAAACCAACAAAGCCGCCAGCCACAGACAGAACAAAGTCCAACTTGCTGGCCCACTTCTCCCGCTGGGGGTGTTTGCCCTCTGCCTCATCTTCAGGCCGGGTGCCAGGACTCTTACCAGGAGACGGCTTCAGAGTGTCCTTATGGAAATCCTTCAGGCACTGAAGTTTCTCTTTTTGAGCCATTCTGTAGAACCAGGAGACAGAAAAAAATCCAGTGAGAATTGGTCTAAAAGGAAGCCTTATAATATCATCAACACATCCACTGACAGCGGCCTTATATCATCAACACATCCACTGACAGCGGCCTTATATCATCAACACATCCACTGACAGCGGCCTTATAGTACCATCAACACATCCACTGACAGCGGCCTTATAGTACCATCAACACATCCACTGACAGCGGCCTTATAGTACCATCAACACATCCACTGACAGCGGCCTTATAGTACCATCAACACATCCACTGACAGCGGCCTTATAGTACCATCAACACATCCACTGACAGCGGCCTTATAGTACCATCAACACATCCACTGACAGCGGCCTTATAGTACCATCAACACATCCACTGACAGCGGCCTTATAGTACCATCAACACATCCACTGACAGCGGCCTTAGCATCATCACTACATTAAATCTAAATAGATTTTTAACAGAAGCACCTGCTGGTTGCTGGTAGACCAACACAGGGGCCACAGCACAAGAGTTCCCATCATCAGTCTGGGTTAAACCACCTTTAATCAGAGCTGAATGAACAGAGGCAGGTAGTTATAAATGCTCTGTGGGAAAACAAAGACTAAGGACAGAGAGTATAGTGTGTGTGTTTATTACTCTGCTGGCACCCGACTCAGAGGCCAGGGACGTCTTCAGGAGACAGTCAACGATGTAACGACATTGTTAGTTGAAGCCTGAATCAAACTTGTGATCTTATAGTCCAAAATGAGCAATATCTGTCCCAAGAAGTCGTCAGTTCAGTAAATGTAAAATCAGCAGTGTAATACTGACTTTCCTGACCACCAACAACATAAATGGAGTAATTTTTCGCTCCATTTGAAGCTATGGAGCCGTTTAGAGAGATCATTAATACCTTTGTAAATGTTCCAAACCTTTGTCAGAAGCCTGAGAGCAACTTTAGTCCCTGGCAAACCATTAACTACACTTTACCATGTGTAGCTTCCATTAACTACTTCTTGTTTGACGACATCTCATTTTGCAGATAAACAGATAAATGAGGTTTCCCTCAGTCATGTAAACTGTTTGTACGAGCCATCGCTATATAATTACCTCACCACAAAGCCAGGCTCTTGGCTTCACTGCTGTGATACTTCTTGGCAAAGCCAGCGAGGAGTAAGGCCTGTGATGGTATTCATTAACGGTTTGATTCCATTATATTACAAATCTAATTATATTACCACTTCAGGGCCACACTGACTGTAAAACATAACCTGCAAAACCAGAAATAGCACTTTCTCCTCAGCTGCCTCCACTCTGAGGATGCACTTAGACCTAATGTGGCTTCACTTCATGCCGCAGCAGAAAAGCTTACTTGGTTGAATTTTTGTATTTGGCTCATTTATGTTTGTGGTTATTTTATGGCAGCTCAGATCAAGCTGTGTCATTGTGATTGGGGTCTAATGAACTAAACTGAAGAAAGGACACAGATCAGTGATAGTGAGCATCAGATTAGGGTCAGGTTCCATTTTGGATGCGACTCAGAGTTGGATTTGTTAATCTCAGTTAAAAAAAAAAAAAATCTCTCAAAATCTCTTTTCTATTAGCAAAGTGCAAACCATGCTAAAGCCTCCACATATACATAAACCCTTGATTCTGTGCCTCCGCCATGATAGAGGCGGTTCTGAACACACACTCAGTGTGGAAGTGGTGGACAGGTGAGCTAAAGTCCCTTTTAAATGTTCCTGCTCTGAATGAGCTGCAGCTGATCAAAGAGCTCTTCAGTCTTGTATGTGTAAAAAATTCTAATGGACATTAACTGAAACTAACTCTACCCCTCCCTTCCTCATTACAACCACTAGATGCTGATCTGTGATTGGTCGGACGTCTGAGCAGGTCCACAGTGACACAGCCAGAGCTGTAAATTTCCACCTGACAATGGCCGAGAGAGAGAGAGAGAGAGAGAGAGAGAGAGAGAGAGAGAGAGAGAGAGAGAGAGAGAGAGAGAGAGAGAGAGAGAGAGAGAGAGAGAGAGAGAGAGAGAGAGACTTAGTAGTCAGCAGATGTCTGTCACTGTGGAAAATGTCATGTCTTTATCTCTTTCCATCTGCCAGGCTGTGCCTTCATCAACTTCTCACTTTCATTCACTCTTTATCTGCCTGATATTTACTCAGCACAAGGCTACACGTTACATTAATCCACTGTGGTTTGTGTGTTGTTGCCTACAGATGCACAATTTGTTTTCTATGCATTGTTTCCATTAAGCTTAGCTAACATTTAAAAAACGAAGAGATAAATTATATTAATTTGCTCAAACAGATCAGCACTCTCATTTATTTGTGTTTTCTCTGCCAGTGTTGAACTGTCCTGTCTGTTTGTATGTATGTGCAGTTTGTGTGCCACCTATTTCAGACAAGTCAATGATTTTACAAACACACACACACACACACACACACACACACACACACACATTTGTCTTCATGACTAACTTCCTTGACAGTTACAGTTACTTGACTTAATAACACAAAGAGGAAACTGTGTGTGTGTGTGTGTGTTTCCTGCTTGCAGAGACAGTGGACTCCATTATGTCTGTGATAAACTGTTAGCAGCAGTAGATAGTAATGGCCATGAGTGATACTTATGACTTCCAGTGGACACATTAATGGGACTTACAAAACCAGATACAATGTATGAAAGATGAGAGGAAATCCTGCAACACTGGCTGATGCTCTTTGACCACTGAAAACAGTCCAGACTTCATAGAAAACTTGAAAGAATTGATGGTTTAAAAAGAGAAGTTTTGGCAAAATAACTCATCAGCAAATAACTGACAGTCAGAACCGACCATTCAGCATCCGTGCAGATGAGAGTTAGAGGACCCAGGACTGAACCCTGTGGCACTCCTCACCTGTAAACAGGGACCGATGTAATGGATCAAATAAGGCCGGCTCGGCTACACGGAGCACAATACAATACAAACAGTAGGCAAACAAGTCTGTCCTGTCCTCATTTATTATCTCTGAGGAAAACAATCCAATAAATCAAACAACATTAAACACATATTTCCATTTTAAAAAGGTTGATCCCCAAGACTTTATTCTTTGGCACAGCTGGCAGAAAAAAAAAATCATTCTGTTGGACACAAACAAATCCACAAAAGAAAAGGCAGCGGGGCTGTACTGAAAACAGTAGGTGAGATTTGCTCTCTATTTCTGTATCTTTGTACAGATTCTACTGGAAATATCTCCTCACTAAATCAGCCTAATGATGTATTTTATCTCTTTTCATCTTGTTTCGTTATGTTTTCAAAGTGTCGACACATAATGAAGCTGAACCAGAGGAAGCTGAGGGACAGAGGAGGATGAGGAGGATGAGTTAATGAGATCCACAATCAATACTGATGCACGTTAATATAAATAATTAAGGAGTAATTTGTCTGTTCATATAAATAGATGTTTGTTTTGCTACTTTATGTTTCTCCATCCTCTTTCAGCCTCATTGGGTTTACGAAAGCTTTTACAATGTCTAGCACATTCACCCCGTGGTCGTGCTTTGCAATATTAAAATCCTCTTCTGTGCAGGAAGTGATGTATTTTCTATGACCAAACGCTCCTGTAGTCGTTCGGAGCGACACAGTTCCCTGCAGCAGCTTTCCCTTCGTGATGATCTTTGTGTATAATCATAATACACACAATGTAAAAACTGGCCGATGTCGTAGCAAGGCGACCCAGATAAGCAGCGCCGAGCGCCAGCACTGTGACGGCTGAGAGCGCCACGCAGAGGAGCGCCATCGGAGGACGTCAGCGCCTTACACTGACTGGCAGACTCAGTTCAGGTAAACAGGAAGTGAAAGTCAGAGCGGGACATTAGCAGGAAAAGACGACCGCAATGAACTGTGGGACATTTAAAGCTCCGGCCAAAAGCTCGGCATAAAACACAGAGACTCATTGTCTGAGTGTGTGTGTGTGTGTGTGTGTGTGTTGGGCCCAGACTCATGTAGTGACTTCAGAACCAAGCCAGCACCACACACACACACACACACACACACTAACTACTTACATAACACACTCTCCTATTTTAAGAGCATGTACATTTCCACTGGGCTGACCGCCTATTAAATCCCCTCCTCTCTCCTCTCCAACTCCTCCTCCTCCTCCTCCTCCTCCTCCTCCTCCGCTCCACATTCCTTTCACTCATCACCCTCCTCCTCCTCCTTTCCTTTCTGCCCCCCCATCTTATTTCTGTTTTCATCTCCTCTGTCCTTCATCATCTATCCCTTGTTGTGTTTCTAGCCTCCATCTTTTCTTCCTCCTTTCTCACCCTTTTCCTCCTGTGTCTCCTATTTTTTAATCATCTTCTCCTTATAGTCTCTTCCTCCTCTTTCGTCTCCTCATCTCAGTGACTCTCTCTCCTCCACATCTTCTTGTTTTTCCTCCACCTTCACTCTTCTCCTCAACCTCTTTCCTCCATTGTTCCCTTTGTCCTCCCTCCTCTCCCTTCTCTTTCCTCCTGCCTCTCCTTGCACCTTCCTTTCCTTCCACACGTTTCCTCCCCCAGTTTACCCCCTGCCTCCCCCCTCAGACCTCCGTGTCCCTCTCACTTTCACTTTAGAGAAATAGAAAATCCAAGTTATTGTGATACCTGATGTAAAAAAAATGGAAAATGGAGAGAAGAAGAGGGGATAAACGAGGGAGAAAGTAAAGAGAAAGAAAGCAGTTAAAGGAGAAAGTGAGAAAGAGAGGGATGTAAAGGGATGAGGTGAACAGATACAGACTGGATGTTACTAAACATGTCACAGAACATGAAGTGAGTCAAGCAGACGAAGTCACAAATAGACGCAGAAAGAAAGAGAGTAAATGACGGATAAACAGAGAGAAACAGAGAGTGAAAGTACGGAGGCCCTCTGGGGTCACATGGTGGAACAAATAAACTCTGTTTTCAGAAAACGGAGTTTATTTGTTCCACACACAGCCAATGACTGCCGCCGTCGTTTGGATGAAAAAAAGACACGTATTTCACCCATAAAATGTCCAGTAAAACCGTACGAATGTTTCTCTGGTCAAAGCCCAGAACAGGAAGCCATCGGAGGCTTTAGTTAACTTGGGAAAGGAAGGTTTCTGATGGCAGGTTACAGAGGAATATTTCATGATATCTTATTAAATAAAAAAACAGTAAAGTAGAATAACTTCACATATTATTATAACCGGATTTCTTATAATGTGCAACATATGTTATTTACTGTGCATCAGATGTGATGAATTATTGATGAAGTTAAGGTCTTTCTTTCAGATTACAGATCCAGTGTTTTTCCTACCATGTGACCCCAGACGGCTGCGTATGAATGTGAGCGATAGACAGACACCAGGAAATACACCGAGCCGTGCACACCGCTCAGCTCTGTCTAACTACAACAGTCTGTTGTTTCTTGGCAAGAACTTCTACTAGCAGGTCCACATCCATCTCTACATCTTTTTTCATTTAATTTCATGAAACTCTATCTGTAGGCAACAGATCAGTGTGTGTGTGTGTGTGTGTGTGTGTCTCAGTTGTACATTTCCCAGCAAACCCGGGGTTATTGTGGTTTATAGAGGAGCTTTGACCTGACGGAGGCCCCTGCTCTTATCCTGAGTGAGTCAGTTTAGCACTAAGCTGGGGCTTATAATGAATTATGCGCCTGCAGCTTTTATCATTTTAACCCCACAATCGTGTCATATCAGATACGTGGGAAGTCCAACCAGCTAACTTGCAAATTCCACATGAACCCTGTGGGGTCCGATCACAGAACTGATCCCTGCTGCCAGGAAGTCTATATCATCAGATTTAACTACTTTAACGTAACCATCAATACGGATCAATGCAAAATGTGAACTTCTGGCCACTTGGGGCAGCAGGAAGAAGCCGTAAACACACTGACACCTCCGAGCTCATAAAACCAACAAGTAGCAAACAATCTATTTCACTTCAAGTAGACAAGGAGCCAGACGGGTTTATGTCCAGCTGATAAACGTGAGTCCAACCATCATGAGGGAAATGTCTACCAGCTCATCGCTAACTTCACCTGTCTGCCGTTTGCTGCCGAGCGGCTCGTCCACACATCATTTTTAGAGCTTCTTCAGTGAAAACAGCTTCCGGTTTTGGCTGAAAATGATGCTATGAGAGCAGTGAGAGGGAAGCAGGAACGTCTGAAACAATGGGCTGAAAGATGCCGACGCTCTGTGGAGCTGAGGGCCATCGATTCATTGTCTGAATCGTTCATTCTAAGCACGATTCATCACTGATAATAAAAAAATAAGAGTCACTTCCATTGCTGCATATTAGTCAAACATAGACTTCCTTACTGTGGCGCCATCTGTTGGTAGCACGGAGGAGGACACTGCAGCAAACAGCATCGCATGTTGCTGACAGCCAAACATACTGCAGACACTTTCACCGGGTTTGTCTCATTTTACACAAATGTGTTATCGGAACAATTCGAAAAATTTTATAAATCAAACAAAAATTCTTCCCATAGCAACTGTAAGATTAGAGTTAAAGTCAGCTGTTTTTTATAAACGTCTCTCTGTGATTTATTGGAGGGGATTCATCGACACACACTGTTTCTAACCCAGTTCATCTACTGACCAAACTTCTTATGAAATCTTGTGTTTCAAATTCCCATTTCTGAGGATTCAGTCATCTGTCATCCGGCCACTAGGGGGCGCTGGTCAGTGACAAGCCACCATTCACCTTCATCAGCACGATGGCTGAAGATGTGCTCCTGGCATCTGGTTACAAAAATAACCGCCATTCCTTTTAGTAAGATTAAAGCCAACCGTCCCATAAGAGTCGGGTGTAAATCAACACCTCCAGGATTAATGGGCCGGCTCTAATGACACCGAGTGTGTGAGTGTGTGTGTGAATGTGTGTCAGTGGTTCACGCTGGTTAATATGTACAGTACCAGTGAAGGTCTGGCCTGAGCTGAAGTCAAGGACACCCCCTCATAAAGGCAGAGTAGCTGGGTGATGTTTTCATCCCCCCCAACTCTGTTTTCATTTGTAGAAACTACTCCGGGAAGGCTGTGGCTGAGATTACACACACACACACACACACACACACACACACACACACACTCTCTCTCTCTAACCTCAGGTTACGGACTTCATAAATGATTTAACAGCAAACAAGCCTGCAGGTAATACGGCAGCGTATGACGAGGGGACCAACAGCCGTCACTCAAAAACAAGCCAGCACTCTGGAGTTGACTTCATACCTGCCACCTGGGGAAACATGCGACTGTACACCGTCCCCTTAAATACCCACAGGAAGTGATGCCAGATCATCTCCCATCATGTCACAGCAGGTCTTCATCTGAGACTTTGACCCAACAGATGCTGATTCACCAGAGACTCAACCACAGGACACAAAGAGAGCATTATGGTGAACCCGAGGCGTGTCTCTGAGCTCACAGTGGCCCGTTCCAAAGAGTGTCGCACATCAGCCGACAAGGACTCTACAGAAGCCAAGATTAGATTAACTGAAGCCCCCCCCCCCCCCACACACACACACACACACACTGGTAGGACCTGTTCACCAGTTTATAGCCAGTCAGTGTGCTCCAGCTCAGAAACAATGGAGGTTCCTCCCCAACTAAATCTACAAAGAAGTGATGCTACACTTTGTTTCTGAGTCTTTTCTGCCTCAGCGAGGTGGGTCAGCGGATCTGAGAGCCGCCGATCCCCCGGACCTGCTTTACTCGGGCTGTCAGGGGACTCTGGTACTGTCCCGCGGGGGTCCGCACGCTGTTTCAGGGGATTTTCCATCCTGCCAGAAGTACAACTCTGGGCAGAACAGTGAATCCTTGATTTAAATGAGGAACTGACGTTATGTTAAGAAGATAAACGCAGAAGACGTGTAGAGGACAGGCTGCCTGGACGTTTTGTGCCGTGCTGGACTGTTAACAACTCTAAGGAATTTTCCAACATTGAAACTGATCCAAAATGGAACCAGCTGACTGCGATCACACTCGCAACACTTCTCCCTCCTCAGCCACAACAAGACAACCGGAGACCATCCCCAACACAGTTCACCTCAACATACACACTGCTGCAGCTCCTCTGCCAGCACCAAAACACCACAAATCACCCAGAGAGAGGAAGAGGAAGCAGAGAGAGAGAGGGAGAGAGAGAGAGACTATGAGAGAGAGAGAGAGAGAGAGAGAGAGACTATGAGAGAGAGAGAGAGAGAGAGAGAGAGAGACTATGAGAGAGAGAGAGAGAGAGAGAGAGAGACTATGAGAGACTATGAGAGAGAGAGACTATGAGAGAGAGAGAGAGAGAGAGACTATGAGAGAGAGAGACTATGAGAGAGAGAGAGAGAGAGAGAGACTATGAGAGAGAGAGAGAGAGAGAGAGAGAGAGACTATGAGAGAGAGAGAGAGAGAGAGAGACTATGAGAGAGAGAGAGAGAGAGAGAGACTATGAGAGAGAGAGAGAGAGAGAGACTATGAGAGAGAGAGAGAGAGAGAGAGAGAGAGAGAGAGACTATGAGAGAGAGAGAGAGAGAGACTATGAGAGAGAGAGAGAGAGAGACTATGAGAGAGAGAGAGAGAGAGAGACTATGAGAGAGAGAGAGAGAGACTATGAGAGAGAGAGAGAGAGAGACTATGAGAGAGAGAGAGACAGAGAGAGAGAGAGACAGAGAGAGAGAGAGAGACAGAGAGAGAGAGAGACAGAGAGAGAGAGAGACAGAGACAGAGAGAGAGAGACTATGAGACAGAGAGAGAGAGAGAGAGAGAGAGAGAGAGACTATGAGAGTGAGAGAGAGACAGAGAGACTATGAGAGAGAGAGAGAGAGACAGAGAGAGACTATGAGAGAGAGAGAGAGAGACTATGAGAGAGAAAGAGAGAGAGAGAGAGAGAGACTATGAGAGAGAGAGAGACTATGAGAGAGAGCGAGAAAGAGAGAGAGACAGAGAAAGAGAGAGAGAGAGAGACTATGAGAGAGAGAGAGAGAGAGAGAGAGAGAGAGAGAGAGACTATGAGAGAGAGAGAGAAAGAGAGAGACAGAGAGAGAGAGAGAGAGAGAGACAGAGAGAGAGAGAGAGAGAGACAGAGAGAGAGAGAGAGAGAGAGAGAGAGAGAGAGAGAGAGAAAGAGAGAGAGAGAAAGAGAGAGAGAGAGAAAGAGAGAGAGAGAGAGAGAGCACGATGTGCAGCGTGCGGCTGACGAGCATCTCCTCACTTCCCTTTTCTGCTTCAGGTCGATGAAGGAATTAAATGAGACAAAGTGAGAGAAAATGAGAGAAAATGAGAGAAAAGGAGAGAAGGAGAGAGAAGGAGGGAGAAGGAGGATGTCGGTGTGAAAGTCAGAAGATCTGAGACCTGGAGCGTCGAGCTCCTGAAGACGGAGGGATGAGACAGAAAAGACCCATTAAAGGGTCTGGGGGGGGGGGGGGGGGGGGGGGTCTGCAGCTAACGCGCACATTTAACACCCCCCCCCCATAGTGTTGCATTAAAAGCTGTTAAATTATAAATCCACCACCGAGCCTTCCTGAGCGCACGAGCGCAGAGAACAGCCTTTATCCCTGCACGCGCTCCAGTCCCACCAGCGACAGACACCCCCCCCCCCCCCCCCCAGTAACCAGTAACCAGCCTGTCCTAATTGCCCCCTACATTAGAGACCCGTCCTGCCCGGGACCCGGAGCCGCGGGGGGGGGGGTTGTCCGTTACCTGCTCCGCTGATGTGGGGGGGAATATTATTTTGTCCTTTTAACGTCCTCGCGGTCGCGTGGTCCGGTTCCTCCGGTGTCGGTGGGAGCGGCTGAGCTGCGGACGCGTCGGTTGCTTATAAGCCTCCGTGTGTGACCTTTGTGTCTGCAGCCGCACAGATGAGCGGCAGTGGAAAATCACCGGCCTGCCTCCTCCGCGCAACAGGAGCGCTGTGTCTGCGGCGCCTTCACGGCCGCCTCACAACCTCGGAATCTACAGGCGAGCGAGTCAGGCAGACTGTGAGGACGCGTGCGGGCCGCGGGACGGAGTCCTGAATGCGTGCTGCTGAATAATATAATAAAAATATAATAATATCCAGCCACCGTGTCTAAGAACTGCTGCTGACCTGGAACCTGACTGAAGACTGACCAAGTTTTAACAAACGCTCACAGCAGTAAAGAGAATATTAAGAGTGCTCCAGCTGGGGGCCTCTCTTGCTGCCCGATGCCCAGTCCCCCCCCCCCCCCAGCATTCAGCCACAACCAGAAGCACTTAAAGGCTCCGCGAAGTGATGCAGAAATGTTCAGTTTTCAAACTAGGACTGTGAATGTGGGATTTACGAGCAGCACCTGAATGCAGCGTGGAGGAGCATTAAAGCGGCAGTCCCCCCCCACACCCATTTCACGATTTGGTTGGTTGGTATCTTAACCGTCTCTCATGGCCATGGACATGAAGGAACATGCTGCAGCGGATTCTGCAGGCAGAGCAACATCAGCAGTTTCTCAGTCAGGTGTTCTTTTTATTTTGTCCACCCCCTGTCCACAAAGTCTTCGGTGGTCTTCAACGGTGGCTGTAGATCTCTGTGATGTTATGTAAAGTTATAGCCTGGCATCGCCAGACTTATTCACAGATGCATATTAGTCTGGAACCTCTCAGTTCTTTTTATTTTCAAGGGGCGTTGTCGACGGGCACGACAACCAATCAGAGCAACGAAACTCCGTCCTGTCAGACGGTACGTCCTGTCAGAAGTTCGGCAAACACATATTTTTTATCAACATAAAGTTTAAGTGCAGTTGTTTGTTCTTCTTTTAGAGAGAATTTACCGTCCAGTCTGTTTAATGCTGCCGCTGCAGCCGGTCAGTGAACGCTCCGCATCGGCAGCCGCCATCTTGGATATTTATGAAGATGCCTCAGCGGCTCTCCTCTCTGTCAGTCATCGTATTAAACCCGCCTCATACTAGATAAACACTTGTGATTGGCTCGCCTGATGCCAGTACCAAGGAAATCAGTGTGAATGGGAGAGGGGCCAGACGGATCTGCCAGAGCAGATGAAACATTGCAGCAGATTGGTCCGGTTCCCAGGCTAGTGAAGTGGATCACCATCAGTCCTTGTATGGACTGTAGTTCTATATGTGAAGTTGTCTCACCGAACATCATCACAGTTCTCTCGGTGCTAATATTTTCTTTCAGTCTGGCTCACTACAGTTTGTCCACCCTGTAACATTTTTGTCTGTGAGGTTGTATTTCCTCTTTTTCTCCATGACAAGGTAAACAAATGGTTGGATTTCCATGAAATAAGGTGAGAATAGTAAATGATCTTTCCTCCTGCACCACAGTGAGGCCAAAACTTCACTTTGTACAGGAGATAATTCATCTTCTAACAGGCAGTTTGTCATTAAATGAACAGAGCGCGTTTATACTGAAGGATGCAGCGACTCTGGTTTACTTCAGGGAAACGTTTCAGGCTGCTGGAAAGTCGGACTGGTTGGTCACTTTATGATAAAAGCTTACGTTCAGGCCGTCCTTGAGAAGTTTTGAGACATGCAGATATTCAGAAACAGATGCACCCCTTTTTATGACAAATCAACTGCTTTTGCTGGAGTGTAGAAGGTCAACTTACAAAGAGACTTTTGGCTGAAAGTGTTCATTGTCTCCTGTTTTCAGTGTTGCAAAGGAAAGAAACAGTAGAAAAGAGAATATTTGAATCGTTAGACATGATAATGTCTGATGAGGAAAAGAACAACCTCAGTAACTGAGGCCTGTTTACATATCTGATGCCATATTCAAATAACAGAAGGTGCAGCAATGATTCCCTGTCCTGTTTGTTGGACCCTGGCTAAGCTGACCGACTGTCATGTCTACTTTGTGTACCACATGTTTGGTTTCTGACTGTGTTTCCCTCCTGGTTTTTACTTCATTTCTTTGCTTATCCACTTGTATGCAGAAGCATCTCACTGAGGCTGTGATGGAGAATCTCCATGTTCAACTGGAGGAGCTGCTGTGTTGACAGCCAGTGTTAAAATCTGTCCTGAAACCTCTCTATATCCACATCTTATCTTGAGCCCTTGGCTCGGACCGAATGTCACCCCTCCGCTGTTTTTCAAGCCTTATCTTACTACAGTGTTGACGCTGGCCTTATGTAATGGCCGAGAGCTCCCTCCCACATGTATGTTGAGGCTTTGGGAGGCACAGATGAGGAAATGAACTTAATGCATCCGACTGAGTAACAATAACAGATTGAATATATAAAATGAGCATTAAATTGGTAAACTTGTTTTATTAATAATACCGATTGATTTAGTATCTTTTTCAAAAATCCACAAATCTTAGAGAGAATTGGGAGGGTTAGATTCACGAGCGTTTGTTTTTGGGAGTAAATGTGTAGTAAATGTTTGATTGGTTGTCTCCGCCCGTCGATAACGCCCCTTGGAAATCAAAAATGAACTGAGAGGTTCCAGACTGATACGTATTGGAGAAACCTGTGAGCTGAGCTGACCCTCAACCCAGAAAAGGCCTCTTGAAAGGAAGGAAGAAGGTAGAAAGAGAAATAAGGTTTCCCGTCAGTTCACTGAAGCGCTGTTATATTTCTTTTTTGCTGTTAATGTGTATCATCGTTGATGCTCCGAGGCCCCAGATGCACTCTGGGTCAGGACACAAACATGCACCCGCAGCAGAGCGTTATCTATTTAGTCCATGTGTTGCTGAAGTTAACCAAGAAAGTGGCAGCAGGGTGAAGATAAGGATGGTTTCTGTTTTACTTAAAGTGGTTTCATTAAGTTTTTTTCTTCGTGAAATAAAGTGTTGGACTCTCCTGCACCGAGCCTCTCGCTGGGCCGGGTCAGTTCATATCCACCATGTGATGATGAACCTTACACAACGTGAACAGCAGAGCACTTTATCTGATTTAATGTTGTTTTTTATTACTGCTCCTTTGCATTTGATCTTAAAAATTGGTTAAAAGGCTTATTTGCTTGACTTTCTGTCTGTGTTTGTCAGATTGTGCCACTCTGGGTTTATCTGTTTTCTGTCATGTGATCACATATTATCATGTTTTAACTGCTGTTTGCTTGCTGTACATTTCCTACTCCTTAAATTCAGTTTGCACCATTAAATACATTGAAACTCTGTTGACATACAGTATTCACGCATGTCAAGCTGTACTTACGTCTGAGCTCAATAACAATACCAGAGAAATACAGAGAAAATGTGGACAAGTGGAAATGGAGAACGGACAGTCTGCTGGTGTCATAGGAAGTTCTGACAAAACTCACATCTACTCATCAAAAATCAGTAGAAGAAGCCAGGTTCTCTCATTTCTCCACCATCATTACAACAAACCCCGAATTATTTTCACAACTATTGAATTGAAGTGATGACCCCTCTTCCTGGCCAACAAACTGAAGCCCCCACATGATCTGAGATCAGTGTTTATCCTTCTTCACAAACAAAATGATGAAAGCATTGAGCAGCCAGTCTGAGCCTTGAGCCTGCTGGGTTTAAACATTTTTATCAAACGTTTGAAAGAAGTTTCATACTAAGACTTGATTTCCTTTTAGAATAATTATGATATTTTTGATAAAACTTCAATCAGGTTTTCTAAAACCTCATGATGCAATGCATTTGTTTGGCTGCATTGCAAACAAATATACAAGTTGCACTTGACGTTGATACATGTCTCATCTCAAACTCTGGGAACTGAATTGTTAAAACCCATTTGCTGTTTCCACCAGTAATCAGGTGTCAATTCATAAATTGATCGCTGTCAAAGTTTCTATAGTCCACAGGGTCTTCTTTTTGGGCTCTTTGTGTTCTAACAACATATGAACGTTTCTTCTTATAAATACTGTAACTACCAACCTGTTTAAAGGGTTAATGCAGTAAATGTTATTATAACACATATGACAAGTATCTTGTTAAAATAAGGACATTTAGATGTTTTATTTGTTATGCTGCCATAGAATCCATTCAAAGGTTTGCAAAGAATTTGGAGCATTTCAGCAACACACACACACACACACACACAAATGTAGACAGACTGGCAGGCGGATGTGGAGCACTTCAGTTTCCATGCTTTGGCCGTGTTTTTCTGCCTGTTATATAAGCACTAAGGACCAGATTTGTTTAGGATCTCCATAAACACACACACACACACACACATACACACACAAGCACACATGCAAACACACACAAACACATCCCCACTGCCTTTTACAAACTTCACTCAAATAAATGACACGCTCGCCCCGAAAGGCAACTTTGCATCATCCAAATGATTCATTCTGAGATCTGCTCCAGGATTTCAACAGATTGATGCACGCGTTGACTCTTCCCCAGGTACTGAAACAGAGACACGCTGAAGCAGTTTTGTGTAGTGGATCTGAAGCAGGGAAGCAACTTGTTAAAGGAGCTATTTGGAGATTTTTCACAAATCATTGTCAAATTGTGACATAATGGTAGCAAGAGTACACAAATGAGACAATGTTGACTGTAGGTGAGGGAGAGGGCATTTGATAAAGGTGGGGATGCTTAAGTTTTATTTGTTTAACACGTTCAACAACCACAAGTGCTCAAACTGTGCCTCCATAGAAAGGTACATCAAGGTAAAAGGTGTTTACCTTGTTTATTATACCTCCTTGCAATATATAAAACTGATCTGCTGACCGACGAGTGTCACACGCATCGTGTTGTATAGACCAGTCTTTATTGAACAATAACACTGCAAACAAAGCTCAGCGAATTCTGTTGCTGTTTCACAATAAAAGCCTCCCACTGGCTCACTGTGGGAAACCTTTTAATGTGAAGCAGCTCAGCAGTTTGCTTCAGCAGCAATCCAACATGTCTCCAATACGACTGAAAGAGTGATCAGTAAACAGGGATGTCTGTTACCAGTAGTAACTGGGGTGCTGGAGTAAAATTAAACTCCAAACCACAGAGATCCAGTTTCAAGGTCCTGTCACATAGCCAACCACACCTTCTGTATACCGAGCCAATCAGTTTAGTACAAGACACAGCATGATGGAGGAGAAAGGGAAAAGGTCTGTTGTTGTGAGGATTTGTTTGGGAGAGCCAGGTGAGTTGCCTGACACTGAATTAAAGTCAATCATATCAAGTTTTACAAGCTTTTCAGATTAATAAGTAACTTCCTGTTGGAGCTCCTCTCACTGGAAATGACCTGTGTTTTCTAAATGGAAATCTCCACTACGAGCTCCTTCCTGGTTTAACTCCAGTCCTGATCCTCATCCATTAACTTTGCCATAAACCTTTTTATTGGCTCATTTGACTGCAGGATGAACCTATCTAAAATGTACTATCAGTCACGATCATCCTGTATTAGTCACCATGGCTACAGTACATGGTTGATAGAAAAGTTGAGGTTCAGAGTCACTTTAACAGTCTTCAAAACTTAAAAAATTACCAAAATGTCGTGTTTGTGCAGGCCTGTACTGTGTAAGAATGTAACTAAATCTTGCCTTGGTCTTATGGTAAATAACACAAACCCACAGTGAGGCCGTCGCTGTAGTGTAAACTTTGCACTCAAGTTTTTATGACAGTTAAGTTTCCTGCTGCAAACATTTCGCAGGATCTGATGATGACTAACTAATTTGGAATGCAAAATATACAGCATGTATTATATATACAATAATATATTATATGTTAAATACATAGTTAAAATACAGACAACCTGGGGCTTGTGTGTCCAAACACATTGGTGTATATTTTTTTTAGAATTATTGGCCCATTTATCAAAAGGTTTTTTATCCTTAACTATTCTTTAGCCATGGAATTGGATTTTTTTTTTACTCACCCACTTTATGCAAAGCATGTTTTCATCTTTGTACAATTCAGTTTTCATCTTGAATGCAACATTTCAGGGGGGCAATATCAAAAATCTCCATAGTCAGTAATAATAATTGATATAACTTTTTGGTTCATGATTTATAGACACAAGCCAATTGTTAAACGCTAACAGTATAATGGTTATATCCCCTCCTGTGCTAATTGTTGGCTGTTTCCTGCTGAAGAAACTGACCTTAAGCTCAATATTATATAATTCCACTCATGTTGTCTTAAAAGCATCTGCTTCTTATTCCAGATGCCAGTTGAGACAAACTCTTGCTCCTAAAGGCAACTGGGTTTCTTTTCTTCTTCACTGACTGCAACCGTTGGTCATCGCTCGCTGACTTGCAGTGAGTCACTCATGAACACTCAGTGCTGCCCAAACACGTGCTTTCATGCAAATTATCAATGATGATTGTCCAATGCAAACTTACTGAGTGGGTAGGAGCTGCGCCTTTTTACTCTGCTCTTATGTAAATCAAGATTCAGAGTAGACACTTACAAACCACTGAACACTGCAACAATGTAGAGCCACCTGAAAACAATGAATGTAAGGTTTAATATAAAAGACACACATTTATTACAGGTTTAATTGCTGCTCTTAACATGGTCCACTTATCTGTATATACATGTGGGTCTCATGTGCTGAATAACAGCAGTTTTCACAGGACATGAAGGCTGCTGAATAAGAACTAATGATTGAAAACAAGAACTACAGTTTATTACAATCTGGGTTTTATTTTTGTGGTTCTGACCATCAGTTCTAGTAATAATGACTTTGTCCTTAGACTCTCGCTAAAAGTAGTTCATGAAGTGAAGTAGGGAAAGAAACACGAGCAGCCAAACAAGTAGACAAGCATAACAAGAGGCCGGTGTCAGGTGACCTGGGGGGGGGGGGGGGGGGGGGGGGGTGAAAGCACACCGTTTAAAATGTGACTTTAGTTCAGTAACTAAGAAAGAAGATTGTATACATTCATCATAGAAAGCACCAGGTGACAGATGAAACAGGGAGAGACACACGAAACATGAAAACACCTTTCATTATATTCATTTATATACATGCAGACCCATCTTGTAACACTGTGTAATATTAACATATTGAATTGATCATATTAAAAGTTAATTTGTTTTGGGATTAAAGGAATATTTCCTCACCACCAGTGGGCTCTTGGCTCTGAATAGTTTGTAGCTCTTTGCAGCTGGAAAATAACTAATAATCATCCATTCACCCAAACTTCTCAAACCACTCATGCAGCATGATACTAAATACTGTTCACCACAAACAAGTCATACACAGCTAACCTCTTTAGCAACAAACAGATGCTGTGTGTTTCACAATATTTTTGCTTATTTTGGGGGGAAAAGCTATTTTTAAAATTATATGGACGGACAATAGAAAAAGGTCTTCAAGAAATTATATGATCTAAACTCTGTACAGGCCTAATTTGAATTCCTTTGTCTCAGTAAAGTTGTGATGGGAAATGCAGCTGCTGCCTGGATTATGGTCACAGGCCAAAAGAGTGCTGCACTTCTGTGTTGCACCAAGTCAAAGGGGATGGCTGAGGTTCATGGTTTCAGCAAGATGTTAATACTCCAAACACGTTGTGTTGACGTTTTCAGTATCTCACCAAGACCACACTCTTCCACTAATTTTAACCCTAGAGTTTCGATCAGATAAGATCAGAATCAGAATCGGGTTTTGCCTTGGTATTTTATGTGCATAACAATAAACATAGTGAGAAAAAATGTATTATTATTATTAATTAAAAAAGGTTCAGAAACATAAATAGAAAATAGAAAAATTCACAATAAAATAATTAAAAATGTCATAAAAAAGTATGTACAATATATGTGATTTAAAAGCTGTAAAGTTTGTGCAGGAATGTGGAAAATATAAATGATGGAATGTGCAAAAGCTCACAGTATGAATCTGTGTTCATACAGAGTTCATGGCTGAGATTAGTTTAGTTAGAGTCAACAAGGACAATAACCAAGGAGCCCCGATCCATCGAGGCAGATACTGTAAAGGTAAATCCTGGCTTATTTGGATAAGTCTCACTAATTTAAGTGAGTGATCTGTTTCATTACTGTGGCTGACATGATTCCCTGCTCAGTAACCAAGGTAACTTATGAAGGGTGAAGGGTAACTGTTAGGCTTAAGTTAGCTGCGTGTCAAAGAATTTCCAACAGGCAGAAACAGATGATGAAGGTGCTCAGATTCTGCACAGAGCGTTTACACCACCAGCCCAGAGAGAAGTAATCCACTGGGCTGCCCTGGTGAGTGTCTGTGGGGGAGCTACTGGTTCAGGAGCAGCACAGTTTACCTGGGTATTCTGCTGGAACCACACATTGGGAAGCAGACTCACTGGCCAAGCCGTGACCACTGCTCAGTCTCAGCAAAGCTCTGTCAGACGTTCTTGTACAGTGTTGGTGGTCCAGAAGGTCCTGCAAAGGCAAAAATCTTCACATTGTCAGACCCCAAGTTCAAAGTATTATTCTGGAATGTGAGACAATATTGAGATAATTATGATTTTACATTTTAGAAGACACAAAAGCATCAGCCCTTCTTAGTCATGCTCTGCCAAGCAAAGTGTGCCACATCATTGAAGGTCACCCTCTGTGCTGTCAGGTGAGCTGCGATGGAAGTCACCTGATCTCCAAAACAGCTGGGCTCATGATTCAAGAAGCATCATCACTGTCACAGAGGTTTGCACAAGGCAAGAGAATGTTGTTACTACCCAAGTTTACCAAAGACCTTCAACCGTGCCCACACAAAAACCAAAGCACCCATTGAGATGGTTTTTGGCCAGCTGAAATCGAGGTTTCAGTGAGCTGCTGTCCCGTATCCTGAATGTTGCTGGAGGAGCAATGGGAGGACAATGAGCAGCTTCGGGATCCCATAGATGTGTGTAAATCAAACAGACACCCTGTGAAAGAGTAGCTGAGTATGTAGGTGGTAAATTCAATATAAGTTACTTACGTCATTCCTTTCTGAAGTACTTGTTGATCCGGTCACATCCTGTTTCATGGTTACACACCATTTGAAGAATGCAGGCACATCCAAAATATTTCACATTTGGTCTTGCCTCTGGCTTTTCTGTGACTTCAGACAAAGTCTCCTCATCAATCTCCCTGCAAATACAAGAACACTGAAGTTGTTGAAGCAAAAGAAGAAGAATTGCATAAAAATAGCTTTAACAAAAGAGTCACATGTGTCAGGTAAGCTTTGGGTATCTTGAGCTGCACATGGAAGATTATTCAAGCCTGGTTTGAGTTAACGTCGACAAGACACAGCTCAACTGTGTTGATGGAACAGCTTGAGCCGTAAATGATAGTCGATGTTAGCCACGTTTCCGTTACGCACTAAACAGACGATGAAGAAAAGTCTTTCCCCCTGGTCTGTTGCACAATGAAACCATGTTGGAGAGAAATATTCCTGCTAACAGTGAGACGCACAAATGCACCGGCTCGTTTCCCCCTCCTGCAGCGTTTTACTGCAGAATGTTAAAGTGGGCAATAAATGCGCTGGAGTTGTTTCCCTGATGTTCATGAGCTCCAGACTAGACATCTTAGATGTCACCATTTGCAGGGAAAACCAATCAAAAGCACCGTCGGTGAACTTTGCGGCTTGGCAGATTGTGTATTTGGAACACAGTGAGTACAGACGAGCTGCAGAGAACTGGATTATCCCACAGTAGAGTTGTCTATTAACTTTTTTCCACCCTGAAACTGGGTCATCATTGGAATCCATCCAACTGCCGAGAATTCAAGCTGACAACAGCAAACTACAAAACATTTTCAAGTCATCTTTCCTGTCCACACTAAGCTACTTTTTAAATAAAAACTATTCAAACCTATTGAATATCAAACACTCACTTTTTTAGGACCAGAGACAAAGAATAAAGAAAGTAAACAGAAACAGCTGACCCTCTGAATAATTGCATATATGCAAAAGTTTAAGACAGGAAAATACTTATGGAGGGAATGCAATGCCATGGATCATTCTAACTTGTAGTGCAATTAAGAGACAAGAAGATCAAAAGACAGAGAAAATACAGTGTGCTTTATTTACTGTCTGTCTCCCTGCAGATGAAGCTCTGTGTGCAGACTGCAGGCTCTAACACCATGTAAGGCGTCGTGTTTGCACGGCTGCTGTTAGTGTCGTTGGACGGGAGGTCACGTGACAGGAAAGGTGACAAACATTAGACTTCCTGAAAGAGGCAGAGAGAGAAAGAATACATGCAAGGCCATGATTAATGTCAAACAAGCTCATCTGCATTTGTTTCCTGCCATTTTTTACTCTTGATTTAATAATCTAAGAACTGTTTTTGTTTTTTGCCTTTAGAGAAAATCGTGAAGCTGGATCGTGTCACATTTGTGTTTCTGTATGTATATACATAAATACTGTGGCTGTCCTCACTTGTTGGCTTTGTTTCAAATAATTTCAGACAGACAATTAAAGAAAAAACTGACCTAAATGAGAAAGAGATGGAGGGACAGTGAGGAGGAGTGACAGGAAGAGCAGAGACATCAAGTGTTTCTCACCAGAGGAAAGAGAGGTGACAGACTGAGACACAGACCGGCTGAGTGAGAAAGCTTCAGCTCCCAATGAAACTACATTTCAAGTGCATCTCGGTTCCTCAGTGTCGGAGCAAGACATGATGAGGAGAGCGGCTGTATAACTACAAACCAACAGGAGATCATTTAGAGCGAGGAAGGTTGTTTAAAAGTTTGATGCACAGTGGACAATAATGGAATCACACCACATCACATAAAATGTTCAGCTCTACAGGAAGTTTCACTCAGTTCCTCAAAATGTTGCAATGACTAATGTCACCTCAGACAATGTGACTGAACTAAAAGTGACCCTGAACCGTCTGAACTGGCAGGAGAAGAGTTTGCCATGGCTGGTAAATATGAACAGCCATAGTTTCTGATCACATTACCAAAGGTTGTGAGTGTATGTTGCTTATTTACACAATGGTTGCGGATGACCAAGCTACTCGCCAGCTTGCAAACCTTAACGTGCCTGCAGGCGTCGGGATTTGTTTACCGTTGCAGGCTTAATGTCATGTGCTTACATACATTTCTAACATGCAGATGTCCAGCAGGTACAATGTTTGCAGTCATAGTTAAGCTTTAGAAGAATCCAACACTGACTGCAGGGGAGAGCGGAGGGAAAGTGGTCAGTATATTTGCTCGGGGCTGATTAGGAAATAGAGAACGGGTTGCAGGTGGAGTGAAAGTCAGGTGATGACTGAAGGTGGAAAACGCAGTGCTGGAAGGGAACACTGAATGACTGACAAGAGGAAAAGTGATGGAAACAAATAAAGAGCTGACAGTAGCTAGGACAAGAATGCTGAAGGCAACAAAATGCTGTCCCAAAGGCAGAGACTATATAAGTGTATCTAGGGTGGGATCAAATATCTGCAAACGTAACTTTAATTAATTAATTAATTAAAAAATAAATTTGCATTGTTTGCCATTCACCTGCTTACAGGATTGTGTTGCACCTTGCTTGACTTTATAACTCAAGTGTACTTGTAGTTTAAAAAGTTCTTTCAGTGTTTTTGGTGTGTTTGAGAATTTACAGAAGAGAAGGAACACCAACATGGGCTTAGAGAGAATGAAGGGGGTAAGTGGAGAAATCATCTGCCTCCTCAAGTTCAGCAGGGTCAGTATCTCCATTCACCCCACTTGTTGGGCTGAGAGCCGGCTACGTGATGGAGGCCCGATAGGCTTTAATCCCATATTAGCAAACAGGCAGTCAGTCGGGCAGGCAGTCCAGAGATTAGCGCCTGTCATCTGACTGCCCCGGCCGGCCAGGGAGAGGGATTAAACTGAAATAAATGCACCACTTCTTAGTAAACACCAGCATTACAGGCAAGAAGGAAAAAGGTTTGTCTTTAGGGCAGAAAGGACACTTTTTCTACACATTCAGACATGTGGCAGAATGAAGGGAGGGATAAAAGATTTACAGTGATGAGATGATATTAAAGACAGTGTGGATGGCTTAATCTAAGGTAAAAGAACTAATGTTGCCATATTACCTTTATGCTTTATTGGAGATATCATTACAATCCAACCAGTAATAAGCGTCAATATGGCTCCGTTACAGCCCTGGTTCTGGATGTTGTTCTCTGTCTTCTGTTTCCTCTGTTGCTGTTCACTTTCACATGCAAATAAATTAATCAAATCAAGCTTTTATAAGACTTTTTCATAACAGCCTGCAGTTAAATAGGCTTTGCTGTAACAATAAAGAAGCAGACTGAGGAAACAGATGTGGGATGATAAACTGTGGCATCATCTTTCTCTCTGTACAGAATGAAAACGATAAAAGAAGGATAGGAAAAGCATTACCATTCAGATCTGGCTGGCAAGCTCATGATTGTTGCCATGCAACTTTTGATAATGTTGCCATGGAAATAATCATTGCTGCACACGACAGAAAGTGGATCTGTTACCATGGCAGAGGCTGTGTTTTGCACAGCATTGTGGGAGAGTCTGTTACTCTCTCCATCCATTTCCCAGGCATACACTGAGGGTCTCTGTCACAATACTGGCAGGTGTGACATGTTGAGTTTCATACAGTGACATTCTCATCTTTACATCTCTGAGAGCACAAACCACCGCCCAGTGAACAGCACACCGGAGAGGCAGACACAGGCCCAGGGAGGGGAAACCATCCGTCAGTGTCAGAACTTCATTCACTTTGTCCACGTGTCCCACGAGGACCAGAAAACGTCCTCCTGCACTCCAGACTAAAATGTATTTTTGCTCATGTAGGCTCCCGCTGAGATGAACCACTAGTGGGGGTGTAGCAAAGTGTTGTTTATCTCGTGATCTAGCTGAAGGTAATGTGCACGGACACTCTGTATGAGTTAGTATGAAGCTGGATTAGCTTAGCATTAAACCCTATTTATACTTTTCAAGTATCCAGATGAAACCCAAAAAGACGTTCACGTACTTGTTACAATTACTTTTTGACACATGTTGGCCAGATGCTTTTCCCAGACTTCATGCAGATCCAGGTCGGTCCTCCTCCAGTCTAGAGGCCAGAGGAACAATAACTTATGTACTTTAGCAGTTTAGATACAACAATTAGCAATAATAGCTATCTAACTAACAATTATCTGTAACACAAACTCACACGTGAATAAATTGCATTTATGGACTACAAGCAACACTGGAGTTTTGGTGTCACAAACGGTCGAAGTGATCAGCTCAGACGTTCCAGCAGCTTGGTGAGCTTTCTGTATGATCATCAGTTTCAGTGGAACTTCAGCTGCCAGTGAAGGTGAAACCTGGCGTAGTTAAACATGGAGGGGTAAAGGGATGCACTTACACCTGTTCCACATCTGGCTGGACATCCAGAGGTGCTCTACATAATGAAATGTAGATTTCAGTCCGTCTCTAAAGCTTCTTGGATGCATTTCTGCTTCTCGTCCAACCCTTGGCGAGAGAGCAAATATAAGTGTCAAAATATTCCTTTAACAGAACTCAGATGACAGAATACTTATTTCACAATCACATACGTGTCCTGCCTTTTGTAACCTGTCTGCTCTGTAACTTCAGCTCTTTGCTCCAGATGAATTCAAGTTGCAGTGAAACAAACGAAACCCTCCACTTACAAACAATTAAGTCTTCTAATTACAACATTATTCCTAATTTCTGTGATTCCTCACTTGTTCCTTAACAAAGACCTCATTGTTGTCGTGCGTCTGGTGGGGGATTTAACCGACAAGCCAATCAGCGTCTCCTTAACGAAGCATTATCCGCTCGGCTGAGCTGCTGCTCTGCTATTCGCTCATTAAACGCTCTGAGTCACTTATTTTTTTCTCCTTAGAAAATCTCTTCTTGAGTTGATTTAAGGGATAAATTTTCAAACACACCCTTTCACTGCACCAACAAGTGCACTCATAGTCTCTCTCTCTCTCTCATTCAAACTGCACCGCTTTACAGCTAAATCTCCTTTTTTTTGTCCTCTTTCTCTTTAATTTCCCTCTCTTTAATGTTCTCCTTTTCTCCTCTTTCATTCTCATCTTTTCCCTCTACATAACCTCTCGTGAATGAAAACATTTGCTCCTTTCTTGTTTTCTTTCTACCTAAACATTCTCTCAATCTGTGTTCCTCATGTCGCTTCTCCTTCTGCCTCTCAGGGACAAACACGAGCCCTCTGGAATGTATTTCTCCCTAAACATGTCCTGACTGTTGGCTCACTGCACTTGACTGCTCGCATCCTTCTCCTCCTTCTCTGCTACTCAGGCTTCCCTTCTTTTATTCACCATAAGGCTGCGTTCAGACTGACATTATGTATGAGGGCACTGTGCGGCCAGGACAGCAGACAGTGGTGGATGGGTGGAGGGGCAGCTGGGCCCCCTCGTAGTGAGGCAGTAGAAGTGTAGAAGTGCTACAACTAGTACAACTAATTGACACCACAAACAGGTTTTCAAAGTCATTGGCATCTGCTCTGTGTTGTTGTTGGAATCATTACGCTTCCATACAGTAGCAGTATACATGAATAACAATAAACCATGGAAGTCAATGAGACTTTGTTGTTTTGTTCGTTTGTAAGATAAAAAAGAGCATCAGAGCCAACATGATATGAACTATCCTTTAATAGCAGAGAAGGCCTTGTGCTAATTCTCTGAAGATGACTTTAATTCTCTTGCAGAACCAGGGACTGAGATGAGTAACTGCAGCACTGATAATAAAACACTCAGCAGTGACAGCACATTGTTCCAGGCCTCACCACCTCCGAGCTGTGAAGAGCGAGATAATGGATACGAGCACTGAAATGAGTTTCCTTTGCAGGGCGTCTTGGCTCACCCTTATTGACGTAATGAGGAGCTCAATGTAGAAATGCTGCTTTCAAGAGGACCTTGGTGCATTTCAGTTTCAGCAAGAAGGCAGTCCAAAGAAAACAGTGTGTGTCTCAGGCGTCTCTGCACTTCTGCACTTCCTTCCACACTTTTATAGACGCTGCAAGTTTTACCCACAGTAAAGCTCGACCCTCAAACCTCTTTCTAAATCCACATCCCCTGGTTATTGTCTGGTTTCTGCCACTCAACCCAGTGACCTACTGCAGGGCAAATAGAAGTTAGCCCTGATTTGGTCTGGTATTCACTGCGGCAGCTCTGTTGGTTCATGAGCACGTGGAGAGTTTAAAGTCTAACAAGGAGCTGAAAGACGTGAACACACTTGGCAGAGCAGAGAGGAACTGCAGAGCTGGGTGATCTTTCTCTGTGTGTTCATCTCTACAGCTGACCTCCTTTCAGATCATACAAAGTCATTTGACCCATTGTTAATGTATACATTCTCATTAGTGCAGCTTTCAAGACCTCCGAGGAGCTTCCTTCAGCTTGGAGTCTTTAAATGTCCTTGGGAACCAAGAGAGAAAGTGATGGTGGGGGATAAATGAACACCGACTGGGAGAATGCCAGATATAAAGGAGTGCAGCATCCCTTGTAACAGAGAGAGAGATAAACACGAGTCAGACCCACACAGATGAGAATATATTATATTATGAAGTAAACAGACGGAGAAGAATTAACACAGTGAAAGAGTACACACACACACACACACTGCACAGCAGAGTCACAGTGAGAGCGCAGCACCCGTCTTCCTGTTGTTGCAGTGTTGAAGAGAGACGTCATGTCCAGCCTGGTATTGATGGACAGTTAACTGGTAATGTTGTCTAATGTTTTTGTGTTCCTGGAAGCTTTCCTCGCTCTCTTACAGGAGCATTTATATCACTCTGAATGCTTTTATCCAGAGAGCACGAATGCACCATGCGTGCGTTCACTTGTTTTTTATAAGAGCCCCACGTGGTAAGTGAATCTTAACGCTGGCGATATGAATGGCCAAAGACCCAACGAATACATAAACATTACATAAGGAGCTAAGTTGGATTTATGTCAGGAAACATAATGTTGGAGATTGTCAGTCGTTGCATGTCTGCAGACGCTTATCATGTAGCCATTAGTGTGTCAGCTGAAAGCTCACTGACGCTCAGTATGTCAAGTTCAGCTGCTCAGCTTTCTACAGCAGGACGTTAACATCAGCATGTGGACATGTGCTCTGAGAATGCTATCATGCTAAGCTAATTGAGATGACGTGGTGTGTGGGAGGGAGAGTTGGCATGAGGTGTTTGACTGGTCCATCCTTAATATAAATCTCTTGTGCTGTGTTTCTGGTTGAACCTGTGCATGTTTATGATCTTAGATATAATGTTTGTCATGTGATATTGGTCTCTTTTGGCCCTGAGGACTTCAGAGCCCGACAGTTGGGTTTTCCTGAGTGCTCCTTCTTCAGCGTCAGTGCCAACAGTTTTTGGCTTCAGTTGTCCTTCTGTATCTGTGTGTTTGCTATTTGCAGGCGGCTGTTTAGTCTGATGGCAGGCGCCGCTGTGCTGTTTGTGATCAGGGGTTTTATTGTGCCGTTGCAGATGTGCTTGTCTTGTGCTTCCTGCTGCCTGAAGATATCCTCTTACTGTGGCCTAGTGCTCAATGTGTGGAAATTGCCATAGCTGAAAATTTAAATCAATGACTGAAGAATCCAGCTCATGTTTAATCACTTTCTAATGTCTGAGTTCATCTGGCTATGAGGAATATTTCCTTACCAGATGGTTCTGCTGGGGCTGGTACAGGAGGAGGAGGAGGACACAAACTGTACTGTTCGTATGACCTGAGGTCAAATTACAAGCTTGTATCTCACTACAGGACTGTACACTCACTTTTGGTTTCATTATTATTATCTCTTAAGGCAGGGAAGCTGACGAGGCTGATTTACTTTGTAGGGAGTTGTTTTTGTGTACATGTATTGCTTCATGATTTGGAGGTTTATGAGATAACTTTCTTGTGGAAAAAAGAAGCAGTTTTGACTGGAGCCAATAAGTCAGCTGTTATTTCCACCAACACAAACTACGGCGAGATGTTGTGGACTGAATTTAGCTTCATAACAAGAACGCCACAGCTCCACGTCACGGCAGGCCACGGAGACTCGCTCCAGAGAGGAGGATTGTGAGGGCAAACTGAAGGATGTGAGGTAACAGATGGTTGGCATGGAAACAAGGCATCTTCAGAGGCCTGGGAGACTTAGCATCGTCCTCCTGACAGACAGTCTCTGGGCTGACAGCCTGGAGAACACACAGATGGGATGAGAGGCAGAGCACTGTGCGGATGGTGCTGGATTATCCTGCTCTCATTACAACGCTTTGCTTTGTGTCTGTCATCATCTTTGTAAACAAGATCCTTCCAAAATGACACAAAATATGTCACTTACTATGAAGATGGAGCCAAAGCATCAGTCAAGCAGCCTTGTGACTGGACAGTTTGGGTAGGAAATAATGTTTCAAATCACTTCACCTTTTCATGGTGCAGAGAAGTGCAAACAGTTGTCACCAAGCAAGTATTAAAGTACTAAGGTGTAAAATATCCCAATGACTTTGTTCTCACATCCCCGAAAGACTGTCATTCACCTCCATCAATACAACTACATACAAACAAAAGCCCAATCACTTTACCTTCACTTCAAGCATACTCAACATGTATAGAGCAACTGACCTGCTAAATGATACGATGAAACATACGATACATGCCCATCTACTGTCATGTAGAGGGCATGAAGTTAAGTCCAAGTGAACCCAGTTACACCACCGAGTCTAATCTGAGCCTGGACAGGGGTGTTATTATTCACGGGAGCCGACATGCTCGCTCCCCATCGTCATCCAGCTAGTTTAAGTTCCCTGTGCCCCAGTGGATGGCGGCCAGCATGACCAGTATATCAAACTGTTACTGTGAGCTCTTAAGTCGTCCGGGCGGCTCAGCTCTCCGTGCCGCTGTCCCGTTAACAGAGGCTGAGTCAGAGCCTGGAGCATGGCCTCCAGCTATAGATAGACGAGGAAGCAGAGGGCCGCTGTGTGTGCAGCTGTACAGTAAGGACAGTAGGGCAGAGCAGGATGCATGGAAAATCATCCATTCTTTATATCTCAGTTGTCTTATACAGTGATGCACGATGTAAAAACATAAATGATTCAACTGTAATGTTTTTGCACCGGTTCTGTGAAGAGAATCAGTTTTTTTGAGTTTTTAATGGTACATTTGTTAATCGAGCAGTTTTAATGGACGGTTATTAATGGGAAACACTCGCCAACGCTCTGTGACTGTAACACCAGGCTTTATTACCATGAGACCTGAAAGTGTCCATTCACTGTGGTACAGAGAGCAGATGGCTTTGCTAAAACTGTGTTACTGAACAGCAGAAGATTACTGAACTTCCATAAACTTCTTTTATGTTGTCTTTACTTTCAACGGTCCCCGCTCAGAAACAAGTAGGAACGTGTCCAGAACCCATTGATACATAACTGTATATCTTCATGTTAATGTTAGAGGAGGAGCTTTTTCTTACCAAAGCATGTGCACCCTGAGGCCTCAAGGCTGGCACTGTGGTCGCCCCTGGAGGGAGAACAAAGCATTGTTTTACTGTCTGATGCTTATTTATCACCATTGGCCTGATTTGAATCGGTGGTGCGAGCCACACATATACATTTGTACTAGATCTATATATTTCTGAATAGAGCGAATGTATTTATAATGAACATATTAACCCTCTGGCTTGACTAAAGGTGACTGAAGGTGATCTTTAAGTTCTGGCAGCAAATGAGAAGTAACTTAAAGAGCAGAAATGGTTAAAGTTAGTTTCATTTTGTCATAACCTGCTTGTTTGCTCCCATATTTTTGTTGTTGGCCACTCCTACATCATGCTGGTTTCCAGAAACGCAGCTGACGCAGTTTCACAGCATTTTGTATTACTCATTGTTTTAGGAGGAACAAGGAGAGAAGAATGGGAGAGTAGATGTCAGGGAGGACACAGAGGGGTGATGGTGGAAAAGATGTTAGGAAAGAAGGAAAGAGGGAGGAAGGGAGTTAGGGAACCAGATGAGGAGGGAGGAGACAGGAAGGTAAGGGAAGAAGGGAGGAAGGAGGGAAATACTTTGGCGTTATGTGGCGTGTGGCGTGGCTGGATGAAAGTGTTGAGGAGGGAGTCAATGTTCCAGGGAAAGGTTGTTCTTATAGCTAAGACGAGCAGTCATGATGGGACTCGTAAAGAGAGGGTGTGGCTCGCTCATGATGTTTTCACTCTGTCGAGGTCATGGATCACGTCTGTTATGCATGAAAGACGGAGATCAAGGACGAAGCTGCTGAAAAAGGAAGACGCAAACAGAAAAACACCTTCTTATCAAAGCCTTATTCTGATCAAAGTGCAGTAAACATATTTAGTCAGTGAAGCTTCATTTATTCAGTCTCTCTGACATTTAGATATGTTTTACAAGAGACACAAATCACAAGAAAGGTTGGTCACACACAGTTCTTCAGAGGAAACCAAACATCTAATCTAACATCTAACATGACCTAATTTCCCTTCGGGGATGAATAAAGTAATCTATCTATCCTGCTCAGGGTTGGTATGAGGAACTTTTAAAGCCAACCGCCAAACAAGAAGACAACAACACAGAGCCGAGTGCTGGAACAAATACTGAATGATTCATGTAACACCATGACAGCATATGGATCTACACAATCTAACAATACTTGATCTACATGCAGTAGATATATTTGCAGTTAGATGTATTTGGCGGTATGCTCTGTTCTGGGACCTCCCTGCTCTTCCGTGCAGACGTGGAAAGCTTAAGGCAGGAGAGCAGCAGCAGAACCCCCCGTAGGGTCCAGAACAGAGCAGCATCAATGACAACAGAAATGACATTGATAAGTCAGACACAGCATGAAGGGAGGAGCTGGGGTGGAGCTGGGTTGTGAAGCGGCTTGCGGAGGAAGCAGCCAGGATAGGCGGCTGAAGCAGCTTAAATAGAGCGCCCTGAGTGAGATCGCCAATAGATGCATAGAAGGGAATCAGCTGATCCATCAGCTGATGTGGCTCCTGGATTGCAATGGTCAGCTGATGTAGCTGGATATTGAGCTGAGCTTGACTCCGTGGCCTGACTGAACTAACGCAATGCTCAATTTTTACATTTCTTTGTTTTTTCAAAACGTTCTGAGAAGTGAGATTCTTTTGTCTTTTTCCACAGTGCCTTTTTAATTGTTAGGAGATTTTAAGAGGAGGTCAAATAAGCAGCACAGCTTCTCTATTCTAGACTCTCCCGCTCTCTGTTCCCTCAAAAGGTCAAAAACGTCAAGACAGCAAGTTCACAAAAGCTGAACAAATGTATTCAACCTCAGTGAGTTGCTACGATTCCATAGAAATTATTTGATTTCCCTGTAAAATGTTGTGCTTTTAAATGCTTGTGTGACCTTTAAATGGGCTTTTTTGTTGTGAACTGCTCGATAGTTTTAATCCCCGTTTTGGTTTGAATGTTCACAGCATGTAGTCACATACACCCTGTAACGAGTGCTCGCAGGATACATTTACTTTCTTTAAAGGAAAAAAGGTTGGGACTGCTGGAGGAGGTTTCTGTTGTATTGTAGGACATAGACACACTGGACATGTTGGGGGTATTAAACAACTCGTGTTGTGTGCCTCTGTAACCCGATTTCACTGGAAGGACAAACATGGACAGTTGAGATATTTGTAAAGAGGAGACATCAGTGTTACAAAAGTATTATAATTCAACATGAATGTTGAAGCTCAGTGTTACTGAAAGTCACATCTGTCCATCAGAGATATGCTGCCTGTTGGTGGGAGGAGGTGGGGGCCCTGACCATAAATCTGCCCCCTCCACCCCACCTGCCACTCACCACTGTGTCTCTCTGTGTGCTGGATGCTTGTCATTCTCTCTGCGTGGTGCTGGAGGCAAATCTAGCCGAGAATGCCGCCGCGTCTCGGATTGGAATCCAGCACTGCATTATTTCAATCCACGCATTCCTCAGAGCTGCTAGAAAGCTGCTGTCACGGAGAGAGAACTCAACACATTCTGACAATCACACGCACTGAGGAATAACGCATACGACCGCGGATGATGGTGCAACTTTTATTTCTTTCTTTCTCTTCTCATAAACAAAAATCTGACGAGTGAGATTCTTCTTTCGTTAAGAATTCCTGACATCTAACAGTGATGCGGGAGAGATCACTTACAACCAGATCTCCCTTCACTTAAACAAGTCCTCACACAAAGTGAACATGAATGTATTTTAAGACTGGAGGGATGTGTTCTGGTGGAGATGTTTGCTCTGATCCAGGAAACCCTAGGAACAGCTCTCAGGGTCACAGTTTACCTCCTTTAATACAAACGAATAGCACTTCTCAGGCTGTTAACACATGAATTTTGTCTGCACTAAAGTAACGCTTTTCACGGGTGGTTCTTGTCATAGTTTTAGTGAACTGACCCTTTATATTTAAGTCTGTGTTTTAAAGTTTATGCAGCGTATCTTCAGCTGAGCATGCAGTTTGAGCTCAGGGCAACACTAGTCACATGATTTTCCTCCTATGCTTTATTGCGTACGCCCCCTGGAATGTTAATCCTGCCCCAATAAGAGTTAAGTCTGCAAACGCTGATGATTGCAGCACTGATTGGAAAGTAATTGGAATGTGTGACATATTCAATGTCACAGCAGAGCAGCTGTGATAGATCGGGATTGTTTTGGGGCTGGCTACTGTTTCTTGTCAAGGAAATCATTTTTTTTCTATATTTGGATTGTTGCCCGATTTCATTTCTATTGCTGGAAATGTCTGAAAAATCTCCCTCAGGCTTTTAAAGCATGCGGGACATCTCACGTCACTGTTTCACAAGTTTACAGCCCAAACATCCTCATATAGAGCAACCTGACCGCCACAGACAGCACGTGACTGATAAGCCAGAGGTGAGACAGCTTTTTTATTGCAAAGTTTACAGCCTCTGGTTCACTATCCAGCCAGCCACACAGCAGGTAAGAGATAAGACTGTCTGTTTACTTCCAAGTTCATTCTATCACGCAGGCCTGGATGCTGAAAATATCTCTGGTTTATGAGTATCTGGATTTTGGCCATTTGTAACAATTTCATCAAAGACCAATTCAACAAGGCCGTAACATGGGAGAGACAGTACAACATCTCTGAGCGGGACATGAATGTTTTCAGGGCATCTTTTTCCAACCGTACACCAAGTGGGATTTCACTTCCGATATCGGACTAAAGTCATGAGAGCCTTGCTGTTGTGGTGCAATCCCGTAATCCTGATAAAACTCAGTCCGAGCAGATGTTCCGATCAAATCAAACGTGTAATAACATTGCAGGTTTTCAGTCTCGGTTTGTGCAAATAGTGAAGTTAAAAATGTTTCAGTTAATGTACAGGAGCATATAGGAGATATTGGGAATATTTTACTACATTTTGCCATTTAGTTGAAGCTTTTCTAACTTGCTGTATAAGAATTTGGGGAAAAACCTCTGTAGAAATGAAGACAAAGAGAGACTCAGAGAGACATAACTAGGACTGTGTCCATTTCCTGTGGCCGTCTCAGTGGGAATCAAACCTTTCCCCCCCCGCAGCGGAGCTCGATCTGACACTTACATACTTTACATGCTGCATTTTCTCTGTGATTTGAGTCTATTTAAAGGAATCAGCAGATCAAAATCTTATCTGATGACTGACTGTGATGTAAATATTACAGTGTGACTGTGAGATAAGCGTCTGGTCACCTCATACCGTCCTCTGTCTCAGGCTGAGGCGAGACAGGACGTACGTTTGACCTACACGAGTGTGGACAAACAAAGATCACTCTACTGGACTCGTATCATCCTAACAAAGAAACATAAAGCAGCAGTACAACGTAAAGCCAAGTGTAACAACCAGCAAGTGTGGTGCAAGACTCTCATCTCCCCACCTGTCACTGTTACCTGAACAATGCAGAACATGGGATGTGCCGTCATTAAGCCTCTGAGCTCTAAACCTGTCAAGAGTGTCAACTCAAAGTAGGTGTTTTTGTCATGATCTGTTCCTTTTTTGTTTGTTGTCACTTCTGCTCACTGCCATGGACTCTTGCTCTGTTCCTGACCTGCCATTCCCTCACCTTCCACCAGATGACCTCTGACTTTCCTTCCTTTCCCCATCACCTGACTTCCCATCCCCTGAGTGCCCCACCCATCTACACACCTGTCTCCACTCCTCTCTCAGCCACTCCTTCATCATCAGTCCAACTCCCTTCACCTGTTTGTGACAGTCAGCCTATAAACCAGTCGGCTTACAGCTGCTTTGAGTGTTTCATAGCCTCCTTTCATGACTACAGGTGCTACTCTATATTTATGAAAGCCAACCATGTGAGTGTTATTTAGCACTGAGAGCTTAATAAGTGCATGTTATGCAGAGCCGACAAACTTTTTGTTCTACATTACAGTTTTCAGAAAGCACGCACAACAAAAGTGTAGCAACCTCTGGAAATATTATTGGATTGTTATTTTTATACAAAAAGTATTTTTACAAGGTACAGTGGTAAAAAAAAATGGTGAGAATGTCTGATACCACAGAACGTCCACAAATCTTACAAATCCTTAGATTTTCAGTCATTTGGCTTCAATGCACATTATGGAATTAATTCATCTTATTTGTTAAGGATTCAGGCTGTTAATGTACCTGTTAAAGGGAGTTTTTCCTTCCACTGTCACCAAGTGCTGCTCATGGTGGAACTGTTGGGTCTGTAATAATATTTAAAGAGTCAGTCTGGACCTGCTCTGTGTGGAAAGTGTCCTGAGAGAACTTCTGTCATGATTTGAAGCTATACAAATAACATGGACTTGAATTGATGCTTGGAGCTCAAATGCAGTCAGAGTTGATGGACAATGTTTCCTAGATGTCAAACTTTTACTGTGAAGATGAAGACTGGATTATCACCACTGTCTTGTTGCTGCTGTTCACATTCCCCCAGATGGAAATTAAAAAAATGTTATTTCCTGGATGTATACGTGTATATGTACATAAATAACTGTATATATTCTTTTTATTTATATTTGATCCTGTTTATTCTAAATGGAATTATATGTATGTTCTATGTGGGGAGCATGAAGGGATGACAGCTTTCATTTTGTTGTGCAGCCCTGTGTATAATATTAATAATGATGGAATTGCACCATAGTAATGATAAAATGACCATCCTATTTTTCATGGTATTACCATGGTACTTTTGTAAAGGAGATATTTTGAGATGATTTAATGACATTTTGTGAGTTAGTCATGCACCATTTTCCATGTTGTATCTTATAAAAGGAGTTTTACATTTTGACTTCCTTCATGACATAAACCCTGAACATCCTGCAGCTGTCTGAAGGTTGCTTTTGGTTTCTTTTATCCAGCATGCATCAGTAATGAGCACACTATGGGTGCTGCGTGTTTCACAACTGCTCAGGAACCAGTCATAAACAAAACTGCTACAAGAGACAAAAACAATGAGGCCTCGACCTCAAAGAACTTCAACAGCAGCACACACACAACCACCCCGCCACTAAGTAGAAGGACCCTGTCCGATCGGTGTTTGGAGACAGAAAGTCGACAGGGAACACAATTAGAGAACAAAAGCAGGGAGCCGGAATAAAAAAAACAGAAGTCAAATAAGGAAATGAATCTGATCTGCTGATCAGAGGTGTGTGAATCTTGTTGTTTGGAGGATGACGAGTTGCAGAAGAGGACGATCAGAAAAGAGAATTGCAAAATTAGGCACAAAGAAGCAGAGCACCATGAGCTGTCCACGTGTTCTCTGAGCAACACTGAAAATAACAGAGAACACACACATAGAAACACATCCAACTTACATAATATACTGACCTCTCATGCTACATCATGACTTGAATTAACACGCATGGAGGGCCATGCTCTGCGGCTCGTGTGCCGTGGAACAGCGGGTTCAGAAAAACTCATGCTCACTGAGCCTTCGGCGCTGTGCACAACGAACTCTAAATGACTAATTGCTCACAGCTCTGATGCACCATCAGCACTGTGCAGTGGGTGTGTTTTTCTGTGTTCCCTGGTTCAAGAGAAGCCAGACCACCTTGTCTCAAGTTGGATCCACTCTGACAAACAGGCATGTAAAGGTTTGATATGATATTAATATCTCAGACCTGCACAATCCTACTGATGGTTAGACAGGCAACGTGCCAAGAACTGCAGCGATGTACCAACTAAGACCATGAAGACCAAGACTCCCAACAAGCAACCCTGGAGGTTACCGACGTGGTTTCCAGTGCCTCTGAAGTGCACCTGTGAGAGCACCCAGAGCTCCGCGACAAACTCCTCTGACTGTAAAGTCGAAGGCACCGGATGGATATCAAAAGTGATATAGCCTTCTAGTCTCGCAAAGCTTGAGCTTAACAGCACCTTTGTGAGGTGACCAAATGGATGTAAACAGTTACAGGTGGGTAATAAAGACTTGAATCCCACCCCAGTCTCGCTACAACTCCGTATTCGTCAGACATGTCTGATATCAGGACATCTATGTAACAACTCCAACAACTGATAAACAGACGTGTATTTCAGTGACTGTTTCACTGTGATCCTCATGGAAATGGAGTTTAACATTCATTTTCTTTGAACATACTGCAGATTCTCCAGAAGGGGAGATGTTTGTTGTACACATGCTAACGGATGCCATAATCGCACCTCGACTTCCTGTCCGCTGGTTCACCACTGAGAAGGAGTTTAGAGCTGCTGATGAACACGTGTTGATGTCACCTCCCACAGGCTAAAACGTTCCCCAAATACGAGTTTACTACTGAACACTTTGTAAAGGAATTCAGAATTTATGTCCCTGAACGTGAAGCTTTGGCAGGCACCTCCACTGTGAAGTGACCTTCAGTGATAAATATCTGGAGAAATGTTGTCACCTGTTCAGATCTACAGAGATACAACTGATAAGACATTGGTTTCAATAACACACAAGGTCATAGCTGAAATATTCAGCACCAAAGACTGAAACTACGTTCATCTTTTCTTTGTGTTTTCTTCAGGATTCTCAAATGTAATTTGGCTCTTTCTCTCTCCACAGTGACGAGAACATGAAGTTACAAACCGAACTGAACTCTGGACTCTCCCCCGAATACAGCAGCAGGATGATACAACACACACACACACACACACACACACACACACATGAAGGATGTTAGCATCAGGTCTGAACAAAACAAAAGAAAATCAAACTACATCCTCAGCTGCTGCAGCCCGAAAGTACAAATGTGGGCCAAGCGGAGGAAGTTCTGGCGAAGCTGAGGTCAGACGAACACCGCAGCCATATGATGGGGTGAGGGACCTGTCAATCAAGCAAACACACCCCCCACACACGTCTGGTCCTCAGTGGGACAATGGTCTCATTTCCATCACACACAGTAACACACCTCCCTCTCAGATGTTGCTGTTGTGTAACACAGCAATGTGTCTGAAATCACCTCATTGGTTAGATTTCTCACTATGGTCATGTAAAACTGTAAAGTTTCCCACATCTGTGTGTTCCCACTGAACAAACAGCACCTCCCCTGTTGCCAAAGGGCCTATACGTCATGTTCCCATCATGCTCAGATGATCACTGTACTGTGTGTGTGTGTGTGTGTGTGTGTGTGTGTGATGAAGAGGTACACTAAGCCTAAGGGCTAACAAGGAGCGTTACATAATTACTCATACAGTACATGTCCACACGCGCTCACACCCAGTTTACATGATTATCATCTTGACAGCTTCTGTAGTTGTGAGTGTGGCGGCCTGGAGCCTCATCGCTGAGGTCCAGTTCTGGAGCCACCGGTCCTGACTCAAGTCCTGACTCCGGTCCTGACTCCGGTCATGACTCTGGACCTGACTCCGGTCATGACTCTGGTTCTGACTCTGGACCTGACTCTGGACCTGACTCCGGATTTGACTCCCCTCATGACTCCAGTCCTGACTCCAGTCCTGACTCCCCTCATGACTCCAGTCCTGACTCCAGTCCTGACTCCCCTCATGACTCCAGTCCTGACTCCGGTTCTGATTCCAGTCCTGACTCCGGACCCGACTCCGGTACTGACTCCGGTCCTGACTCCAGTCCTGACTCCGGTTCTGATTCCAGTCCTGACTCCGGTCCTGAATCCCCTCATGACTCCAGTCCTGACTCCGGTTCTGATTCCAGTCCTGACTCCGGACCCGACTCCGGTACTGACTCCGGTCCTGACTCCAGTCCTGACTCCGGATTTGACTCCCCTCATGACTCCAGTCCTGACTCCGGTCCTGACTCCAGTCCTGACTCCGGTTCTGATTCCAGTCCTGACTCCGGTCCTGAATCCCCTCATGACTCCAGTCCTGACTCCGGTTCTGATTCCAGTCCTGACTCCAGTCCTGACTCCGGATTTGACTCCCCTCATGACTCCAGTCCTGATTCCGGTCCTGACTCCAGTCCTGACTCCGGTTCTGATTCCAGTCCTGACTCCGGTCCTGAATCCCCTCATGACTCCACGCGTGACTCCGGTTCTGATCTGCACTCTGGTCCTGGCCTCAACTCGACCTCAATGCACTCTGGTCCTGGTCTTGACCCGGTCCGGTTTTAGGTAACACTGTCTGGGCCACAGTTGCACCATGTGGTACCATATTAAGGCCTTTTTACCATTTTTGTGCCTGTAGAACCACAGTGTTGATGTGCAGCGATCTGACTGGATTTTACAGGACTCTTAAACTCTTAATGACACTTTTTTTAAATTAATTGTTAAATTATTAAAGCACTTTGTGTTGCATTGTATGTATGAACTGTGCTTTTTAGAGGCTTTTTCACCATGACAGTAATATTACTGGTGGGATGTATTTAGCAAAAATCATAATGTCAGTATTGATTATGTTTTAGTTTAAACTATAATCCCACAGCAGTTAATGTTCCACAACCACACTTAACGTAGAGACAGCATGACTCCAACCTAATGGACTTATTGTCTCTGATGTCTAACACAGCAGCTGATAGGATCTCATTTATAATCACACACACACACACACACACACACACACACACACCTCTTTACTTGATCTTCTGATTGATCGTCACATTCCAGTCATTGTGACTACAGACCGCCGACCCCGATGACCTTATAAGGTCATGAATCCTGCCAATCTGCAGAGAAACAGTGAGACCAGGACAAACATGTTGAGGTTTCTGTTGGTTCATTGATCAGGAACAACTCGAGACCTGTTTCAGAAGAAGCAGCTTTTTTAAAGATGTTTTCAGTACTGGTTGCTGGAATAATTATGCATAGTGAACCTTTATAGCTCAACATATTCAGTCCTCATTCTGTGTAAAAATGCATTTGGAAGCTTTTCTAGGCTCCAGCAGTGTGACTGATGCGGAGCGTGTCCAGAGCCTCTGTAACTTGGCCTAGGCAGCTGTACAGAGCATCCCGAAAGTATTCACAGCGCTTCACATTTTACACATTTTGTAATGTTACAGCCTTATTACAAAATGGATAAAATTCATTTTTTTCCTCAAAATTCTACACACAATACCACAGAATGACAAAGTCAAAAAAAGTTTGTTTAAAATTTTTGCAAATCTATTAAAAATAAAGAATGAAAATATAACACGTACAGCCTTTGCTCAATATATATATATATATATATATATATATATAGAGAGAGAGAGAGAGAGAGAGAGAGAGAGAGAGACAGAGAGAGAGAGAGAGAGACAGCAATTACAGTTTCAAGTCTTTTTGAGTATGATGCTCAAGCCTGGCACACTTATGTTTGGGCAGTTTTTCCCAGTCTTATTTGCAGGACCTCTCAAGCTCCATCAGGTTGGATGGGGAGTGTCGGTGCACAGCCATTTTCAGATATCGGGTTCAAATCTGGGCTCTGGCTGGGCCACTAAAGGACATTGTGTGTGTGTCTGTGTGTGTGTGTGCGTGTGTGCGTGTGTGTGTGTGTCTGTGTGTGTGTGTGTGTGTGTCTGTATCTGTGTGTGTCTGTGTGTGTATCTGTGTGTGTGTGTGTGTGTGTGTGTGTGTGTGTCTGTGTGTGAATCTGTGTGTGTGTGTGTGTGTGTGTGTCTGTGTGTGTGTGTGTGTGTGTGTGTGTCTGTGTGTGTGTGTGTGTCTGTGTGTGTGTGTGTGTGTGTGTGTGTGTGTGTGTGTGTCAGGACAGCCAGTTGGCTCAGTCAGAAACAGGTGATACCACCACCACCCTCCATCCATCCATCTTCTCCCGCACAGTCTCACCCAGGTAATGAAGACCAAACCTCCCGGCGCTCTCGTCCACAGTTCCTTCCAGCTGCTGCGTCCAGGAACAAACAGAGGCCTGCTGGGAGAAAAACAACAACACCTGATTCTGATTTTCACATTACTGAATAGCCTCGTAAAGCGGGCCTGAATCCTGAGAGCTCAGTTTTCACTGGGAGATTTTAATATGGACAACATCCAATGAGAACCTTGCTGGGGGAAGCAGACCAATCAGAAAGGTAGAAGTCCTCATATCTAAAAACACAGAAGTAGTGCATGTAAGCCCCCCCCCCCCCCCCCCCCATCCTCACACTGCTGGTGTGGAACTGGTTTTTATGGTTTTCACGAGGCTCCTTCTAACTGAATTTGGACTGTCCAGAATGAATCTCCTTAACGTGTTATAGTTGCTGAGCTTGCATGTCAAGGATCCATCACCATGACAACTGAGTAAACTTTGTCCACTAAGGAGGACCGCTGGATGTGGTTGAAAGCTCTGGAAAAGGCAATTAAAAGGACCCTGAGTGGTTGCCAGTGCTGCTGCTGTCTGTGATCTGTAGGAACATGAAGCAGCACTACAGCAGTGACTCATCACAGTCGTCTGCAGGTCCTATTTCATGCATCATATTCACTGAGGAACAGGTTTTCAGGAGGAATCTGATATTTCTGGAATTTCTCGCTTTGAGGACCTGAAGGAAATGAGAACTGGCCTGGTCCTGCTGAGGCAGAATAATTAGGGCAGACCCTTTGGAGAGAGACCATTAATCCAAATGTTGGAGAGCAACAACAGGCTTTCATCCAAAACCTGACAAGGTGTCTGTCCAACCTAATGCCCTCAGGCTCTCGGTGAAATAAACAGTTTCCCTCAGTTTAAATCTGTTTCAGGGGTCTGAGCTCCAGTCAGGAACGAAACCTGAAGAACACTATTAAATATTACCGTTAAAGATACTTTACCTGTGGAATATTCTATGTTTCCAGGTTTCCAGGTTTCTGGTCTGGTTAGCTGCTTCCACTACGTGAAGGCGTGAGATTAATGGCACTTTGCAGGCTCCTGCTTTACCTGTGGGTCTTTATATTACACTCAGAAACAAAGAGCTGAGATAATGGAATATGCTGAATATGGCAGAAACGCGGCACACACAGACCCTGGATCAGCAGCTCGGGACTGCAACACGTTCCAGGCCTGGCGCTCTTCATCAGGCAGCATCCAGAGGAAGATGAAGATCTACAGGAGACATCAGCAAACAAGAAGGAGCAGTTTTATTAACAGGGAACTCTTCCACGGACTGAAGCTCTGGGGACTGTAAGGAGGATATTTAGCCTGGGCACAGCGCCCCCTCATGGCTTAATGAGGAACTACAGCCGTCCTGTTTCTGAGCCTCTCTTGCGACGCGTTTAAGGTTCTGTATGTTCTGTATTTCTGTTTTTAATGTGGCATTATTTTAGGTCACATGTTCAGCATCCCATTAGTGTTTTGTATTCAGTTTTATATTGTGACGTCTTTATCATGACAACATAAACTTCTTGGTGCTGCCTGATGAAGTGCAGAG
>CM062213.1:407500-427500 GCA_031216445.1 Lateolabrax maculatus | reverse complement strand
TGGTCCGCTGACAGCTGAGGTGAAAGGACACGTCGGGTAAATGTAGACAACACAGCAATGCTGATACTGATGCTGACTTGGAAATGTTCAGTCACCTGTTCAGAGAGCCGTCTGCTTCAGTTCAACGTTCAAACACAGCGTTCGCCCACATTACCAAACACATCCACTGGTATGATCAGAAGATTTCTGCTGCCATCCCGATAAAACAGTAGACACGTTACATTTAAAAGATTCAAAAGCAAACATCAGCTCAAACCTGCACACACCCACATTTTTATACCAAGAACAGGTGACGGTGTGTAATGTGAAGGATGTCACTCACCCGAAGTGTAGTTCCTTCAGCTCCACGGAGCATTTTGGCATCTTTGGGTGCTAAAAAGCCAGGTGATTTCATCAGGAGACCAGAGAGCAGTAATGGACAGCTGACGAGCACTGACGCTGCATCAAGTTTATAAGAAGATCATATGTGTGTTGTGTTTACAGGTGAGAAGCTAGCCTGGCTAAAACTCGCATGGACAGGTTATCCAGAAACCACTCTGTCTTAAAGGGACAGGCTCAGTCTCTGGAAAGATGCGGTGCTGAATTGTACTTCAGCATCGCTGTTATATTGGGAAATTAGACCAAAACTGTCTTCATGGCTAACAGGTGTGTTTGTAATTTGAGTGGACTGGCCCTTTAAAAGTGACTCAGTATGTTTGGTTTGAGCCGTACAAATACACACACATATATATAAGTATATATATACTTATATATGATCCATCCTGTATATCCTGTGTGTGTTTAGTCCCTGAACTCCGGTCTCCTCTGTCCTCCGCCTGGTGGGAACCAGATATTACCTCATATTAAATGATCTGTTTAAATATTATAGGAGACAGATGAACAGGTTAGATCCACAAAGAGCTCTGCAGGGAAGTCACGTTTTACTGAGTGTGTGCATGTGTGTGTTTAGGTGTGTGTGCGTGTGTATGTGTGTGTGTGTGTGTGTGTGTTTAGATGTGTGTGTGTGTGTGTGCTCTTGTACAACTATCTTTGTGAGAACCAGTTTGAGTTTTAGACCATGGGAGTGAGGACATGTTTGGGAAGTGAGGACATGTTTGCCGGTCGTCACTTTCAGAGACACCTTCAAGAGCTGTTTTATTATGTTAATGAATGTCCTCACAAGTATAGAAGTACAAATGTGTGTGTGTGTGTGTGTGTGTGTGTGTGTGAGACTGGTGCATGTGTGGGATCGGATCATATGGAAATCGATTGATATGGAAGTCTAAACACTGGTCTGATTGATTAGAAAGTGCTGGTGAGATGAGTCCTGACTCTCAAAGTTCTTTATTTACATTCTTTCATTATCTTTTAAATGATGCTCGTGTTCATTACTGTTTGTTGCCTGAGTTCGTTTCTATTTTAAAACATGAACAAATTGTGAAAAACTGCGTCACTTCTGAGCCCAAACTGAATTCTTTAAATACTTTGTTTTGTCCTTCTAACAGTTAGAAAGATATTTAGTTTGCTATCAGAAACATACAAGGAATGACCTCGGCAAGGTTCAGATGCTCTGGGACTTTTATCTGGTTTACCAGTTGCTTTAGAACAGTTAAGGTCTGTTAATATCTTTAACAGCCTGTCCCGAGGAACCAGACAGGCCAGGCCGCCACCCCACACAGCTGTCAGTAGTATTGAAACATTGATTTTCTGTCATACATCCATAGATTAGAATTCCTCCAACCTTGGGTCGATCAGAGGAAGCTCTCCGTTAATGTGATGAGACAGATCTTATTGCCTCAGTCTGTGTCAGAGACTGATAAAGTTTCTTTGGGTCACATTTGCATTCAGTTATTTTATCACTTTTACTCTCTGATCATTCTTTGCACCATAATTCTTGTGATTATCCAAGTCAGCCTGTTCTCTGGACTTCCCAAAACCTAGAAAAGCTGTGTTTGTGCTGTTAATAGTGTCTAGAATACCGCAGTTCATCCATGGTTCAGACCTCTGTTTCACTCTTATTGTTTAACCTTATCCACCACCTTTAAGAACAAACATTTGCAAGTCTCTCATGCTTCATCAACATCAGTACACAGCAACGGAGACTAAAGCATATACACACTTAATACAATCATCTCCACTGCAGGTCTGACTGACCTCATTTTAATTTTACTGTGATCCTTAAATGAGACCAAATTGCCATTTCCTTGTACAGTAAGTTGAAGCAAAAGTTGTTGCAGGTCCAGAACCCAACAAAAACCTTTTAAATCCTTGAACATCTCGTGATCAGAACATCCGTATTGAAGTCGTATAAAGTTACTCTGATCAGGGTTCCATATAAATCTGAATCAAACTACGCAGATTCAATAAGCTCATGGTTAAGATCTGTCATTGAAACCAATATCAGCCCTTATATAAACACAACTCTGCCCCTGTATCGATTAGGATCTTTCCTCCTTTCCTTCACATTTAATGCCTTGGTTAGAAAAGTGTTTCCATTTTTTATTTTATTTTATTTTATTTTATTTAACTTTATTAATCACGCAAGTGAAATTATTTTTCTGCATTTAACCCATCCAGTGGCACCTGTACGAACACACACATGCACAGGGTCACACAAAGAGACAGGTGCCATATTCTCACTGGAGCGGTGGGCAGCAGTTCACAGCGCCCGGGGAGCAATTGGGGGTGCGGTGCCTTGCTCAAGGGCACCTCGGCCGTGGGAAGTAGGTGGGCTGCCACCCCACCAGTTGTCAGTCCACCAATCTTCGGGAGGGAGAGATTGGTTTCTTATTACTCTTTTAAATTTATTTCTTATGACAAAAGAAACTGGAGCAGTTTTAGGGTGAAATGTGTGCATGAAAAGGAAAAGGAAAGAAGAAGAAGTGGAGAAAGACAGAAGAAGAAGAGCAGAGTGACAGCGAGCTGGACTTCAACACCCTGATTCACAGACGGGGGATGTAGGTCACCTGTAATCAGACCACACATCAGCCTCACACAACAACGCAACCACACACACAGGGACTGCACTCAGACATGGGGACTGCTCTGACCCGCCAACCTGTCGGGGGGGGTTAAAGTGCGTCCCCATGGTGATACTTTGACACCAGCTGCAGCTCTAACCTGAAGATCTCTAACCTGTGGCAGAGACAAGATGAGCTGTGGAGAACGAATAACGTTTATTTAGCATTTCTGTCCAACGTCTCTTATCTACACTTCCTGAGTTTCTTACGTTCCTCGATTGGCCAATCACAGCGCAGCAGATGTCACAATGCTGCCTCTCAGCTTTGAGACTGTATTGCACTCGTCAAACGCAGGTAGCCAATCACAGTTTAGGATAAGGGGGCACCTGGGGTCACTCCCTGGACCCGCCCCCACCTGAGGTGATCCTGATTTTTATTTGATGAAAGTAAATCACCCGAAATGGAGGCAACAGCGTCTGCGACTGTGTGGTCATAAGTTTAAAAGAAAATGCACACCACATTAACAGAGGGGAAACATAAGGAAAAGTCAGTGTTAAGTTATTTAATATTAGATGAGATTGTTGCCTTTAATTTGAAGGGTTATTTGTTCAACATTTTCTCCAGTGCGTGTTTGAAGCAGCATGACTGGTTTGTTCGGGGGGGGCAGTAAATACAGCGGTTAGAGTTATATACTCAAGTGGAGTCTCGTGCATAAAGCCAATTACAGACTGTGACCCAGACCCTTTGTCAGCACCGTTACACTGGAACCAAAGACAGAAAATAACCCCCCCTCCCCCAGAGGGATACCAAAGCCACCACAAGCGTGCAGAACTGCTTCCAGTCAGGACTGCTAAAGATAGACTAAATACCAAAGAAAGACCCCGACCAGCCTCATAACCCGGTCCAGACCAAAACTCTCATTAGCATCCTCATATCAATTTAAATCAAACCAAGCTGCTGCCGACTGTTCAGGACCAGACGCTGTCTTCACCAAACATAGAGTGTACACAGGAAGACGACGACGGGAGGTAAAGGTCAACTTAAAATCTGAAATACAAGACTTTCATACAGGCAAAGAATAATAAAGTACACTATCCTACATATACTGTTATTGTACATATGCATGTTAAGAATAATACCTGCTGCATTAATCTGTTAACTGATGACTGATCATAAACAGAAGAAGCTGTACATCCTCATCATTTCAGACCACTGTGACTTCCTGCAGAAGCTCAGCTGCTGCTGAGAAAATAAATCACCTACAGAACCACTCTCACTCCTCCTAATCCTCAAAACCTCCAATCAATACAGGGAATTAGTCAGGGACATTTGGAGACGCCTGTTTGTGTGGCAGGACTGAACCCAAACCTCCTTTCAGTCAACAGTTTGTTGTCTTAGCGTCTTTTTAGTTGTACAAAAACATCAACTGCTTCCAAACCCACAATCACATTTCAGATTTCGCTCTTGTTGACTTACTGCTGCTGAAGATTAAAGTCTGTTTGCTGGGTATTTGATTGGTTTTGTATATTATCAGTGGGGGGAAGATGTTCTGTTCCAAACCAAAATCCACACAAACATTCAAATTCCTTTTTCACATGCAAGCTGCTGTTTGGCAACCCACTGATTTGGGGTCGTATGAATCTTCGTCCAGAGTTTAACTGAAGTTACAGCTGACAAGACGCAAAACTCAGAACCTGTTCGTCCCCTTCTCAAAGTTCTGATGAACTCATTCATATCAAATACAAATTAAACCCAACTCATCCAAATCTGGTGTGCACGGTCCTCTGAAAGGGTTTTTATCTGGATCTGGATCTGGATCAGTGACAGACAGGCAACTTCAGAAATACAGATTCCTGCATCAACAAACAACACATGTTGAGCACCACGTGTTGATACGTCTGTGTCTTAATAATCCACTACAGCAGACACACTGTGACAGTAACGTACATTTCTATCAACATAATGAGGAAACGTTTGGAATCTGCTCAACCCAGACTCAGAGAAACAACTTTAAATATAGGAGCTCTAATGTCTAGGGTCCACATCCTCAGTCCACATCCTCAGGGTCCACATCCTCAGTCCACATCCTCAGGGATCACATCCTCAGGGATCATATCCTCAATCCACATCCTCAGGGATCACATCCTCAATCCACATCCTCAGGGATCACATCCTCAATCCACATCCTCAGGCTCAACCACTTCCTGCGAGGTGTGTGCAGCACCAAAATGGATCCCTTCCTTCATTAGAAAAAAAACAAACAAAAGAGGCTAAACTAATTTGTAGTACACAAGCAGACTTTACACCCACTGTGGAACTAAAGTAAAGAGGAAAAACGTCTCCTGGGGTTTACATGGTTTCTCATTAATACCAACAAACAGTGATTACTTGGCACTCGGCCAAGTCAGTCATTTTCCTGCTTGTACTTGATCATAAGACTCTCCCAGTTCCTTCTTCTCAAGCCAAAAAGGCAAATGGCAGAGTCTTTGCATTATTCTGGTATTTCATGATGGTATATTCTATGTTACTGACAGATTCTGGCCACACGAGGACAGGAATAGCGTTTGAGGCTCGTTGGACAGTTTAAGGGTTTAATCTATAACCCAAACAAGAGTTTTATTGAGAGAAACAAGTCTAACAGTCACGAGTCCTCTTCATGGAGCTAAACCTGAGCTAAACATGTTCAATTATGATAAGATGCAAAGAAACGGTGCTTTTGTATGCGTACATGGATGAGCAAACATAGTTAAAGAAGTGTTTGGTTGTTAAGAATGACTTTAAACCCCAGCCAACCATCAGTCTGTGCTAATTTTATGTAGTTGGATCAATCTTGCATGAAATTCTGTCTCCTGCCAGAACTCCAAGTAAACAAATGCCTGAGGCGACATGAGGGCTCATTATGGCTTCAATTACATAACAGAAAATTCCACAACTCATTAGCTTTCCCGGAATTTCTTGGAATATTCTGTTACACATTTGTTGTTTGCTTCTCACTCTTGTGTCAGCGAGTTTGTGATGTCCAGGTCAAATGTCCTGTGTTGGCTGTAGAGACAGTCGTTGGGAGGACTTGTTAGTGCAGCTTGCTGGTGTTCCCTCTGGATGCTGCTCTGGGTGCCTGCAGCTCCTGAGTGTAGCGCTGATGGGAAATGACCACATGGTCCTGAACGCTTTAACGCTCGAGTCCAAGAGAAACGTAGGGAGGGCTGAACTCACAGATGGGGCTACACTGCGTGTAGGGCGTGTGGGAACAGAAAACTGAAGTCAAACCCATTCATTCATGAGATGCAGGCGCTGCTGTCAGGTGGCAGGTGAGGGCATTTGTGCAACACAACACTGAAACAAGATCAGAACTTCATGCATTTATCCTCTGTAGCATAAATACACACAGTATGACTGTGCAGCATGCAGGCTGTCCACTGGCTGCCTGTCAGGCTGTTCATTTGTACAGAACCTTTCATAATTTCAAGTGCTTTACATAAGACATGAAAAGAAACACGATGCGATGTACAAAGACAGATTAAAATAGGATTTCAATGGAGGATAAAGTGAGCTAAAATTACACAGCGGTGCAGTTTATCAGTAAATAGTCCCAAACTGACTTTAATAAAATGTGATGACAAACAGAAAAACTACTTTTAACTCTGATGATCCAGGTTAAATTCTCATGTTTTCAACTGTTTTGTGCACAGAAAATACAGAAATAAGCTGACTGAGAGTCCGGAGGAGTCACGTCTACGTCTGATTCAGACTGCAGCTGATTTAGTCACTGATGAGACAGCAGGATCTGTCCCTTATCACTCTGAGCTACTTCAGCGAGCCAGGTCACGTTTACCTCCCCACCCAGCGCTGCATGTAAAGCTACACTGTGTACAGGTCCGTTTGTGAGGCATCTGAAGACTCTTCCTGCTGTGGCCTCAGCCTCAGTCCCGACGGCAGCCAGCAGACCTCCACTGGGAATCATGTCAGATCTCCTGGTAAAGACAACTGTTACCCTTCTTATTGTTTCATCAAGGTGTATTAGTGACGTGTGGAAACTGTCCTGCTGGGTGCTGCTTCAATGTTTTGTTGCAGCAAACGTTCCGATAAAACAGGAAATAACCAAATGTGTTTAAACTGAGCTGCGTTTACATGTTACAGGAGAGAAAGTGACCTCTGAGGAGCTGCTGTCTCCAGGACGCTCTGGCACTTTGTGTTTGAATTTACTCTTGACAGGTAGTCCAAGAACAAATTTCTTGCAAAGCCAGTGCTGGTTCACTTGTTTCATATAAAAAATGCAAAAGAGATTTTCAAATGAGATTGAATGTGATACTCTGGAGCAGGGCACAGCTCAGACAAATCAGGTGGTTGCAAATGTTGTCTTATATTTGCCCAGGATGGTCAGCTGATTTGGTTTAAAGGTAAATAGCTGCCTGAGTTCAGGATGTCCATCTGTCCACCTCAGACTTCTCCTTCCTGCAGCTTCCTCACCTCCTCCTTCCTCCCTCCTTCACTTAATCACTTCCACTCCTTCCTTCATTGTGTCTCAGGGCCTCTTGTTGTGCTCGTTCCTTTCTGTCCTCCCTGATCATGATGTACCATCAGTGATGCAGCCTCAGCCACACACAAGGGTGAAAGATATGAACACATGAACCTGGAGCTCATAAATGAAAGTTATATGTCAGGATTAAAAGGAGTTAGCAAAGGAAAGACAGAGGTAAAGAACGACACTGTTAGAGCTTAGTTTCCCTCCTCCTCCTCCTCCTCCTCCTCCTCGTGGTGAACCACATAGTTAACTGCGGTCCAAGCTTTAACGGCTGTTTCTCGTAGACCTCGCGGCGGCACAATGACACCCCGGGCGGCCAGCTGCCACAAAGCTCCGCAGTCAAAACAGCCCCATCAACAGCAGCTGAACACTTCGGGTTAATCAGACGATTTAAGAAGAAAACAGAGTCGAGGCCACAGAGCCTCCGAGGAACAACACGGTCCTGTTTTACATTAGATCCAAACCTCCTCCTTCCATCAACTGCCAGTTTAACTCTTCAGGTCACACGGCCAAACGTCCACATTGTTCTGGATAAATCTGGGAAAAGTTCCTATAAAAGTCATAAAAACAAAGAAACATATTAAAAATTTTAATGATTTTTTTAGGATGATCAAATGTAAACAGTAGCTGATAAATCCTTGTCCTCACTCTGGATATGAAACATAAGCACAGTTATCAGACACCTTTGACCAGCAGAGAAAGAGCCGAGTGTGTGATAATAATATAATATAATATTATAGTAATGGTTTTTAAAGTTTAACCAAATCAGCTCAAGTAGTAAACAGGAGACAGGAATCAGCCTCAAACATGAAGCAAGCACTTTCCTGAAATGTCGTGACGTGTTTATGTTTCTGCCTGCTGCGCCTCGTCCCTGACCAAAATGGAGCCAATTATGATCAATTTAGAAAAAGAGCAAGTGTCATGAAACTGTGTCTGTGCGGTGACGGCTGATGGACCAAGAAGGGAAAACAAGTTTCTTATTTGGTCGTTAGCTCTGTATAAACTGTGACCGACACACAGAAAAAAGACTGAGAAGCATTTTGATCCAAACATTTCCACCTTCGTCTGTCTGCAAGAGGACTTCTTACAGTGTAAACTTAGACCTTCACTTTGTTCAGTGGGTCATCTTGGTCAGTCTTTGTGCCCACATCGTGTGGTTTCCTGCTGCTGGGAACTTTCACACACACACACACACACACACACACACACACACACAAAACATCTGGATTTTTAATATTTTGAATTTTATTTTAACAACTTTGGAAGGGGAGCAGATTTATCCTGCAGACTTCCAGCCACCTCAGCTCGGGAACTTACTGCTCTACACGTTTGTATGATAAGTGAACACTTTCTGATGGACTGTAGTTACGCTGAGCCTCACATAAGGGTTACATTTCTCCTCTGGTCAACATGTTTGGGGTTTTTAAGCAGCGTTTCACTCAACAAGCTCTGCCTCTGAATGCAAACACAGCAACTGCCCACTGTAGAGGAGTTTCATACCACCAGCTCTGTGTGTATCAACTGGATCTTACAGCTACAGTGAATACATACAGGTGAAGGAGGGACGTCTGTGGCCAGGTGACACAGACACACTTCAGAGAGGAAGTACAGTCTGTAAGTAGCTGCCGGCTGTGACGCCTCCAGCTGTGAAAGGAGCAGATGCTGATCACAGCTGATCTCATGCTGCCTTTCACTTATATAAAACATTGAGCTTTGACATGTTTCCTCCTGCTGTCCTGCACCAGAGGAACTTTGGTAACCTGAGCAGTAAATCCAGGAGCCGCTCCCCCAGGTGAGGTGCTGCTGGATGTTTGAGGACCGGATCCTCAAAGACTGTTTCACTTTTAATCCACAATCTGTCCCTAAAACAAGTGTTATTACTGAAAAATAACCAGAAACAGCAGAAGAGCTGATACAGATACAGAGCATGTATAATATCCTACTTTTGTTTTCATGTGAAAGCACACACACACACACACACACACACACACACAGCTCTGGTATTTTCATGTGGAGAAGTGACCAGTCCCCAAAAACATGTTTTTTGTTTTTCCCTGCTGGAATAACTGCTGTCCACTGGTCCCTGATAATTACAGCATACGTGACATTAGCCCGAGCATTGTCCTGTAACAGACTGTGACAAAAAGCCTTTAGGGGGCAGACAAAGGATCTGGTGGGCAGCCAGCAGCCTGAAACTAACTCCTCCAGACACGTACAGTATTAGTATTGTTGCCGTGGTCATAACAAGCCAGGAGCTCGACACGCTAACCACCACACGCTGCTGCTGTCAGGTGGAAACCCTGTAACTGCCCCTGCGGTCACCTTGGCTTTCAGAGGAGGCCATGATGGACAGTGAGCTGTTCAGCACACATTGGGTCTTCCATCTCTCTCCCACATGTTGAACATGTTTGGAGCTCCTGTCCCACAGTAAAGGTCAGAATTTAAACTCTAATTTACTGAAGACGAAGACAAACGTCACACTTTAACCTCACACGGATACTTCTGACGAACAGAGTCAGTATTAGCACTTAAATTGAGGCCACAACTGAGGCGAGTCACTGCTGCCCCTCAGCTGAATGAGAGGACATTTCACTGATTACATCCAAGCAAACACTCACAGGAAGTCACATAACACAGGCACACGTGGGCCAGACTCACGTTCTCCGTCAAAAACCTGCAAATCAGCTGAAAAACACATGCGCCACAGAAAGTCAAAACGTTCGCAGGGACTCTGTGCTTTCAAAGGTCAGGGACGATCGGGGATGTTAAGTCGTGGAGGAGCAGTCAGGACTTATTCACAATGTTTCACATGTGGGGAGTCCTGCTGACTGCTCCAGGAGCAGTTCAGAGGAGTTCAGCCTCTGAAGAGGAGCGGCTGTGCGAGCAAAAGGTCGATGGTTTAAATCCTGAGGCCCGTGGGGGGGAATCTGTTTGGGAAAAAAGAACGAGTGTCTTTTATTAGGTGTCCACGTGAGTCCCAGAGCTGCAGCAGCAGACCGCGGCCACACTGGGCAGCTCCCAGGTATGAAGCTGGAGGCGCCGCAGACGCTCCTCTTTGGTTCTCAGTACGTCTATACTGCTGTGAAATGAGGAACAGATTACTGTTGGTCGTGAGGGTTTTATTTCTCATATTATTATATAACCAAACTGGTTTGGCTATGTGTGAACACGCTTTTGGTTCGGGATTCATTTCAGGAATGAGAAAACTGCAGAAAACACAACACATGCAGGGAATACATTATATAATATACTGCTAATTACACACGTCACTTTATTTTGTATAATTTTCATCTAAACTTTAAGACAAAGTGGCACCTCAGCTTCACACACACACACACAGCAGGCAGAGCTGTGCTGGCATCATAAAACGGTTGTGGCATCTTGGTATTTTCAGTCCAGTTCTCTTGTGTAACAGATCCCTCTGGGCTGTTATTTTCAATTTCTACAATGGGTCATTGTTGGAGGGAGAGGACACGGGGCATTCACTGGTTTTATCTTAATAATAACTTCAATCCTTGGCTCAGCCTCTCGGGTTGCCAGTGGATGTCTCTGTCTGCTGTGCAGCCTTCATCGGCTGGATGGTAAACAGCACAATAGTTCTGGTTCCCAGCAGGCATTCAGCACATAAAGGCTGGAGCTGCAGGATCACAGCGTCCAGCAAATAACGCATTTGAGGGAACACGCTCAGAAACCATCTTCCTCTAATGAGTAAACACACATCAGCATTAAGTTTGTTTCATTTCTTTAACTGTATTTGTCTTCATCGTGTGATTACACAGAGACTAGATGTTTAAAATGTAATAGTGCCTCTACAGATTAACTTCAGTTCTTCAAGGCTTCTTAACCAGTCAAAGGCCAGTCGGATGCTTGACTGTTGCAGATAAAATGATCCGTGCACGTGTTTCCTGTGATAGTTTCAGTAATGAGTCGTGGATGGTGAACACTGTGCAGCTCAGTGGTTCTCTGTGCCGCTGCTGTGTGATTTACAGCCGGAGTGATAGTGGGAGAGGATAAGTGTGAGGTAACATATTGTTTCCACACTCACAGTCTTTGTGGTTTTCTACGTCACCACAGTGATTTATAATGAAAACATTTGATGTTGCTCCGCCTTCGGGCTGCGTGAACAGACTGTGACCTGTTCTCAGGTGTAAATCACAGTATCAGGTACATGTGCATAATTACTAATCAAAGTGCAGCTGTTGACTGCCGTTGCCACCAAACATTGAGCCTTGTGTTAGTTCAGGCAGGCCACGGAGTCAAGCTCAGCTCAATATCCAGCTACATCAGCTGACCGTTGCAATCCAGGAGCCACATCAGCTGATGGATCAGCTGATTCCCTTCCACGCATCTATTGGTTATTTCATTCAGGGCGCCCTATTTAAGCTGCTTCAGCCGCCTATCCTGGCTGCTTCCTCCACCCCAGCTCCTCCCTTCATGCTGTGTCTGATTAATTAATGTCTTTCTGTTGTTCTGTTTCTACGGGGGTCCTGCTGCTGCTCTCAGAACAGAGCCATACTGCAAATACATCTCCTGCATGTAGATCAAGTTTCTTTGTCATAGTGGTCCTGACTGAAATGTATGTTGTTGTGGATTCCTTTTCCTCAGGTGCTCAGGTGCAGCGGCTGAACTCGGACCAAACGTCCAGGGTGAACATTTAGATTCTTCCTGTTTTGTGATGTTTTCTGTATAGAAATGAATTCAGTAAAAATTGAACGTTGATGTTAAATTAGAAACATACTCACATATACAACACATGTATATACTGGAAGCAGCTGGCTGTTTGAATGTGTCTGGGTGGGTTAACTGTGGTTGATGTTTACCTGTGATCAATGTTTAACTATTCCCTTAAATCCATCCCAGATGTCAGTATGAAGGAGAGCAGATGTTGTGTCACTGAGTTTTTTATTATGTTATGATCCCAGAAAGCTTTGCTGAGCGGTTGTTCCTGAGACGATGAAGAAGTCTAAAGCTGAAATCTTTACCTTTACTCTGGCGCCCCCTGTGGTGGTGAAAGGTCAGTGACATTAAGACACACACTTCTACAGCTGACAACAAACTGCATGCAGACACAAACACACGTCTCTACTTCTATACTTGTGAGGACATTCATTAACATAATCCCCCCCACCCTGACCTGAACCCGAACTTAATTCTAACCTGAACCTTCAAACCAAGTCTGAACCCTCAAACAGCTGTTGAAGGTGTCTCTGAAAGTGAGGACCGGCCAACATGTCCTCACTTTCCAAACATGTCCTCACTCCCATGGTGTAAAACTGGTCCTCACAAAGATAGATGTACAAGTCCACACACACACTCACACGTGCGATGTACAGTATACAGTGAGACAGGAAGAGGATAGCAGGGGTTTAGAAATGAGATCACGTGTGTTCTGCCAAGCAGCCGTGACATGTTACATAACACCTGACACACACACACACACACACAGTGTGTAAAACTGTCCAACATGTAGCCGGACTTGGGGGAATGAGTGAGAAATACAATCTGATGAGGACCCCGGCTCCTTCCCTCCACAGTAACCAGGACACAGTTTTTCCAGTAGTCTGCAGTAAAGCTCGCCTACATGTTACAGCTTTAAAATGCATATTGGAACCCCTGAAAAGAGTGCACACACACACACACACACACACACACACACAGCAGCAGCAGCAGCAGCAGCCATGAAGCTGAGTACAGAAATTACTGTTTTTTTATTTTCTGACTAACTGTAGAGCTGCTCAGTTCCTGTAACCGTCATTTAAACAAGAAGTTGGAGTTGCATCTGCATTACAGGACGATTCACTTCACTCTGTTAAACAGCCCACACGGGGATTTGGTTCACTGTGGGTTTCCAAGGACAGTTATGATCTCACATAATCTACATGTTGATGTTGTTCAAACAGGAGGAATAAAAGCAGGAGGAATAAAAGCTTCTTCAATGTGGGGTTAAAACTTCAGCAGCTGCAGAAACACATCACAGTCCAGCTCTAAGTTAAACACTCAAACATTAGTTCTGTTACACTGCTCAGTGTTAAATACAGAAATAGGCAGCAGACAGTAGGAGGCCAGTGATGTTTCTGACACCTCCATGTGAGGAGAAGCAGTGTGTGTGTGTGTGTGTGTGTGTGTGTGTGTGTCATTCTGCAGTTATTCCTGTCCACAATACTTCACCATGTGACAGATCTACACTGTGAGTCTATTTTCAGTTCTTCTTATCCACTGTAGTTGTGTGCTGACGGGCTGTCCACCAGCACTGCCAGGGTTTTAAATAAAGTTTCCTCTTGCTGTGAAACTTTCACACCTTGTCTGCAGAACCGTGAAAGCTGCACGTCAGCAGCAGCTGCACTCGAGCTCCCGTCATCTTTATATCAACTCTCAATGAAAGGAGTTCTCTTGTAGAGACCAAAAGAGAAACACACCAACTCTTTTAGCCTCATTGAGCTCATCGTTTTGGTTTTATGGCACATTTACTGTTTTACTGTTACAGTCTCTCATTCACATTGTTGCACTCACTTGTTCACATCAAACGTGACAGAAATAGTTGTGTAACCAAGAAAAAACAGAGAGATAAGATGTGGTGGGACATAGTCCCCCAATCCCACGTCTTCTGACAGAGTATATGAGGAACATCTAGCCGCTATAGAGCCCGATATTTACAGAGCTACGAGTGAATATTGGACAGGAACAGGACTCCAGATGAAGGGAAGTGTTGCTGAGTGTTAGCATTAGCTACCTGAGAAGGAGATAATAAGTCAGAAGGTGTGTCTGCCAGCTTGTTGCAGAGTTATTCTGCCCCCTCGTGGTTCCACTAAACCAATGCACCTTTAAAATAGAAGAGAATTTGTAAGATGGTGGAATAATTTGAGACACATAAAGCTAAAAACTTAACAATGTCGACACTGCTCATTAAAAGAGGACCCATGATTCGATATCATGGGTCCCTGATGTTTAAGATGTATTTAAGAATCAGCACCTGTTGGTTTGACCTCAGGTGCCTCTGAACAGCTGCATTTACAACAGTTACGGATTCCAGCGGTGACTCCACTGTCCATGTGTATGCTCATTATTGTCCTTTGACTTTCACAAACATGAAGGCTAAACTCAGCTGCTCACTGTGCAAGCAACAAACAGGAGTATATAAATATTAGAGCTGCTTTTCTTTCAGGGATTCCAACCAACAACTTTGGTGGAACGAGCTCAGTTCTGTGATCCACAGATGACGACGCCAGGAGGTGTGTTAGTGTTGTGTGCGGAGGATCAGAGCATCAGAGCTCCAGTGATCAGAAATGGAAGAGATAATGTTCGAGGGCTGTTCTGTCTATCAGCTACTCAAACTGCTGCTGAAATCTGACAGTCAAAGAATGAAGCGTCCAACATGTCTCACCAGCCTCATGGGGGCTGTACTTGTTGAATGCTACTATAAGATTGGTCTTTCTTCTATCATGAAGTGTTCAAATGTTTGCTTGAACACAGTCCGCCCGTCGAGAGCAGCTTCGATCCGGAGCGTTGAGATGGAGAAAGGTCTCTGTAAAGATGTTAGAACAGTCTCTGAGTCCCATTTCGTCTAGTCCACCTTCCAGCCAGGAGCTCTTATCTTAACGTCTCGAGGTCCCATCTCTTTATCCAGACCCCAGGATTCATTCTCAATGCCTGAGTGTATTTCTGCCATTTGTAATACGTGTTTCAGCAGGAAAGCTGAATAAATAACAGAAATGTAGTGAAGTTTGAAGGAGCGACGGCTGCTGTATCTGGATGCGCCACGTATCTTATAACATGGATCAAAACCCAGCGACATTTCAGCTTTTTTAGAATTAAGACAGAAATCCATTGTGAAAAGGGAAATTGAGCCAAGAAAGCTGGTGGAGCAGCGACTACAGAACAGGAAGGCACCTTCCCCCAACAGTCAACACTCTCATCCATGTGTTGGGGGTGTCTTTTATCATGTTTCCTCTGCTGCTGGATCTTTTATGTTGCAGTACCACAGTTGGCCACTGGAGGAGGACTGGCAGCAGGCCGGACTCTGCCTCTCTTCGTGCATCCACACACTGCACAGCGTATGGGCTGCTCACTTGAATGTTGGACTTGGTGGATGTGTCAACTGGGTGTGGACCATCAGAAGCGGACGGAAGAGTAACTGACGGGTGTCGAACCAGCTCACAGCACAGATGTTGTGACTTCAGTCTGAAGTCAAAGCTCCCTCTGCCCTGTTTTCTCAGCTCCTCGTCTTCTGCTCCCCTGAGGTTTGGCACAAAACAAAGGGCGTACTGTTCCAACAAAGTGGATTTCACATTCAAGGAGTCTGACGAGTACAGACGCATAAGTTATAAGAAATTGTCTGCAAATACCTTGTAGTTTTGTTCTGCAGGAAGTGTTGACGCAGGCTTGATGACTACATCTCCTGACATTCCTTGGCACGTTTACCTGGCCCACACCCTCTGTACACGTTAAAGTCGGAGGGTATGCCTGATATTCCTTTTTTCTTGCCCAGACCTCGAAGCCCCAGGAACAGGGTTTCCACCCATGTATTGTCTGATTCCACTGAACACGAGTCATTTGTACTTCATCCATTCGCAAGTACATGCCAATCATTTGTTCCAGCTCTTTAACAGGTATGTCAGCAACAAGTTTCTGTACTGTCCTGGACACAAATCTCTGCAAGTCCTGCAATGGGGTTAGTAGTAAACAGTGTAGTATAAAAACACTGGGAAGGTTGTTTCAGGGTTTATGAACTCGTCTTTAACCAGCAAAGCTCTGTGCCTTCTACCTTTTTTTATCATTAAAGTTTTCTATCACTAAACAGCTTCAGAATTAAGGAAAAACATAATACAGGTCAAATACTTACATCGAAGACAGCCATGTTTGAACTTGGATGTTATTTTCCTGCCAAAAGTGTGTTGCAATGACACTGAACTGTGGGCTTCAATGCTCCCTCCTTCCAGTGTGCACTTGAATAATACAACAGACACTAATTTAGAGTTTATTTCTATTATTCACAGTCAACCCAACTGAAAGGGCCTTCATGGAAATGGAAGACGACGAGCAAACCCCGGTTCCCTTCATATAAGCCAGTGTAAGCAATATTTGACAAGTTGATCGTTAACTTCATCATTCAAGGACTGCATCCACTTCACACAGATTTTACCCTGCAGGCATCTGAAGAAAGCTTGAGGACGACTTTGTTCAAACAGAACCAACAACAGAGGCCCGGTCCTCAAACAACAGAAGCTGACTCTCCACTGGATAAACCAAAATCTTCAAGCACCTGCTCGGGGGCATTTGCATGTCGAAGGATCGCAGGGCGCCACTCATACGATGTTTTTGGCCAAGGTGTTGGAAGACGTTAACAGAGATTTTGTTCAATTTGTTAAATTTCTAAATCATTTTAGTTGTGTTATAAAGTCGTTTTTTATTGTTATTAGCTTGACTGAATAACTTCTACAATAAGCAAACATTTAGAGGTAGAAGAAGCTGAGCTCCTCATTAAGGTGCTTTAAGGTCTGTCCTTTTCATGTTACAGCTCAGTAATAGTCCATTGGGAAGCTTTGTACAGTGATAATGACGGTGATGTGGCGAGACAGGCAGTGCAGCCGAGTACCGCTGGCATTAACTAAAGGTTTCATATTCCCAGTAAAGAAGCTCCTGTAAGTTACAGCTTATTTTATACAGAAGCTGCTGCTGGAAACAGGAATGAAAAACAGGAAGAACTAGTAAAGATTTCTGTGTATCCCCAGTTTTTAATAGGAATCAGAGCCCGTCTGCTGGAACACACCTTCTGCCACGCTGCTTTCAGTTCAATACACACTCTCTGTCCCATACTGGTGCTGAAAACACGTCCATCATTCAGCCACAACCGTCTCCTTTGGAACTATACACCAAACAAACTGATTGGTCTGAAGGTTCCCCGCCAGCCGCTCTGATGTTTGTCACATGATGCAGCAGCAGTACAAAGGGCTGGTATTGTGTTTAGTGTCTAATGATGATGAACAGATGACATCCTCATCTTCACCATCACCTGTTTTTCAGGTCTCTACTGACACCTAGTGGTTAAAACACAACAATACAAGGATTCTGTACATTTACTCAAATACTGTGTACTTTTCAGGAGCTTTATATATATATATATATATAAACAAAAACTATAGGCCCAGGCCACAAAAACCACCGTAGCTGACATAGTACTAAAACTGTGCTAACTTCAATACATTTGCATTTCATTATTGATTAATTTATAAGCAACGAACAGACAAAGTGAACTTGTGGCTTTGAGGCCTCGCAGCACCGACCCACTGAGTCCGGCTCTAACAGTGTGAAGTCATTATGAGCTCCGTCTGCAGCAGCTACAATATTAAAATGCTAATTATACATAACTGCGTCTGTAATAATAATCCTGTCATGTAACATTAACTCTGACTGAAAATACTTCTGTACTGTAGGTGAAGTTTGACTGAAGGTCTTGCACTTAAAAAGTAAAGTATTAAATATTTAGTCACCAGCTTGCCAACAGGTACACATTTACTATATTTACAGCAGCAGTTGGTCCATTTTGCATTATGCAGAAACCAGAATTGATGATTATTATTAGGGCTGCAACTAAGGATTCTATTCATTATTGATTAATCCGCCTGATATCTTCAGGATTAACCGATTCATCGTTTTGGTCTTTAAAACGTCAGACAATAGTGAATTTCTCATTATTTGCAACAGTCCATGTCTTCAGACAGGTCAAAAAAAAAAACCATTCAAACCTCACATCTGAGAGCTCGGACCAGCTAGTGTTTAACATGTTTGTTTAAAACCGTTAATAATAGTTGCAGCTCTAATTATCCTTATAAATAATTATTGAGTGATGGAGAACAAAGTTTAAACACAGAAAAACATTCTCTCTTTTTCAAATCGCCTTTTTTTTTTAATTCAAGTTCAAAAACAAAATGAAAACAAAAGTTGACACATCTGAGCATGATGTCCCACAAACACTACAAACACATATATAAAAAACTGAAAGTAAAACCGACTCGGAAACACTCAAACGTCCCAAATATTCACAAGTCGCATGTTTTGAGTAACTTCTAAACTTCTGCTGAGGACCAACAGGAACGTTTCTCTTGAGACGTTTCAAATGAAAATTAAACCCCTCGGCTCCGTTTTCTGCTGATGCTTTTTAAACTCGACAAGATCAAACTCAAAAGTTCACTTAGAAACATCTGAAGCAGTTGAGCGATTTACTGATACCTGCAGGGGACATTTTAACTCAAACGCTTTATTAACTTCAATGAAATATCCTGAGAAATAGAACTCAGCTGTTGGCCTGAAGTCATCCATAATCACAAAATCTATTTATTCCCAATTTGCCTAAATAAAAACAAAAAACAGGCCTTTTATCAGAAACAGAAGTCCTCTTTCCTTCAGTCTGAACACGCTGTAATCCGTGTATCTGACCTTGGAGCCACGAGAGGACGCTGTTGACAGAAGAGAGCCGAGAGGCCCGGAGAAGTCCGAACGCAGCCCGTTTGGGCCCAATGCTCCCTGACAACAGGAAGTGGTCGGGGTTAGCCCACCCTGAGGGGTGGGGCCACGAGGACAACGCCGTCTCCTCGGACAAACAGCATGGGGATGTTCCTCTTGGTGGACTAAAGACACACAAAGAACAGAAGCGTTTACTTGATGATGAGCGACATTCTCAAAATGTTCTATTAGAGAACTTTCATGTGTTAACAGAGAAAACTTAATATATTATTTCCACAGTTATAGAGGCGGTCTACACTTCTCCCTCGTCATATATTACACATGTTAAAGAACACACATGCTTGAGCGTCTGATCAGGATCTGCTCTGTATTTTGTGCTTTACAGCATCGCAGTGCTGAGATGACCTTCCACAGTTGTAAACTCCTGTCTCATAGTTCCATTAAACCGATGGATCAGCCAGACCTAAAGATCAGCCGAGATCAGCATCAGCGTGCGTGGAACAAGAGAAATGACGCCGATCTTTAACTGTTAAGTGTCCAGTTCAGTTCAGTTTGTCTCCAGTAAAAATAAATAAAAAGGTAAAAATATTTTCAAGGAGTGTTCCGGTTTTGTGTTTATGTTAAAGAACTAATTCCTATCAGCCAATATAAAGTGCTCAGATGTTTTAAACTCCCAGATATCCACATTAGTATCAGTCAGTTTTTCCCTTGAAATGTTTTGGGGCAAAATGTGAAGCTGCTAAAATCACCAAACAATATTTTACTTTTTCAGATATTTGAGTCCACTCATGTATGTGTATGATAATATGAAATTAAAATGGTACTGTGGGAGAGGAATATAATAGTGAAGCATTTGTTCTGTAGTTACAGGAAAGCACAGTAAGGCCAAACCTCGGGATAAATAAAGTACTAAAGTAATGAAGACACCAGGCTGTATCAGGGAGAGATCCATGTTGTACCTTGTAAAGTTCTTCATAAGTCTCCTCGTCGATCTCCACCGTCGTCACTGTCTCCTCCACGTCCCCCAGGATCATGTTCAGGTGCTGATCGTAGGCCTGGGACACACAAACAACTACAAT
>CM062213.1:375000-402500 GCA_031216445.1 Lateolabrax maculatus | reverse complement strand
AGGTCTGATCCTGGTGGACAACAAGGTGGAGCTGAATGTCTCCATCAATCTACATAAAAAAGCCACAGTGGCCATCTTCCTCTGCTCATAAACAGACAGGAGATTCAGCAGGTGGAGCATTTCAAATTCTCATCTTCTCTGAAGTGGGAAGAAAACTAAAGGGAACGCCCCCCGTGCTCAGATCTACACAGTAAGACTACAGGAAAAGGGACGCAGTGTCCAGGCTGCACATCTTCTTATAACAGACTGAACCAGACCCAGAGGCTGTCTGTGCCCTGAACTGTTGCTGTATCCTGTCTGTGGAACGCTGGGAGAGGTTGTGGTACTGACGCTTACCCATGTCTGAATTATTGAAATCATCTTTATGTCCTGAGGGTTTGTTATACGTGAGGCGGGTTCTTTTTGTTCTTGTTTTGTGTGAACTCACCAAACCATTGTTGAATAAACTATTGACTGTTATCAATAATTATTAATAGATTAATATCTTACACATACATACTGAAACTTTAGCATATCTGGTCATATGTGCTTGCTTTTCTTTCTTATCTTTCTTATATTGCTATTTCTGTATTTTATACTTCTTATGTCTATGTCTAAAACAAAATGCACCAATATTCCAAGAAAAATTCCTTGTAAGTTAAAACCTACTTGGCAATAAATCTGATTCTGATTCTAATCACATCCTGCAGGATCCAGCCTGGGAGAGACCGGCCACAAGATGGCGCCCATCACCAGGAAGACAGACGTCGGCGTGTGCTGCAGGTCACCAGTCCAGCCGAGCGTTGCTCCCTGCTGAGAGGTTTCTGCTTCCTGGTGAAGCCCAACAGTCACTAATGTCCTGATGTAGAAGTCGTGTGTAGGATGCTTTAGGATGTCAGACTTACTGCACAACATACAGCTGTAAGTTACTCTGAGCAACACTAACAAGAAGGTTTCGTCTGCATGTTTCACTGGATATAACTTTCAGTGTAAACAGGACGTTTACAGTAAAAACTTTGAGAAACTGACTGAAGTTCTGAGTTGAGAGAGAGAAAAATGTTTGTTTAGCAGAAGTTGCATCAGAGGAACATAATGAAGACATTCATGTAATAAAGTCACATTTTATCACTTTGACTTGTTGAGTCTTTTAGTTGATGATGATGATGATGATGATGATGTAACTTGTGTTTGGGACCAAACAAACCTAAAATAAAAGAGTGAAAAAGTGCAGACAGAGGATCAGTTTCCTCCATAGAAACAGGAAGTAAGCTGCATGTCATTGGTTCCACTTCCCCTCAGCCCGGAGGTGAGTTCAACTGCTTCACAACAATAAACACGACTTAGTTTAACCCCCAGACTCACTCAGAGCCACGTTTCCATGGAAACAGTCACTGGCACCTGATGACCAGTGTTTCCATGGTAACAACAGTGACACCCGCTGAACACTGTTTCCATGATTGTTTCCATGGAAACAGTGAAAAGCCCCTCCCAGACGGGTTGATTTCAGACATCAGCTTCAGACGACATGAAGACACTCCTGTCTGTATCAGCGTCCACAGCAGGTCAGTGTTGGACCACAAATACTGAGTTCCTCTTCCTGGACGGTGAGAGCTTCAGCCCCCGCTAGAGAGGAACCAACAAAACTCAGTGAACAACCTGGCAGTCATCTGAAGGACCTTTGAAACCAAAACTCTTTCTCAATAACGCTGATCGTCATTCACTGAACAGGTGAGAGGAGGTGGGAGGCCCTTAGGGTTAGGACCAGGGACACACATGATCAACGTCTTCAGTCGTTTACCATCTGGACTGTGGTGGTCTGAACCAGTTCAGACAACCCTGAAACAGCATTCAGACACATAGTGGGCTCCAAGCTGCACATTGGAATATTATATAAAGTCATTGTGAAGTCAAGTCAATTTTATTTGTGTAGCGCCAAATCATAGCAGAAGTTCTCTCAGGACTCTGTCCACACAGAGCAGGTCCAGACCGACTCTTTAAATATTATTACAGACCCAACAGTTCCACCATGAGCAGCACTTGGTGACAGTGGAAGGAAAAACTCCCTTTAACAGGTAGAAACCTGGAGCAGAACCGGGCTCTGGGTGGAGGACATCTGCCTCCACCCAGTTGGGTTGGAAGGGGAAGAGAGAGGGGGAGAGGGGGGAGAGAGGGGGAGGACAGACAACATAATAATCAGACTAATAATAATCAGTGCAGCAGTGAGTGTGGAGCAGGAACATGGGGGCAGTAGACGGCCTGCAGTCACAGATCCAGACTCTACAGCTCCAGAGGCACAAACACCTGCAGGAAGAGAGAAAGCTCCAAACTACAGGAAGAGGTGGAGTTAGTAACATGCAGTAATGGGATAAGAGAGGAGAGAGGAGCTCAGTGCATCATGGGAAATCCCCTGGCAGTCTAAGCCTATAGCAGCATAACTAAGGGATGGTTCAGGACTCACCTGAGCCAGCCCTAACTATAAGCTTTATCAAAGAGGAACGTTTGAAGCAGACTCTTAAATGAGGAGAGGGGGTCTGCCTCCAGAACCCAAACTGGGAGCTGGTTCCACAGGAGAGGAGCTTGGTAACTGAAGGCTCTGGCTCCTGATCTACTTTTAGAAACTGTAGGAACCACAAGTAACCCTGCATTCTGTGAGCGTAGTGCTCTAGTGGGGTAATACATTATAATACATCATAGGACTGGGTAAGCTGTCCTATGACGCTGAAACATGACTTCCCCTTGTTCAGCTCGTTCCTGGTTAATGAATGTGAGTGAAACACTAAACGTGGAGTCTTGTTCTGGTCCCGATTCACAAGCTGCTGCTCAGAGGTCCGACTGAAGGTTTCCTTCTGAAATAAGTGAGGTGTCTGAGCTGAGAGATGTCTCTGCCATGTGTGTCTAATGTTTAGATAAGCCTGTCCAAGGTCTGGCTACTTCCATAGATGGATGTCCCTTGGGTGTTGTTTACCTAAGTTCCAAAGAGATGAGATCAGTTTTAACATGAACTATATGGTCCATCTTCCCTTTTTGCAAAATAGCCATATATGGTTATCTGGTTGGCTCTGAGCCTATCCAGACACCACACATTAGCTATACCATGAGGCTTTAAAAGGTGGAGTTTGAGTGGAAAACGAGGGAGATTCACATTGGCTTCGGATCTTCTCACAGGCAATCCATGGTGCTTGTTTGGACGCTGTACTTTTTGTAATAAACCTTTTTATACAACTAAGTCGGTGTCAGCGGAGATTCCTTCATCATCATCACATCATCGCTACAGAAGATACAACATGAGACACGTTTTTAAAAAGGCACCTATGTGATTGATGGGACATAATTAAACATTGTGACTTTTCTTTTAAAGGGCACTAGGTCACTTGCAGCTGCACTAAGCAGCTTCTCATTCTGGCAACGCCAAGGTGGAAAAGATTTAATGTGATGTCAGTAAAGTGCACACAGCACACTCCTGTTCGGAAATCCATTTACTCAGAAATCCATTTACTCATTGTTTCCCGGCAGTGACCATCGCCACTGTCATTATTTAAATGTCATTATTTCATATGATCAGATTGGCCAAATCAACGGCATCTCACTCAGAGTGGACGGAGCTCTGCTGTAGTCTGACAGCAGTCGCAGGCTCGGAGGGACCGAAGGTTTGATTCCTACACTGACAGGATGAGGTCACAGGTTGCTCTTTACCAACACATAGCGGACGAGCACCTGAGTGGAAAGTAAAGCGTCTGTGTCCTGTGAGTGGACTGATTACAGTCTCAGTATTCACTCTGAGCTTCGCAGCCTGACTGGTGACATCACAACACGTCGTTCACAACATGGCGGCTTCCAACCACAACATCCGGTTGTTGGTTCCCCCGCATCTAAAACTAAAGAGCAACGAGTGTGAGTGTTGGGACATTCGTCTGTTGACGTCTGTTGTTCTGCATCATCAGTTTCACATCCATTATTCTAGATTTAACTTAATCTACATGTCTTTAGATTCAGATAAGAACTAAACGACCTCCTTCCTGAGTAATACGCCCCTCATCATGAATCCGACTGTCTGATCCAGATCAGGTTCTGGTTCAGTGTTTGTGGCCCCATTTACACCTGCTGTTGACATGTGATAATCACATCCAAACCTAACACCTGGTATTAAAAAGCATTTTCATGATCTGGATTCTGCCCTCGGAGACCAGATCTCAATATGCAAAAGCAGACTGGAGGACCCGTATAGAAACATGGAGTGTCCCAGGTCAAAGGAGGCGGTGTTCAGGTTCATTCTGAAATCACTCTATGATTTCAGAGACGCGGGTCTGGGTTTTTTAATACCAGCAGACATCATGTTTCTCTCTGTAACACTCAGTAATGAGTTTTCTGACCCACCGACATCATTTCCAATTGACACAGAACAGAACGTCAATCAAAGAAGTGTACCAATTTATATCTGTAAGTCAGTTCTTTTCTTTTTAATATGAAGCACAGCAGCAGAAATAAAAGCCCATCAGCTCTGTGAACATCCACGCGGCACAAACACACAGTGGAGCAGCCAAGGACGTGTGTTGATATTTATTTGTACATTTACAAATCAGGTCTCCTCTCCTTGAATAAAATCATTTAAATTCCATGCAAGGCTCTAAAAATACACACTGACAAGGAGAGGAAGGGCCAAGAGATGAAAGTGGAGGGAGGGTATAGAAGAGTAATGAATGGTGGAGAAAGAGTGATGAAAGTGTGTACCTGTTAGGTCGGCCTGACCCTAGAATAGCCCTGCAGTCGTTAAAACGCCATTCAGCCCTTCACATTACAGCAGTGACTGACTGATTTATATGGATTTAATTATGGATGAAGCCAAAGTCAAACAGATGAATGTACACATGCACATACCAATATGTACACACTGGCAAAAACAGCAAGTTGCACACACATCAGCGAGCTGCAGAGCAGTTTGTCTCCTATAACAGTTTCTACAGGATCTATTTAAAACACACAGGATCATTATATGCTCCTCATTATTCACTCCAAAATGGCAAAACAGCTGCCCTTTGATAATAAGCACCAATCAGCAGAGACATGTAGGCTACAGTATGGCCTGTTATTTTATTCATTCATTCATACATTTCTAATCTTATTTCTCAGCTTCCCTTTGAAGAAAAAATGTTACTTCATTCATCATTTCATACTATGTGTATATACAGTAATATATTACTGAACACAAACTCCACATTATGCAGATGAATCCTTCAAATTAAATGTGCAATTCTTTGATCTCTTGGATCAGTTCATTAACATTTCACCAAATTCATCAATAAAGTAAAAGTCTATTCTTTTCCAAAAGAAAGTTCTGGTTTCTTTGGTTGAACTCGCTGCGTCTGTCAGCATCTGTGACAGAAAACCATTATGGAGAAAGAAGTTACAGCAATTTAGGCTGCGACCCACTGCTGGCTATTTGGAGCAGTGAGAATTAGAGCAGGCAGAAATGATAGCGATCTATCATGAGGCTCCGATGCTATCATCTCCTTCACTACTGAGGGGAGAAAGGGAGAGGAACACAGGGAAATAAAAGGAGACGGGAAGAGGAGATGAAGATAAAGAGGACAAGACAGGAGAGCCGGTGACAGAAGAGGAGAGCTGAGGAAAATGGTGCTTAATCAGGAAAAGGAAAGGAAGGAAAGTAAGGAAAGGAAGGAAAGGACGGGATACGTTCAGGTGTTAAAGCCCTTGAACAACCACACATGGGACTGTGACTGTGCAGGACTCACACTCTTCAGACCTTTAAGTTTGGTGAACCCCAGTAATCCCAGCATGGCTCCACCAACACCAGCCTGAGCACTGGTCCAGTTAATCAAAACAACTCCAACAGCGAGCCAGAACTTTAATTAGCTGGACTGAATTAATGGGATCAAATGTGAAAAGAAAAAAGAGGAACAGTGAACAGTTTATCTTGGTGTCCAACTACGTAAAAGAAATCATCAAATATATATATATATAGCTTCATGGTAAACTTGCAGCCCCTGCAGGCTCATAGCTGGAGCTTTGTAATGAAACTCTGGGGAACAGAGAAACAGTTGCATTGCATGTCATAGTTCTAGGTATCGTCCTGTTCCCACTTGCTGCCTTCGCTTATCAGAATTCATCCTGAGGGTTTCATCCTCTGGGAGCCATGAATGTCTACCGGTGTTCATACCAGCCCATCAACAGTTGTTCCATCTACAGAGCCACAGTGTGTCTACAGACTTTTCCTCTGACAGCAGCAGTATAACCGACAGCACATGACAGCTGCAGCTCTTTTCCAGCTTTGAAGCAGCGCCTCATTTATCTCCAGGCTCGTTACATGAAGCACTTTCTACAGCCCGCCAGGGAGGAAGAGCACCGATCCAGAGGTCCTCGTTCCTGACGTGAGCTCCTCATTAAAACGGAGAGATGGTGACCAATAAGCACCAGAGAAGAAGAGGCTGCACGTGACAACAGCGCTGCACATGATGAATATATTACAGCTGTGTTTGACAGCAGCAATATGTTTCTGTGCAGCTGAGCTTGCTGCAGAATGAGGGATCATTTATTACAGCGCTCGTTAGACCCGGAGCAGTGGTTGGTATCTGGGCTTCGTCCTACAGTGTACTGGGAGCCACATCCTCCCCCGTGTATCCGCCCTGCGTCTCTGGAGACCATGAGTCAGCAGTCTCTTTTGCTTTTTACTAATTTCTCTCAGCTTTTCAAATAATATGCACTGGTAAGATGTTTCAGATAGTTGCAATAACATTGAAATATTGTTGATGCTTTCTGGCCAATTAAAACTGAGTGCGGCCGTCCAGGAAATGGATCAAATCTGTATTTTCCACATTGTGTAAAGAAAGTTGAGCTGAGGCGGCATTATCTGCTCCATCACTGTATTAGCTCCATTATCTAATGGGTTTGGATATGACTGCTGCACTCACAGCAAGTCTGCTACAACTGTGTCATCAAATATCTTCCACCGTCACAGACTGACTGCAGATCATCACGAGGAAGAAAAGAAGCAGGGAAAAGTGATAAATGTTGGCAAGACGCTTTCTAACATCACTTATTATTCTCCGTTATAGGAACGCAGACTCACTTTCCTCGTTAAGAGAGATGATGGAGGGATGACAACAGAGAAATGGACAATACACAACACACTCAGCTGTCCTCTGTGTGTGTGAGACTTTGGTCCAGACTGAAATATCTCAACAACCATTGGCTGGATGGCCATGAAATACACCAACATTCATTCTCCTCAGAGGATGAATGTTGGTGTATTTCATGATCCTCCTTTATTTATTCACTGCTTTGGTTTATGACTATGTCACAGGGAATAGCACGTTAGGACCCAAACACAGACACAGACAAAGGGAGTAGATGAAGTCTGATATTTATCACCGGGATAACGGGTAATGAGAGTGGCGACGGGCTGAGATGGAGCTGCTGAGGCTAAGAGGGCGATGGAGGATGACTGAGAGGAGCGAGGCAGGGCAGGCAGAGCGGGGTGAGGGGGGGCAGGATGAGCTGGTGAGGCAGGCTGGGGACCAGAGAGGACTGATTCTACAGGCACCAAGAGAGACACAAAACACACAATGTTGAGCAGCCAAGAACAACAAACTGCCACATAGATGCTACAAAGATCTGGGGATGAGTGGATGGAGAGCCGGGGAGATCTTCTGCTGAGATGATGAGAAGAGTGAAGGCAGCTGAGCAGACTGGACAGCTGAGGTGAATGAGCTGTAATCAGGAGGGAGGACACCAGGTAGGAGCCACACAGAGACAGACAGGGGACAACAGGAGACAGGGAAAGACTGGGTAACACAGGGGACAACAAGAGACAGGGAAAGACTGAGTAACACAGGGGACAACAAGAGACAGGGAAAGACTGAGTAACACAGGGGACAACAGGAGACAGGGAAAGACTGGGTAACACAGGGGACAACAGGAGACAGGGAAAGACTGAGTAACACAGGGGACAACAGAAGACAGGGAAAGACTGAGTAACACAGGGGACAACAAGAGACAGGGAAAGACTGAGTAACACAGGGGACAACAGGAGACAGGGAAAGACTGGGTAACACAGGGGACAACAGGAGACAGGGAAAGACTGAGTAACACAGGGGACAACAGAAGACAGGGAAAGACTGAGTAACACAGGGGACAACAAGAGACAGGGAAAGACTGAGTAACACAGGGGACAACAGGAGACAGGGAAAGACTGGGTAACACAGGGGACAACAGGAGACAGGGAAAGACTGAGTAACACAGGGGACAACAGGAGACAGGGAAAGACTGGGTAACACAGGGGACAACAGGAGGCGCTGCCAGGCTGGGAAAGACTAAGTACCTGCAAAAATAATGACATTCCCATCAGACTCAGCTGGAATGATTATTGCTAATTAAAACACATTGCATCGTAATACTGCAAGTACTCGTCCCATAAACCATCACTGTGCCTCAGCACAGCTTGATACCTTCATACTTTACCATCCTAAAGACAGAAAACAGGAAGAAAGAGAGAGAGAAAATGTTGGGAAGACTTGATCTCACACTTAATTACAGCCACATCCTGGAGGTCCACAGAGACAGAGCAGGCTGTGCAGGAGAATGGCTCATGTATAAAGAGCAACGAGAGAGGCAGAAAATCTGCAGTTTATTGGTGCACACAGATAAGAAAAAATGTCCTTTAATAAGAAGAAAAGAAGAAAACAGGAGGAAAAGAGAGAGAACAAAATGATTATCTGCTGTGCTGTTGCTGAAATAGAATTGAATAACGTGTGAATGAACGTGTCAGTCAGACTGTTGAGTCACTTCAGTGGTTACATTGTGCTGGAGACAACAATGGTCAGATGTAAACCGCTTTAATCCACTTTACGTAGCCTATAGCAGGAAATAAGGACACACACACACACTTCAAAGAAGAGGTGTGTGTGTGTGTGTGTTGGTGTATAATCAAGACATAAGATTGAAGCTGACTGATCCTATTAGATTGACACACACACAAACACACACATGAAAGAGCTTCAAACACACTCGGTGTGTGTATGTGTGTGTGTGTGTATGACTCAGCTGTGTCTTCACGGTGGCGGGGGGGGGGAGGGGGGGGGCGTTGAAGAAATAAAGGACGTCTGCCAGGTTAATTTCCGTCAGGCTGCTCCTCCCGAACCTGCACCATACCTGCACCAGCAGGGGGCAGGTAGCCTCATGCTGCTGCTTGTTGTTGGACTGAAGGTAGAAGACAGTTTGTGTCCCTGATGACCAGATTCGGTCAGGCTGGTTTCCTCCCAGGCAGCATCGGGTCAGTTCTGTCTATTGAAAGTCAACTTGATGAAATGTTGATGGTTGGATGTGAAACCGATAATATAGTTAACCCCCTGTGAGCTGCTGGTCTCTGCTGATCCAGACTGGACAGGATCCAGATCCGGGGACAGTTGCTCTTTTCACCAGAGGTGGATCAGGACACATTCTCCACGGAGGCGTGATGATGTCATCGCCGCCATGGGCAGCCAGAGAAACGTTCTCTTCTCACACTGACTCCAATCTGTCTCCTCGCAGTGAGACCTGGACAGCACATCCGTGAGTGTGTGTGAGTGTGTGTGTAGGTGCATTAGTAGTTCTGTGAGGACCAGTCAGAGCTTTACACCCAGGTCCAACCCTCTAAACCATTCTGTAAAGTGACCTCACTTGGTTTCGGGGTTAATATGAGATTCAGCCTCAGGTTAGTGGGTTAGAGGTAAAGTCCCGCCTGCAGCCGAGATGATGAAGCTCGGGCTTATGTGTTAGGGAATGCATTATGTCACTGAAGGCCTCACAAGTATACAAGTGTGAGTGTATGTGAGTGTGAGTGTGTCACCGGCTGTGCGGTCGGAGTGTGTGTGTGTGTGTCTCACCGTGCCAGGACTGGCACTCGGCCCGGCCAGAGAAACCAACCAGTAATGAGATCTCACGTCTGGCTCGCCTCCCTGCAGCGATGGCGTCAGCAGATACAGAAACAGATCCTCCAATTAGACACTAGAGACAAACTCACACGGCAAAACCTTGCAGACTGTGACCGGACTGTGTTTCAGCAGTGAAAACACTTCTGACCTCAGGTCCTAGTTGTTTTCTCTTCTGCTGATTCTACATATTTAATCTCTCAGTTAGCACATGAACGCCGTTTATTTCACTTGTTCCACAGTATCTAGTTTTGTTCCCGTTTGAATATACTTAGAATAAACACAACGGGATGAATGTAGATATACCCACCATGTGTAAGGTTTAATGAATTATTAACGTTCAGTTTCCAAAGACTCGCTGTTGGAGCTCCTCTGTAGTTCAATCATCAGAACAACATATTAACGTTTAATATCTGTCTGTCAGGCAAAAGAAGCCCGTGGACATCGAAACGTCCAGGAGGACGTTGACTACGACTCCCAGGCTGCATTTCACAAGAACCATCCAAGCCCAGAGCCACCTCCAGAGGTGGTTTGAAAAATCTCATCTCAATCTGTCCTGAATGCCTCTTGGAAGTAGTTAGACTTCCCTACAACTTCTTCTGAGACCCGATCGTCCCCAGAAGAAGTGAGGTGACCCTGACCCCCAAGAGTCAGCGGGTCTGTGGAAGGCTGAGATCCTCTGACAGTATCAGAAACAAAGGAGGGTTCACACCTCAGCTACTGCAATGTGATTAAACAATGAACGTCTGCAGAGAGATCAGAGGGGTTTCAACAGTTCTCCCTCTATCTCCCTCTTCCCGGCTCTCCCAACATGCCGAGCGAACCCACTAACATCAGATCAATCCAGGTCTGAAAACTCAGAAGCACCACTGATACTTTGAGAGTTTGCTTTGTGTGTTTCATGGCTTGTTTTGTTAGTGAGTGTGACCAGATGGAGGCCTGGCTGTGAGATTAGAGGAGACCTCGGTCAACACAAACACTTCCAGTTTTTATCGAACCGCTAAATACGCATGTAACAAACTGTATGTTTTCTATTGTTTGACTCAGTGATGCTGTATTTGCTCATGTTGTGCTGTGGTTGTGACTGTTTGGAGCCTCATGAACATACAGATGGAGAGAAGGGAGCTGGATCATGCTGAGCCAGAGTGGGTCCCCTGGGCTCTGGTGTACTGTAGAGTCCTTTTCTATAGATACAACTGATTATCAATTATAAATAAAAACAAAAATGGCATGAAAAAGGTTCCGGACTGCCTTCATTCGAGGGCTGACGTATTTTTGTGTTATTCCACTTCTCCCCTGAGGAGCTGGTCTCTCCAGCTATTGAAGTATTTCATATTTTTTAAATAAACTTGAGAGAACGGTTTGTAAAGGTCTGCATATCGTTATATCTGCAGAATAAGTTTCAACGTGTCCACGGTTACAGCTGCACAGGGATGTGGAGAGAGGCCTCCTGTATGAAAGCAGCTGACAGTGAGACAGAGCTGGAGCTGCTGCAGGTGAGCCGGTGTCCCGCAGGGACCAGAATCCTCCAGTTCACTACTGTAGAAAAAGCACTTTTCCTCTGATTGAGGCACGTATAAATACTCGTTTCATTACGAGCCAGGCATGTCTATTTCTGTGCAAGCCTGCCGTGCACAGCGGGCAGTGGGAGCGTGCACGTGAGGCAGCTGCTGCCATGAGGCCAGGAACTTGAAGCGCACAAACACACACACACACACACACACACATGCACACACACACACACACACACTACAGGAACCTGAGCTGGTGGCCCCTCGGCCCCTGTTGGTTATTTTGGTCGCAGACGCTCAGAAGACACATTCGGCTTTGTCTGTTTGGCAGGACTGAAACGGATCATTACAGGATCATTAACATTGGCTTGTTAATAACTATGCTGTGGTTAGCCAAGTGAATCAATAACACCTGAGTGGGTGACCTTTACGTACTAAAACAGCTTCTTCATGTGTTTTCAATGTGTTTCTGCTCTAATGTGCATGAGGAACTAAATTAGGTTGTGATTAATGATCACTATGACTGATAACTGATCATTTAATCACACATACACCTCAGTCATTCTGTGGCTCAGACTATAGTCACGTTGCTTGTTTAATACACTTTCTCCTGTGTTGATTATAATGACTGTCACTATAATATACAGATTACATATCATGTCAGAAGCCATATGAGAGGAATAAGTAGTGAAATATAACTGGTTCATTAATTCCTAAGATTTTTTATGTTATTACAAACATACAGAAGCCGTCACTTTATAAGATTTATGCTGAATACTTTTCATAGAAAGTTTGGTATCAATCTGAGATCATTTAAAGAACACTTTCATATAAAACAGAATGAAAAAGTAAACTCATTCAGCAGACATCATGATTCATCCGATCCACCGACTCAGGTCCCTTTATTCATTATTCTACATGATTGATGGCAACAGAATTATGTTACACAGTGTATATACACAGTGTAGTACTTACTGTACTGTAGTAAATGGACTCTAGAAACATTAGTCAGGATAAACATTTCTTTTGTTTTTCTGCTATTCAGTGTTTTGCACATAAATATTTGAAGGTTGAGATACATGTAATACTGTAATAATATAATATAAAATAATATAATAACTAATGAACTGATGGTGTAAAAGTTAAGACGACTTCAGCTAAACAGCCGACAACCAGCAACAAAGAGAGTTCATAAACTAATAAAAACCATCAGATGAGAACCAGAAACGGATGAAGCAAACATGAAGTCACTTACTTAAATCTAACACACACACACACACACACACACACCCACACACACCCACACACACATACACATACACACACATACACACAATATGAATCATAAGCAAGACTTTCACACTCACACACAAACATGAAGTCACTTCACTTAAATCTAACACACAAATACAGACACACACACATACAAGCTTGGTATGTGTGAGTTCAAAGCCGAGCTCATCGTGCCGTAAAGGAAAGTTGTGTTTGAATGAAAACATCCCTATATATACACAATGAACACACACACACACACACACACACACACACACACACACACACACACGTATAGCCAGCCTGTTTGTGTCAGGACAGAAACCTCTGAGCTAAAAACTCTGGACACCTGTTCCCTGGATCCCACTGGACAAATTCCACTCCTGAGTCACTGTGTGTGTGTGTGTGTGTGTGTGTGAAGAATGTTGACACTGGACTTGTCTCACGTGGACGCTGTGCAACATCACTTCCTTTACGACCCTTCCCTATTTAAAGGCCGGTGTGGAGCTTCGTCGGGGGATTCAAGCCAAAGCCTTCAGCTCACACATTGAGCGACTGACGGCTCCGGAGGTTCCTCTGGACCTCCATCCCGGCTGTAAAGGCAGAGGCCGACGGATTTTTGTCCATCATCATCTGGAAAGTTCTAGAGTTGGAATCTGGAACCAAAAGAAGCTTTCAGACCAAAGTGAAGCAGATCAACCGGAACGTTTTGGAGTTTTCAAAGGGTTTGTAAGACTGTGCATTAAGTTAACTTAAAATTTTTAGAACGAGTTCAGCTCGAAGACGAACGCCAACTCCAGGAGCAGCTGCAAGGTCTTTTTGGAATTTTCCATCAGCAGTAGGTTTGTAAAGCTTTGGGGAACACCAGACAAATATTAGTTTGTGGGAGACGTCCGTCCTGGTTTCCTGTCATCATGAGTAGTGGTGGGACCACCACAGCTTCCCCACAGGAGCCTCAGGCTTTCAAACGGGCGGTACGGAAGATAAAGTGTGCCGCCATGGTGGCCAACTTGGCCAAAAGCTGGCAGGGCTGGGCCAACGAGCACAGCGACAAGCAGGACGCCATCCCGAGCGGCTGGATGCCTTCATCTATCGAAGAGGAAGATAAAAAAGAGCGCAACCATGTGGTCAAACTTACCGTCACCCCACGTGTGATTGCAGCCGAGGCCGGCGACGGCAGCGGGAGTAAGATCCGGGCCTGCTCCGTGACCAAGACTGTCCAGCCAAAACGCAGCGAGTGCAGCAGCAGCGATCTGGTCAACGCCATCCGAGGCAAGATGGAGTCGGGTCCCGGGGAGATCAAGCCCTTCCTGGGCAACGAGTCGCCAACGCGGCGGCGCCAGATGAGGGCGCTGCAGAGCGCCGGAGGAGGAGTAGGAGGAGGATCGGGGGCGGTCATACAAGACAGGAAGCTGATGCTGCAGGAGAAGAAGCTGGAGTCAAGGAACAACAGCGTTGACACGGAGGACAGCGGGCTGGGAGACGAAGCCGGCCTCAGCGACAACAGCGAACCAAAACCTGAGCAGGGAGACATCCGGCCCAAGAACTTGAGCCGCAGGCCCAAGGTAGAGTTCATGGTTTCCAATGATCCACCGGGAGCTTAAAATCAGCTTCAGTCAAAAGATACACCAATCAATGATATTAACACTGGATCTAAGGACTGTGTCTGCCTAAGGACGCCTCAGGGCCTTTAGCCCCTTTATCTTATTGTTTTGGTTGGTTTTAAACCAGTTCTCATCAACAGGAGAAACCTTTGATAAACCAAATGAACCAGCACACATGCTCTGATGGAGGAGAATGAAAGTAGCTTTTCCATGTCTGGATGATCAGATCTGGATGATCATGTTCCCCAGCATACAGCTCATACCTGCAGGAGATTTAACTGAACCTCTATATGTCCAAACAACTAAAGTAATACAGAGGGTGAAAGGAGACACTTTGTATAATCCGTCCTTGAAAAGTCCAGAAATACCAGTGAAAACACACTTAAGGCTTCAAATACTTAAAATCTCTGGCCAACATCCAGACCTCTTATTTGTGATAGAGGTCGTGACAGAATTGGTCCTTTGTACCTTTTAGAGTTGGTGACCTAATACGAGCAGATTTTGTATAATTGCCAGTGGATCATACTTTATACTTTAATTCTTTAATTCATTGACCAAACACTTTGTGCTGTCTGCTCTCTCCACACTAAATGTTTCTGGTGTCCCTGAATCGAACACAGTGGAGGACAAACACCCTGAATTAGAGCGTAAATATTCTCACTCAGCACAAATAAACAGGTTGAGCAGAAGTCTCTTTAATGTCACCTGAAGACATCCGACACCAACCAGCAAAGTTGCTTAACTCCAACACTGGCGGCCGGCCGGCGTCCAGATAGCCAGTCCAGCTCGTAAAACACAAGCTGGGATATGGAAAGGAATATATGTAAATAGATATAGTCTCAGCAGCTTCTCCAACTGACCTTCAGGTGGGGGGGGCAGAGGGGGCAGAGGGGGACACTGAGAGAGATGGCTGATAGATTATTATTGTCCATATTAAATAAGATAATCAAAAGCAAAAGACGAGGTGAGGGTACGGATGAGGAGATCAGAGGTTTCATGGTGCAGCAGGTTTTTATGAAATGTTGATACGTCAAACAAACAGCAGCCCAACACTTTATCTGAGCTACTTTTTACACTCAAAACAAGAAGGTTGCTCTGTTAATCCCCAAAGGGAACACACACACACACACACTCACACACACACACACACTCACACACACTCTTTCACACACTCACACACACACACACACACTCACACACACTCTTTCACACACTCACACACACACACACACACACACACACACACACTCACACACACTCTTTCACACACTCACACACACACACACTCACACACACACACACAGACTCTCAAACACACACACTCTTTCACACACACACACAGACTCATACACTCACACACTCTCACGCACATACACACACACACTCACACACAGGCCTGAATTAAAAATGGCTGCCAGCTGCTTCTGGGAACTTCTGGAGAAAACTGAACCAAAACAGTAAAGGTGCTTAAAATGGGCTAAAAGACAGAAAGATCTGAGTGATCTGTGTCTGACATAATACAGTCCTTTGGGTTTATACACAAATATTGATCAACCAACAGCTGAATTGGCAAAATAGGAAAAAGACAAAAGGGGGTCAGGAGTATTTTGGCTTTAAGGGTTCGCAGAGTCCTGACTTTTCATAGAGCAAATACCAAAGAGATCCGGTGACACTGATGTGAAGGCCAAGCGAGCTGAGGAAAATACCGAGGGAGGGTGGAGGGACAGAGACGGGTGGAGAAGAGATTAAAATGGAGGGCAAGAAGGTTTTGATGAGGAGTTGTGTTTATTTTAAGGTTTAAATTGGTTGGTAAAAACCAGTACCACTGTCGCGCTGGCTACATTTACGTTACATCTACATTAGATGCAGTTTTTGTCCATTTTAAGATCATAAAAAGTTACAAAATGCATGAAAAAGGGCCTGTGAGGTTTTTAAGACCAGTTATGGATCCTCGAGGTTGTAAATGTTTGTGCCTGATGGTTTATATGAACATACAAACAGTATTAAAGTATATAAATGTATACGTGTGGCTGCAGAGCAAAGGCCAAACTGGGAATCAATTACACAGAGTAGAGGGGTTTTTTTTTTAAAGGATGGGGGTCATTAATCAGTGTTAATATTGAGGCTGCTGGACACAAGCTGTAAATTAAAGAAAAGCTGGTCAAACTTGTGCTGCAGAGGCCCTGATATGGGTCAGGCTCCATAAATGCTAGGTCCTACAATTCCCAGGATGCAAATTACCCCCCTTCATTGTTTTCACAGGTTAAGTTGAACTGACCCTGACTGGTACACTGGTGTCCTTTGGTAAAGAACCTAATTTGATCTGATTGAATGCTGGTGTGTTTATGGATCAGAGGCTGTGATGTTAACCTGCCTGCCATCATTTACCTCCAGGTGAACATTGCCACTACAGGGGACATCAAAAGCCGCTGGCAGCAGTGGTCCCAGCAGCACATGGAGGGCCAGAAGCTCAACCCCTTCAGTGAGGAGTTTGACTACGATTATGCCATGGCTCAGCGCCTCCGCAAGGGCGACTCTGGTTACGGTCGGCCCAAAGACGGCTCAAAGACGGCTGAGAGAGGCGACAGGGCCCAGAAACACATCCACAGGGAGATGGAGGAGATGGTGTGGATCATCAGGGACATGGGCCTCAAGGATAAAGAGGGCAGGACCGTCATATCCTTCGGCCGCCTCTTCGATCGCTACGTGAAGATTTCAGACAAGGTGGTGGGCATCCTGCTGCGCTGCCGCAAACACAAGATGGTGGACTTTGTAGGGGAGATGCTGTGGAAGGGACAGGACGATGACGTCATCATTGCATTGAGGGACTGAGGACCGACATCACGTCTTTCCAGCACTCACACACATGCAAACATCACATATCATGTTAACCACACGAGAAACAATTCGGTCTGATTATAGTGTTCAGAGCCGGCACCAACCTCTGGGCTGAGAGGAAGCTGACAGCTCGTCCGATGGCCCTCCCCATAGACTCCCATGTTTAAAACTATACACCAGAAATAAACATGTTGACAGCCGGGTACGAAACACGATGTCGGTCTCTGTCGCTAATTTCATGACAACTGTAGGGGGGTGAATCTTTATATAACTCACCTGTTTAAATTATTTTACGGTTTAAGGTTCTGTATAACAAGGCCAAGCCTTGAACCGGCCAGCAGGGGGCGACTCCACAGCTGCACAAAAACAAGATAGAGACGGACAAAATGCCAAACAGAAGTCCAGAAACCATCAGGCAACTTCTCGGCGGCTCAACCACTTCAGATAACACACACACACAGACACACAAACACATACAGCTTCAGACACACACACACACAGACACACGCACACATACAGCTTCACACACACACACACACATACAGCGTCAGACACACACACACACAGACACACGCACACATACAGCTTCACACACACACACACACACATACAGCGTCAGACACACACACACACAGACACACACACATACAGCTTCACACACACACACACACACACACACACACACACACAGACACACAGACACACACACACATACAGCGTCAGACACACACATTTAAATGAGCAGCGTGTTGAAGAGTGTGTGTGGATGTGTGTGTGGATCATGTCTCATCATTAAATCCTTCTGCTACTCAACAATCATCTGCAAACTCTCGATGTCCAGAAATCCTTTAGTATTCTGTCTGTAAGAAGAAGCTCAATGTGGAAATCTTAACGGTTAATTTGTGACGTGTGATGATGTAAATTATTGTATTTGACCTCATTTTAACATTTTGGACATTTACTGTTGTGTTAAATTGAACTTGAAGGTGTCTGTGGTTTTGAACATTTTCTTCTTTCAAAGTGAAAGCCTTGTTGTCTTCTTACAGAAGCCATTTTGTTACAGAGCGCAGGGATGCGTGAGGCACAGAGGAGATTACTGAATCAGCCATGCAGAGACTGTGAAATCTTTGTACTGTGGTCAGAGCTACCACAGACTACGAGTCAATAAAGATTGACATTTATACACTGTTTTCCTTTAATAGTCGGGTTAGCGTGGAATACCAGAAAGCAATCATGTTTGCTATCACAGCAGTGTATTTAAATAAAAGGCCTTTCCTTGTGTTTGCTGAGCTGGATCAGCATGTGTTGTAATAGCGCCCTCTGATGGCCAGCCGCCGCCTGCTGGTGGACAACCTTTCTGATGACACCAGAGAGGTCAATGCACCAGAACCGGTTTGAAGCGCACCACTCTGGTTAGCTGTGAAAGCAACGTTGATTCAGATTCTAAATCCGAATCCTCCCGTCACAACTTCCTTTCTGTGTTGATCAGATTTAATGTCTGACGTCTCTAATGTTGTGAAACGACACGTTCACATATGTCTCAATGTGTTACTTGTCCTTCTTTGTGCAGGTCTTGAATCCTGATGGAATCACTGATGGAGGAAACATTAAATGTTGAGTTGGACACTGTGACGCTGTTTGATCCAGAGGTCCAGAAATATGAGACACATGAGAAAAGTCTTCATACATGAGAGCAGACGTGAAAACAAACACAGTAACAAACATCAGGGCAATGAAAGATGTAAGAAGAGGTATTTATAGTTTGAACTTCACATTCCTACCTGGTGGGCCTGGTGTGCTTTACTCCCCTGTGTCCTCATTTACTGATGTCATTGCTGCAACGAATTATGGGTTAGTTGCTCTGAAAAGTCTACAGAGTTGCAGACTTGATAAAAATCCTCGGGGAAACCTCCAGAAGTTCATGCCAGAGCCCTTAAGCGCTTGCTGATACTGCAGTGAGACAGTCTAAAGCCCTGGTGGACTCTATGGCTGTCAGCCCAGACACTACCCCCCCAATGCCGGGGGAGGGAGGGGTGCAGGACGAGTCCAGGAGGAGTGGGGAGGTACAGTAGAGACCATGAAGGAGGACTTCATTGAGCTGTTTTCACTCTGTATTTTAAAGAAAAGGCCAGTTTCCAACACTAACACCAGAATCCACTTCATGTGTGATAAACCAAGAAAGACGGAGATGAGGAAGGAGGAGGAAGAGGAGAAGCAACAGCAGAGTAGTTGGTGGTGAAAGGAGCACCGAGTGGAGATGAGGAGGACACAGACAGAGGACCAGAGTCCAGCACCATGTGCCCCTGTGAGCAGCAGGAGGCGCTGCTGTCACTCAGGCTGCAGCTGCTGGGATGACGAGTGCCCCCCCCCCCCCCCCCCCCCCACACACACACACACACACACACACACGCACACACACACAAATGATTTATGCCTCCATTTACATTTGCACCATGTAAGGGTCCCCTGCTGGTACCCTGTGTGTGAGTGTGTGTGCACATCACTAACACTGTATGTGTGATTTATTTGCAATGCAAGTCATGCCTTTGCCTCTGTGTGAGTGTGTGTGTGTGTGTGTGAGTGTGTGAGTGTGTATGAGTGTGTGAGTGTGTGCGTATGTGTCTGAGTGTGTGTGTTTGTGTGTGTGTGTGTGTGTGTGTGTGAGACCTTAATATAAGCTGATCAGTGTGGTCACCAGGGAGTCTGGACCTCTGCCAGAGAGAGAGAGAGAGGGAGGGGGGGAGGGAGGAGCAGTGAGTGTTGGGAGGAGACGGATGGAAAGAGAGAAATAGGGGGAAAGAGAAGGAGCCAGAGAGGAGAGAGGAGAGGAGGGAGGAGAGAGGAGGTAAAAAAAATGAGACGGAGAGGTTTCCAAATGGGTGATGCTTCGACTAGTTAAAATTAATACCTCCTCTCCTCTGCTCCTTTCCTGTGGTAGACAGGTAACAGGTAGACACATAGACAGGGAGACAGGTAACAGGTAAGATAACAGATAGACAGGGAGACAGGGAGACAGGTAACAGGTAGACATGTAAAGTCAGTAAAAGATGGGTTTCTTCATTGACAGTTGCCATTATTTTACATTTGAGGATTTAATACAGAGAACAGTAAATTATTGATTAATGAGCCAGAACAGTTTTTACCTCATGTGTCATCATCAAGGAAGTCTAGACCCGTCTTCAACAAGTTCAAACTACTTCCACCATGACCCCAAAATCAAGCGGTTACTGAGGTGGTAACTGAGTAAACTTGAGTCTACAGTGGTCTCAACCTATCATGGAAATGTAAAGTTGTATTATAGAAGAGTCTCACATCAGCCTTTCTAAAAGCTGAAGCAGGTTCTATGTTACAGTTTAACGATTATACAACTATTCAACAACATATCCCATGAGTCTAACGTGATTTATCACCACATCAACAACAAACATGAACACATGATGGAGTTCAACTATTTTATTGACAGCTGGAATAGAATAACAATACACCAAATTGTGCATTTACTCAACAATATAATAGTTTGCCAAAGAATCTGCAAATATATCAGTGTTTTAAATGACAGTGCAGTGAATAAACTAAAGTTACACCACTCATCTGATAACATTCACCTCCTCAAGGCAGAAACACATGAGCAACACATGGAAGGCAATGCAGATGGCCTTTGCTGCTTAATACTGCTAACATTACTTTATGCTCACATTCGTGACACTTATCTACAGATGATGGGATGTAAAGTACTGAAAACTTTAAATTTTACAATATATGTGTAAATGGAAGTTTGAAATCCTTAAACAGCGAGGTGATTCTTAAAATGTGGGTTTAACCTGTGATGCAACAAGTCTGCTGAAGGAAGGAAGCAGCTCAGCTGAGACGCCTGGAAAACCTTCTGCAGTCTGAGGATTTTCCATCAGCATTGCTTCCAGACGTTGCCCTCATCACATGTTCCTGGCAGCAGAAGGCCTGTAAAACTCTCCTCTAGTATCCCAAAACCAAAACATCACCTTCCTTCACGCTGTGTTTCAGGGGCTGTAGGACAATGTTTCTCTAATGATGTTTAGAGACGAGACTTCGTATCGTCGACCATCACAGGAGAAACAGAAGCAGGATTGTGGTGGGGGCCTAAACGAGACACTAGTGTAACATGGTGAGAACATGAGTGAGCGTTGAGTCACACAGCCTTCAAATGTCTTCACTCATGTTAATGTTTGATTCACATGGCGGGTGGGGGGACCCTGCTCTCAGTGTTGGGCTGGGGGTCTCTGAAGAATCAAATGGGGTCTCTGCGGAAACATTTGGGGTCTCTGAGGAATTGTTTGGGGTCCTCTGAGGAAAATTTGGGGGTCTCTGAGGAAAGGTGTGTTGCTTTTGGGATCCACCAGCCGCCGTCTCATAACAGGCGCAGAGGAGCTGCATCGACCCTTCGTCCTCCCACTCCTCCACCTCTTCGGTGATATGATATGTGTCTGGAGATGCACACACTGTCACTCTAAAAGAAAAGGACACAAACAGTGCTCTCTTTCTTTTTCATCAGTGAACCTTAGAGGTAAGAGATATGGACCATTTGAGCTCTGGTACCAGAAGGGTTTTTTAAAGAACGTTCTGCCCAGATTCACTTCTTTAGGTTGATCTTCTGCAACAACAGACAGAAACTCCCCGGCTGCGTCTGTCCTCTCTGTGGGAATCATCCCTGAACTTCTGCTTATTAGATGGTCCTTAAATTTGTATGTTCTAATGTTTATTTCAATGAGGAAACATACTTTTGGAGTCAATGGTTAAACACCTTTAAATCATGGAAATGCTTCTGGTTTTTCGTCAGAGAACATTATTGTGTGTATGCAGATAAATCCAGAATCATGTCCCACGGTGATGGATAGATTTTCCCTCTCTGGCTGAGGATGGTCTTTCCTTTGTTGATAGCTAAACACATAAGCTGCTTAATAAATGTAAATCTTTGCACATTAACACTCCCTGGAGCCTCCTCCTGTACTTCCTGTGGTGCTGCCACAGAGTTGAGTAGGAATGGTGAGAGAGAAAATGTCTGTTTTGCAGAAGGTCGATCTAAAAGGCAGTTAGGGTGGAAGAGGAGCTCAGCAGGACTCCAGTTCAGTTCATACAGATGGCTACAGTAGATGTTCTTTTCCTTGTTTTCATTTAACTCTACTTGATTGAAACCACAAAGTACCATTATGTGCATTCAAACATCAATAAAGAAACACTAGTGTAATTCTTCTAAGTTCAGAAAATAAGTCTTGTTAGGAAACAGGTCAGAATGTTTGGATATCTACTCTGCAAAAATGTTTTTTTTTTTTTTTTTGCTCAGTTTGTTCAATTAAGCCCACACCAAGGAGTGGGGAGAATACATAAATATATCAGAAAGTCATTAAGAACATACGCAAAGATAATCTTAAATTACTTTAAGTGATGGGTTGAAATGGTGAGACTGTAAAACTTTTTTTTGCGTCGTTTTGATTACTTTATGTGACAATTCTTAGTCCTTAGCCCTGACAAAATGTATATCGTTGTGTTTAAGGCCTCTACTTACATTACAATTGATAGCAATACATAATTAACATCCACGTGGCAGACACAATCAAAATATGGGTGAATGCAAAAACTTTTTGGTGCTGAATATGTCGACTATAACATCTACGTAGTTCATTAGCTCATTCGTTTGCCTTCAGAGTTTCAAAATGTCACAAACAAATTCAGACGGGTGAACAAGAAGCTTTGATGAGCAAATGACACAATCAGTTTTTAATTATCAAACATGAGTTACTCTTAATCCTGCTAGCAATGTTGGCATATCATCTGTCTCCCTCCCAAACAATTAGAGAAGATGTATGTTGTTGCACAGGTCAGCTGTTCACACGTTTACACAAGCCTGCAGCCATCATAGAGAACCCACCTGTCACTGCATGCACGCCATAGTACTGCTGCCATGCTGTGAGGATGCAACGCTGAACAATCAGCTGTTAGTTAACGCTCTTTAACACTGACAGGCTGCAGCTGCTGCAGGTTAGATCTCCATAGATGGGAAACTTTATGATGGCTTCCACTTTAGATTTCTAACTCTGTGTGTGATCTTTCTTCTAGATTTAGATCTGTATCATGCAGTATTTTCTTCTTGGACACAAGCTCTTGTCTTTAGAGCAGAATGTACTCTGCTTGTTGCTGAAAGAAAATGTTGTACTGTGTGTAAACTTTCCTCTTTCATTGGTCCTCGAAGGGAAATCAGCCCTCAAAATATATTGAAATTTTGGCACAAAAAAAAAACACAGACAAAAACACATTCCTTGGGTCACAGTAAGAGGAGTTAATTGATTTTCATATATATTTGATTTATACAACATTACTCCCCCATTGTTCTAACTACCAGGCAGCCATTATTATCATTAGATTAAATACATGGTACTCTATTCACCTTAGGTTGTGAAAAATGATCCCGCATTTTTCACATCAGACATTTTAAAGTTACGTGGGGTTTAATATATTTCAGCTCCTTCTGACTTTTACAGATTTCTCACAGACTACATGAGTCTCTCCCTGCAATAAGTTAAGGAAAAAAAACATGAATGTGCTGATTGAAATGGCGGATCTTGACGAGTGATTTTCACTTCCCGTATTCAGATTCTTCAAGCTGTTTTAAATCATAGAAATACTTTTTTTCTCTTTGACAGCCGGACGTGACAACTTAGGTTAAATAAATCAGAGCAGCAGCATGTTTCAAAAGTCCTGACAGATTCAAACATGAGACGCAGGATATCTTCCAGTGTTATAATAGATTCATCCAGCTGCAGTGAAAATCACTGGCTGAACTTGTCATTCTCCAGTTTCCACTGAACAACTGAAACGCTGCAATGACTGGATGTGTTGTGATTATTGCTTTTCAGAATGTGGCTAATTTGTTTGGAAATAAATACAGTATTAACATCCCTGCAACGCTGCTACTGGCAAAACAGAGGCCTATTTTGCAAAGTTTTTAGTAAAGGTCTTAGAGTAAAATTACTCCAAATTGTATGGTTTGATTTAAAATATTAGTTAATTAGTGTAAGATATTTTGTTCTGAAATCTGGCTTCAAAGTTAAAAAACGTTTCCGTCTCTTATTGCAGATCTCAGTTCTTCTTTGAAAGGAAAAATGTAAACTTTGGATCTGAATTCAGTTGCTACATATGTTTCCTCAGCTAATGTTGAGCCTCGACCCAACGTACTGCAGCTTCCTGTGTAGCTATAGCTCATGCTTACTCTTATCAAGTTGTCTGCAAATTAATTACAAGTTTTAATCAGTCATGCGATGCTACCAGCTAATGCTACAATCTTACGGTAACTAGCAAGGAAATCCCTCCACGTTCAACATTAATCCACTAAATCATTATAGATTAACTTTGGCTCACTCCAAAAGACACCAACAGCCAGAATATTTACACATACAAAAGACATTTAGGATCATAAAGTGCCCAAATGAAATACAGATACGTTAGTTCCTCTAGATTTCTCTACAGTGTGCACATCGTGTTCCCTTTAAATTCATCCGGTCTTTGTGTCCTTCAGGGATCTGTGGACCCTGACGTCAGTCCACACAGATCCTTTGTTTGGATCATGCAAAGTACATTTCATGCTTCCTTCCTCTCTCCTCTTTTTCCTCCCTCTCTTCCTCTCTCCACACTGAGTCGTAGCATGGTTAATCACCAGGTGCCTTGGCGGCCTGTAATTTGGAATAAAAGGGACGCTTCTCTGCACAGTCTGAACACTGCTGTCACATGTTGGGAGTGCTTGTTTCTCTTCCTCCCTCACAGTAGCGAATGCTGTAAGGTAACTGAAGAAGAGGAAGACACTTGCTGGTAGAAATTGGCACAGTAGAAACTGTTATTAGACAAATGTTAGCCAAAGCTTTAAAAAAAAACCGAGGAGGAATCTTACAAATCTACTTGTAGAGTTTGAGCTAAAGAGCATTCTGCACTACAATGAAACCGGGAAATAAAGCAAGTTGTCAGCCAGACTACGACCCTCAATGCTTTTGGAAACACGTGTTTTTTGTATATGCATCATGTGTCGGTGCTACAACGCAGGAACAATATCGGCCCCTGCACTCGATGTGACCGCAGTACCAGGTGGACGTGAACATTCAGAACCACACAGAACAGAACTGAATGAGGACAAACGTCCTCAGACCCCATTGACGCCGGCTGTTAGACTGTATTCTGACAAGGTTTAACCACGCTGCCTTTGGATGTGACAGTCACATGCATCTGCTGTTATAATATTTCATGCATAAAATCCAATTTAATGTCTGTAACGCTGGGTATCTTTATCTTTACGTAGCATGATGTTGTGCACCAGGAAGGATTCTGGGTGACACACAAAGACATTTACACTTTATTCCCTCTGGCTAACACAGACTTGTCATATTTCAGACTGTTCATGATTAAAGCTGGAAATATTTTAGTTTCCAATCAATTTGTTACAGATTTAAGAAACAACCAGCTAAATTAAGTCTTAGATCATTCCTTCTAAAAACCCACAAGGCTGTGGATGTTTTCCTTCCTACCAAACATAACACAAGCTGATTTATATGATGATCCCCTTCCATGAGAGATGGCACAATAATCAATAAAATCAGCTATTGTCATGATTGATTGTAATGAAAATGGCTATTGGGTCACACTGGCACATGGTCTTTGGGAACTCAGAACCTGCTAGTTTTTCTTTTAAACCATATAAATCAAGTCAGGAACTCTGCAGGTAAATAACAAACTGGTGGGATAGAACCCAGCGGCACCAGGTGGAGATCTAGATGCTTCCAGACGATTCAGTCACGCCTTCGCTTACACACACAGAATCAAAAGAACTGAACACTGAGGGGCCAAATGTGTGACACAAAAACCAAAACCAGCTCCGGTCAGATTGTGTTCAAAACCAAGATGTCTTGGTTGGTTACAACAAATAAGCTTAATTCTTTTCTAAAAGTCCTCTGTAGATCCATCCACCTACGACCTGCTGCCCCCATGGGCGGCTGGTGTCTCGCGGTTGTCGTGGACAGACAGATAACACGCTGTCCAGCCCCTTAATGAGGACTCCGAAAGACAACTTGCAGTCCTGGGAATGAGAATCAAATGTAGGCTGTGAAGAAGGCGCGTAGCTGAAGCAAAGCTGAGCCTGCAGTGAATCGTGGTCCCGATAGGATGTGATCAATGTGGGCAACCAAGCCCTCCTTTGAAGTGTCCTCATTAAGGAGGTTTTTGTTTTTTCATCAAAGAGATCTGAAGAAGCCAAAGCTTCCTGTGAGTCTGAGGGGCGATCGGTTGCAACAACAAAAGAAAATTGCTTCCCATGAGTCTCGGGAAACAGCCTGATACAATATCAAAAGAATTGCAGTACATTCCCAATGAGTCCCAAAATGACAAACTAGTTAGTGAAGTCATTTCCCAATCAGGGGAGTCATTCAATCAAACGGCCCCTGATTAAGATACCTGTCTGGTCCAGACAACTTAATATTAGTGCGCGAGTCTTAGGATCGCTCACAGCAGGGCCCAATGGTGCTCTCCAAGGACATCTGGGAGGAGTGGCGGATGAGCGGCGCCATCGTGGGGTCCACCATGGAGGAGGTAGGGAAGAGTTTGTACCAGCCAATCACCATTGTGCTGAGGTCCAGCTCCTCCAATAGGATCCGTGCTACGCCCATGAAGCATTTGCGATCCATCCGTCCATAGTTTCCCCAAACGATCACCTACGGGAGAAGGAAAGATCTTTTACATACCAAAGGATTCCATTTTTTCATTAGTGTTTATGTGTTTATACGTTAAAGTAGACAAACAATAAAATAAGAAAAATAATAAGAGGCTTAATGAGTGGCTTGCTTCAAGACTGAAGCATTACTCTTCTATCGATCTATCTATCTGTCTGTCTATCGATCTATCTGTGTCACTAAACAACCCTGTTCTATAGAAAATACACTAAGAATTTTCAATAGTTTTGGTAGAAACAGAATTCCTGTCTGAACGTTAGTATTTTGCAGAGAAGTCATGGGAGGAGGTTGTGGAGGATTAACAGGATAAACGGGGCCACGTCCTCAGCCCATGTTAGGTCAAGGCTACTAATACACTTGGTTAACTTTAGGACAAGATTGTAGTTTTGGTTAAATATAAAACATTTCAATAAATCCATCATCTCAACTGTAACCGACTGTTTTAAGCATTTTAAACATTATCAACAAAAGTTGTTGATTATGTATATGTATGTAATAGTTCTGCAGGTTTTTGTTCATTAATTGATTTTAAACCAATGTTTAAAATCTTGGATCAGTTCCTCCTCTGGGGACAATGAATGTTTGCAATAGCTGTCCAGATATATAGATAAGAACTAAAATATAGATAAGAAC
>CM062213.1:370000-372500 GCA_031216445.1 Lateolabrax maculatus | reverse complement strand
CTGTAGAAATGGAGTCAGCTGAGGGAGGACTGGGAATTAATTGGACTTCAGCAGCGCTAAATCAGGAAGTGACAAATTGAAAAGCGCTGCTGATTTCAGCGATTTTCATTATCCAGTGTGAATGAGTTTGATGAAAGTTGGAGGACAGGGACACAGACAGCAGATAATTAAGAGGGAGGCGTTTAGTGGCTAATTACACAGCGACAGGAGCAGCCCGAGGCAGGGCTGCAGGGCCCTGAACACACCACTGTTTCCACCTGCTGATTACTGAGGAAACACGACACACAGCAGGTTCAAACACGAGGAGGGACAAGGAATACAAGCATGAAGACAGCAAACACAGCAGAAAAGAGAAGAGGATGAAGGTTTGAAGAGAAGGAAGAGAGAGGGAGAGCTGAAAAGGGACGGATGGAAAGTAAGAGAGGGAGATGAAAAACAGAGGAGAGAAAGAAAAGACATGAAGGAGAGGAGGAGTGGAAGGAAGGAAGTGATGCCTGGGATCTCTCTCAGTTCAACTTACATTCCTCCGTCCGGTTCAAACTCCACCTGCTGTGCAGCCTGTCGGCCCTCAGCCTCCAGACTCAAACAGCTCAACAACCGTCGGGATGAACCTGATCACTTGGTTAGCATGCTAACACAGTAAACTGGGGTAAATACCTGCTAAACATTAGCATCACTCAGGTCCATTTTTTCCAACATGTCTGCTCTGCTGAAACCAGTCTGAGTGATGGTGAAACTCACCTGCACCACCTTCCCCTGTGGGCTTTCAGAGAAGACCAGGACCTGGTTGTAGAGAGGATCCAGACACTTCCTCACTGACTTGGTCTTCTTCTTGGCCACACAGGTGCCGTTCTCCAGCAGGTAAACTTTGATGTAGGCCGCTGAAACGACAGCACACAGAGAGTTCAGCCTGGACTCAGGACCAACCTCTTCAGATGAGCTCAAACCAGAGCCCTCCAGGACCTGACAGGGCTGAGGTTCAAGGGTCCAGAGCTGCTGGGGTAACAGTACTACAGACTCCCTACTGTACTTTACAGTACAGTACTGTAGAGTACAGTGCAGTAGAAGGGAGGACAGAACAGAATAGAGTAGAGAAGAGTAGAAGACAAAGACAAAGAAGAGTCGAGTAGAGACTGAGGCTCATGTGACAAAAATGTCCAACTGTCCTATAATCAGTCAAACTGTGTGATCACATTTACCTTCAAGAATATTCATGAACAACACATCATCCCTGTATTATAGATGACTTGGTTCAGTCCCTCAGTAAAAGATCAATAAAATCCTTGTGAAAACGTCCCACTTTAAACATGCAGGTGCATGCAGCTCCGTGACCTCGCTGATACGGTTTAGGTCCTGGAAGGAAACTTTGTTGTTAGGTAACACAAGCCAAAGCAATATTAGAGGCTAGACGACTGACTTTGACACGCGCACACACACACACACACACACACACATATCAAAGCCTCTGAGTCTTTGTCTTTATTCTTTATGTGATTTCCTTTCGTTTCTTGTCTGTCTCTCTCTGTTCATCATCCTCTTCTCTTTTATCTCTCACAGATATATTTGATTGTTTGTCCTTATTTGCTGATGCTGTTGTCTTCTTATGCAACTAGGATCAATGGCTGGTTTAATATTATGCAGCTACAGAGGGGAACTACAATCAGAGCTAATAGTTTGTTACACAATCCAACAGCAGCACGCTCATGGTGACTGCATGTGTCCTGGTTGTGTTTCCTGTGACCAGTGCTGATAAAGATGTAAGAACAGTTCATTAACCTGATGAATTAACAAACTGACTGTGTCCTTGATCCATTCAGAGCTCGTGGGTTTACTGATGTGTTTAATATGCAGTAAAAGAAACTGGGCTCAGATAACAGCGCTCCAGCTGCATTTTGATTTGAATTTATTTCAGGTGCGATGATGCATGACATTCTGCTGCTTTACTGTAGTTTCCAGGTGCAGAAGAAGTGTGAATTAGTGTGTTAGTGTTTCCCCTGTGACACTTTACACTGTTACAAGGGAAGGGGGGGTCAGGACTTTAAGGCCAAATACATACAGTTACAGAATCTAGTAAAGTCACATTCCTGATGTCGTGTGAAAGGAATCATGTAGGGGCATAAAATTTCCCCCTGAACACCTGACACATCACTGGTACCTTCAATGACCACAACGTCCCGTTGGGTTTAAAGTGTCCACTGCAGGCTGTCCTGTACGTGTTTAACTGCTGCTGCTTGTTGTCTTGTGGTGCGTTCATGTGCTGTGGGAACCTCCACGTTCTCAGACAGGGCAGCCTTTTTAATGTAAAATAAACCTAATTCAAATATGATGTTTAGACTCTCAACATCATGCAGAAACACAGCCATGGTTCTTATGATCGGACAAAACTCACCTGGAGGTCCCTTTGAACCTGGTTTCATGGTGAGTCCTCTGGCCTGGACGACCTCCACCTCCAGACCCCCATTCCTCTCCATCAGACCGATCTCTACGTCACCTGTATGGG
>CM062213.1:347500-365000 GCA_031216445.1 Lateolabrax maculatus | reverse complement strand
TGCCTTCTGTGTCCACTGCAGGGAAACACACACACACACACACACACACTTTAACTCAGCTGTTCACACAGATTTTTATCCGCTGAGGTAGATCAAACATTTTGAAAGAATTGGAAATCTCTGTCTGAAAGGTACACAGGCAGGTGAGGAACGTTTTTTAAAGCAGTCGTTAAGTTTGGATTTAATTCTTTATTTTCGATGTTCCAACACCTCAAAATCACATGTTTCCTGCTGATTATTCCACAGATCAAAAAACAGTTAACAGCATTCAATCAATCAACCAGTGCAAATCTGCTGGAAAGTGCTGAGTTGTGGCTGTAGTGTGTTTGTCCTGCTGCAACCTCAGTGATGAGAAATCACCTCAACAGGTCCAAGGACAAAAGCAGCGACTCCTCCTCAGAGCACCAACACATACACCTTGTTACAAAATAGACCAAAGAAACAATCCACGCCGCACTTTATGGGACCGATCTGTGGCTGCAAGGTGTCCTGTCAGTGTGTGTGTGTGTGTGTGTGTGTGTGTGTGTGTGTGTGTGTGTGTGTGTGTGTGTGAGAGAGAGGAGAGAGTGTGTGTGTGTGTGTGTGTGTGTGTGAGTGTGTGTTTGTGTGTGTGTGTGAGAGAGAGGAGAGAGTGTGTGTGTGTGTGTGTGTGTGAGTGTGTGTGTGTTTGTGTGTGTGTGAGAGTGTGTGTGTGTGTATGTGTGTGTGCATGTATGTGTGAGTGTGTGTGTGTGAGAGTGTGTGTGTGAGTGTGTGTGTGTTTGTGTGTGTGTGAGAGTGTGTGTGTGTGTATGTGTGTGTGCATGTATGTGTGAGTGTGTGTGTGTGTGTGTGTGTGGATGGAGGTTGAGTTTATAATGAAGTGTTCTAGCAGGAGGTCTTTGACCTTGTTTTCAGAACAGGACGGGAAAGTTGTTTTCCTTTAATAGTGAGGACACACGCACACACACACACACACCATGTGAACTGTGAACTGGTAGTGCGATCCTTTACATGAGGGATCTTGTGTGTTTTTTTTCTGCAGGTTTTCTGACTGAGTAAATGCTAAAATGCATCATATAAGTGGAGGCATCTGTGTTACAGCCACTGATCAGATTCAGACTGTCCTACTCTCTCTTCCTCTACAGACAGTTTCAATCACCGTAATGGAAAGAAACATGCTTTAGGAAACCTGGCACACACACACACACACACACACACAGTGCCATGAAGTTAGTTCTGCAGTTATTAAAGAGCGACCTAGAACAGAGCTATTTCCATCGCTCATGTGGGACGGGCGCTGGCAGATTTGGGTTAGTTCCATATGATCAGTTATGTCTGCAATCAGCTCGTCACAGTCACACTGCTGTCAGCGTGGAGGTCGAGATAACCAGCGGTTCATCCGTTTCTCTCCTCACAGAGCCACAGATGTGATGCTACTGCATAGAACCCTCCTCAGTCTGGTGCTCGGGCCTCTGCAGGGTTTGGGATGTCTTCTTCTTTCCCTCAGTCTGTCTCTGCTTGCGGTTTCCTGTGTTTCCTTATTTCCCTGCACGGCTCCAGAGAACAGCTGTGGACTGGTTACCCTCCATCACAAGTGGAACCACGTACACATAAACCTAGCTGACAGTAGTGGCAGACAGAATATTCAGCGGGGGGAGGACATACGACAAAGGCCCCTTGGTGGCATTAAAGCAGGGACGTTGTAATTTCGTGCTGTGCCCTGTAGACCACTGCCCCCCCGCCGCCGCGATAAACCAGTGATCGCAGTCACATTAATCCCTCTGCGTCATGCAGCCACCAGGCTAGTCTATAGATACTGTCTGATGGAGAGAAGCTGTTCGATTCTGGTGTGATTCTGGTTGGAAACTGTTTAAGAGAGGAGTTACCATCTAAAACTAAGTGAAACCTCCCTGTTTGATCCCAGCGTGACTCCGGCTGCCTGGTCGGCCCAGCAGAGGCCGAAGCTGTGTCAAGCCAGACTAGAAATGAATGATGCATCACATTTCCAGGGTCCAACATTGGCTCAAAGCTGGTAACTGGATCTGTTTTCTCAGCCCAAAGGGACCCCCAGATGCCAGATTAGACTGCCAAATATGGGCCAGAGTTACTTGGGATACCATAAACTCAATGTCGTGCACGTATTTGTGAGGCCGTAGTACAACACTGTCATTCAGAGTCATACACAATGAGCTCTAGAGCCTAAAAGTCAAGGGATTACAGGCAACCAAAAGTGGGTCAGAATGCACATTCAATGCTTGTGAGACCTGGTGAGCAACCTGACCAGCCACATACAAACATTTGGTTGTAAAACACACTTCCTAATCCTAATCTTGCCCTTCTTCTGGATTTACAAGCAATCAAATCTGCTTTACTGTCAGTCCGAACACCCGGCAGGCTCTATTGTAATAAGTCACGCTCATCTTTACCAGCATCCAGTCAGACATTTAAAAGTCAAGTCACACACTTAACATTTTTCATTAAAACCCTCTCAGTGATCACAAAAGCTCCAAAAACACACAAACATTGCTTTTGTTTGCTTGAACGATTTGAAGCCAGTGAACAGTTGAGCCGCGGCCCCAGAAGCTTATTAAGGAAGATAAATGACTGCTTCCAACAAGATGACATGTCTGAGCGACTTGAAACTTATTCAGTCAGCACAGGCAGGCTCACACACGTCACTCACACGAAAACCATCACTGTTAGCTGCTGACATACACCTTTAATCTGGGGTGGAGGGGGTTAAGGTATATGTAAACTTTAAAACATGTTTTAAAGTTTGACAAGAATTCCTGAACTGAAGGAAGAGTTGAAATGTGTTCTTATATGTGTGTGTGAACTTCTTCCATGTGTGTTTCTCTGTCTGCATCTGGAATCACACCTTCTGTCTGAACTGTTTACTGTTTCTTACATAGGCAGGAAAGAGAGCGAACCAGGAAGTGATTTCAGACAAAGCTTGTGTCATCAGCAGTGACACAGTTGCCATGAACACGGACGTCGAGACCAGAGTGGCGTTTGTGTTAGTCCCAACATGTCAGAAACCTTCACTGCACCTGAAGCTGTCAGAAAGAATTAGAAGAATTAAAGGTCTGCAGTGATGGAATCGTATTCAAACTGGAATGATTCAGGTTGAGAGACTAGAAAAACATGCTTCAACATTTTCTTATTCAAAATGGCCGACCTGCAACCTATTCACAGTGCAGTGGACCTGCTGTACTTCATCCACCTCTTTCTTTCTCTCACATTAACTGTTACATTAACTGTTACTTAAAGTTGCAGACTGGAACGAAAGAGTCCTCTGCTATCCAACCTCAAACTGCAATCACTCGTCATTCAACACAAGACCAACCTTAGAGAACAGAGTCATTATTATTCATCATCAATGATTTCTAAAGCTGGTAATGGTTCACAAGCATCATGTATAGGAAACAGATCATTTTCTCTATAACTCAAGAAATCCACATATGTCTGCAAACATGGAGAAACATGTACGTGGTCATAAGAAAAAGAAGGGAGTAGACCTTTAATTGTGTTTTCTGAGCATGCTTGAGCCATTTATTCAATATTCTACAGTTAATTTAAAGCCACTGCATCTTTCAAAGTGCTCTGCTGACAGGTTTTCATTTGTAGAAAGTCTTTGTGGCCTTCAGAGTGAGCAGTCCACTCCTACGGGTCCTGACCCTGAAACACAAATGTTGGTGGAAGGAGACAGATGTTCGGACAGTCAGCATCTGCTTGGAAAGCCGCACCACTGTGAGCAGCTGTTGTTGTTTATTTGTTTCCAGATGTTTGGGATCTTAAGTCCACTCATATGAAACCTGATCTGGGAGTTCAGTGTCGGTGTGTTTCCGTCCACCATGTTGACCTGATTCATCCCTTTCTGTCACCACACCCACAACTCTGGTCCACGTCAGCCAGTCCTCACCGTGTCCTTAAGGTCAAACATCTGCAAGGAACAGCTTCTTTATAATCTTATACTGTTGTGAAAAGGTGATTTAATATCTTTAAATCTCAACTGTGTTTAAATGTGGGCACCAGCATTTGCCCTGTGTGTCCAAAAAAAGAGAATAAACGTAAAATCCCACTGGACTCTAAAATAGCCGCCTGTGTTTGTGGTGAATGTAGTTCACAGCGTGTGATGTAGCACAAAAAGTGTCTGATGTGATGCACACTAGTTATGATGTAGCAGTCTGAGAGCCGGGACTCATTACTTTGTCTCCCAGCAGAGACATATTAATGAAAGCAGAACAGACACAGAAATAGCTGCTCCCCATTCAGCCAACTGATCCATCCAGCACACACACAGACAGACTGGGAGGACAGGTAGGTCTCACCTGGTGGCCCAAATGACTCAAATGAAACAAACAACATGCTGCAGAGAGCCGACATTTCCTAGCTGCTTTGACACAAACATCCCAATATTCAATTCAAATAAAGTAAATGGACTACATTTATACAGCTTTTCTAGTCTACTGACCATTCAAAGCACTTTACAACACATGCCAACATTCTCACACACACACACACACACACACACACACACACACACACACACACTCTCTCCGATGGCAGAGGCTGCCATGCAGGGAGCTCATCAGGAGCGATCAGGCGTTCAGGGTCCTGCTCAAGGACCCTTCGACACTTTCTCTGGAGGATCAAACCAGGAACTTTCCGATTACTGGACGACTGATCTACCTCCTGAGCCGGGCCGCCCCTGTCTAAAATGTTTAAAACCTACAACAGACGAACTGTAGTTACTCCTCACTTACGTTGATTTTTATAGTATTTTATCTGGATTCCTTTTCTTGTTGCTGATTTTGTGATGCCCATCTTCTCTGGTCAGATGTCACGGATGGAATCAGCTTTACAACAGACAGTAGAAAACCTTCGACTCCCCTGATCGTGATTCACGTGGTCTCCGGTCTACTTGAGACATTAATCAGCGCATGACTCACATGAACTAAAGGTACCAATAATCTCAGAAGATCCTGCCTGAGACAGACTGAGCATGAAGAGGAGGACAGACAGAGGTATGAGATGAAGACTGACGTTCTAAACCTCCATGTTACTTTATTTAAACATGTGGGTCATTTCTGTATTTATTCCACCTCTCTGCAGCAACTACAGCCTCAGCCAACATCTGGTGCAGGATTTTATCCAAACACCCTGCCAGTGTCAGTGCCAGACTGCACACAGGCTCTCTACTATCCGCATAACACCTTTTATTCTGAAACGCTTTATAAAGTTTCAAAACTCTCAACTTCACACACATCTGAGGCTCTATTTGCCTCCCATGTCGCCCACCCTGCTGCACCTCCACTCTGAGGCTGGTGAAGACAGTCGGGGTGAGTCTCCTCCTCTGGGTGACGCAGAACAAAGAAATACATAAAACAACATCAAACATTTCAGCATGAACTGATTTCACATAGATACAGAGTATACTGCTGTCACTGTACACATTATAGCCACTGAGAAAGACCTTCTGATTCCTTATCTATTCGGCCTACAGACAGTCGTTTCTCCAAGTCATCACTCCATCCCTTGTATCATCACTGTGTGCTGGGATGGGGCCGGGCAACGCTGCACATCCAAACCTCCATGGATGAATAAATGGTTAAATAAAATAAAATAGATGTACTGCAATATCCAGTGAGTGAAATTGCTTTGCCACCATCAGCCCATTTATTACAGAAGGAGACAGAATCTGGCATGAGGTGCCTCTCAGAGTGAGATAGAGAGGGAGGAGGATCCTGGGAGGTGCTGAAAGAGCTGCATTTATTTGGGAAATGACTTTCCCGTGGAGGTGCTGCAGCGATGACGAGTGATGACTGAGGCTGGAGATGAATTAGAAGCTGCTTTCTGAAGCCTCTTGGCTCCACAAACGACAGGCAAAGCAGAACGTTGAGGCCGGAAGACAGAGTCACAGCTAATTACTTTATTGGTAGATAAGCCTTTTTTAACCTTTCTCCAAATTAAGGGTTTTGCTGAGCACACTGTGCTATTTCTAAACGCTCGGGAGCCACTGAACAGTTACAGCTGGCAGGGAGAAGCCAGGTTTTAAATGCCTTGCTCAAGGACACAACCAGGCTGACATGGATAAAGATGGGAAGCTGCAACAGTGAGAGCATGAACCAAGTCTCTGGATTCAGTCACATCTCTGACACTAAACAGCCACCATTAGTCCACAAAATGTGTCCAAGCAGAAAAGTAATTCAGCTTTTAGTGCCAACAGTCTTGGTCAGGGTTCAGTAATCTATCAGTGGGTCAGGGTTTATTAATCTATCAGTGGGTCAGGGTTTATTAATCTATCAGTGGGTCAGAGTTTATTAATCTATCAGTGGGTAAGGGTTCAGTAATCTATCAGTGGGTCAGAGTTTATTAATCTATCAGTGGGTAAGGGTTCAGTAATCTATCAATGGGTCAGAGTTTATTAATCTATCAGTGGGTTTATTAATCTATCAGTAGGTCAGGGTTTATTAATCTATCAGTGGGTTTATTAATCTATCAGTAGGTCAGGGTTTATTAATCTATCAGTGGGTTTATTAATCTATCAGTAGGTCAGGGTTTATTAATCTATCAGTGGGTTTATTAATCTATCAGTGGGTTTATTAATCTATCAGTGGGTTTATTAATCTATCAGTGGCATATGGCAGTGGGAGTCTGTGTGTGTGTGTGTCTGTCTGTATATGTGTGTGTGTGTAAATGTGTGTGTGTGTGTGTGTGTGTGTGTGTGTGTGTGTGTGTGTGTGAGTGTGTGTAAAGATTGCATCAGTGGTGAATGGCATTGGATGTGTTCCATTGTGTCCTCTCAGGGTAAATGGAGTTTCACGGTGACCTGTGGGAGAGTTATTGATCAGTCCTGTAACTCCCAATACTCTGGTTAAACCTTTGTATTGATTATACATTTCTGTCATAAAAAGCTTCATTCATCATCAGGTTCATTAATGAGCTTTTTAACCCACTGCACTGAGTTTGACCTGCTGTAGGGTCAGGCTCTTACAGTACATACACCTGCAGGTGCAGGATTATCTGATTATCTGTAATCTAATTATAAAATGAAGAAATGTTGGATTGGAGTCCAGTCCAGTAAAGTAACAAACAACAGAAGTCTAAATGGAAGCACAAAGATTAAAACATTGTAAGGGCTATGGCTGGGCCTCAGTCAGCCATCTTCTTCCTCCCTGAAGCCTCCGAGGGGAGGTGTTCAGTGTGGTGGCAGCAGGAGGATGTGAGGACGCTGACGTCAGGATGTTTATACATTATTCACTTACAGGCTTAAGTATCTCCAGTGCCAACTGGTGCTTCTCACTGCTTTGATTTAAGTACTCGGGGAGACTGCGGTCTGATATATAATGTATTTGATCGTGTTTGTAGAACAATCTCTGATACAAAGAGTGGTTATACACAGACAGAAAAGACTCCAGAAAAAATCTGTCAGGACACAAGAGAGGCAAAATTAAAGATAATGGGAAAGTAGTGTGAGCGACAGGAAGGAGGGAGAGAAAGAAGAGACAAAGATAGAAAGAGATGAAATGAAAGGCTGACAGCATCCCTCATCAGAGTGATAATAAAAGGAGGAAAAAGGAAAGATTCAAACACTGATATTTATCTTCACTGTGACCCAGGCGAAAGCCTTAAATAAACTCTCTTCTTCCATTTCTTGATAAAAGCCAATCAGAACATTTTCTACCTTCAGTTCAGGTTATTTGGATACTTACGGTGTTTAATGAGTTACTTTCTGTATTAAATTAAATCCAATCTGAACCAACTGAAGACTGAAATAATGACCAACCTGGGCTCTGTCTTTGTACTTTAAAGGAGAAATGTTTGTGTGTAAGATGAGATGCTCGGTATCAGTTTAATGTCTGAGGTCCAAATTTGATCTATGTACATGTAGGTAAGTTCTCATCCACCCAACACTAGTTTCCAAAGTCAACACCTTTACCAGGAGGGAGGACTTCTGAGAGGATACATGTGATTACTGCTCGTAAAACTTCCAAAAGTAGTTCTGATGCATAAACAACAACGTGTCATTTTCTATTTCTGTCAATAAACAAGATAAATTGAAGAGTCATCCTGTTAGACTGATGCTGGATACATTCTGTGAATCAACTGAGCAGATCTTGATGAAATCCACTGAATCCACTGAATCCACTGGATCTCTGAATCTCTGAATCTCTTGGTTTTTGTCTTCATTCTCTCTCAGTGACTGGACAGTTTCAGCATGCTGCTGCAGGGAAAAAAAGTCACTTAAAGGAAGAACGATTCTTTTGGTGCTTCCAATGAGATAAATTTAACATGATTTTGGCTGCATCTTTGCCCAAGAACACACACACACATACACCCCCCCCCCCACACACACACACACACACACATACACAGCACTTGTGTTAGCGTTCGTTCACTCACACAACAGAGTCTCTAGCCTCCATTACGGCTGGCACTGAGGGGGTTTCTTCCATCCAAGGTCTCACTTGGGGGGGGGGGGGGGGGGGGGGATTACTGAGATTACTGAACACTCGACAGTAACAAAGACCTGATGAAATTAGAAAAGGGCTGTAAAAGTACAAAAGTTTCTGTAGTAATTTTGTCTGTTTGTTCCCATTTCAGAAGAAAGAAATGACATTTGTTGCAGTGTACAGGAGATATACAACGTGTTGGGTTCAAAGAGACGTCTACAACTATTCTGACAAATGGACCGAGTCAACATGAAAATAAGAGCTGTTGTAACCTTAGCAGTCGTCTCATCGCATGGAGGCCGTTCACTCCCCAGTCTCTGAAACTAAACTGCACTGTCTGAACATTTGTCGAAAGGAAATATGGCGACGCTACTGAGAACGAAAACAGAATCAGTGAGTGTCTTTAAACAGATGAATGATGAGTGGACGAGGCAGAGACACAGTGCCGGTTTTCTTGGTTCAGTCAGTCCAGCTTTACAGAGATTCTCTGTTCACTCAATCATCATCGTATCATAATGTTATCTGCAGCATGTGTCTTTAGAGATGTTGTTACTCCAGGGTTGGTGCACTTTTCTACATGATGATCACATCAAGAAATTACACAGAACATTGAATTAGAGCTAATGTGCACCTTCACATTCAATTATTTAGAAACGCTGCAGCAAGGAGAAGAAATCGGATGATTCTCGAGGTTCATCTGAAGGCATCAAAAGGCTGATGTAAGTAAATTAAAACTGTATTAGATTCATTAACATGACCTGATAATCACATAAGATAATTACACAAGCAAGCATTTCTGTATTCAACTGAATCTGATTAGCAACATGACACCATGAGGAACATCACTGCTGAGGTTCACCTTCAGGGTTTCATGCTGGTCTCACCTGCTGTCATGAAGCAGAGAAAATACATAAACATTAAAGTTGATCAGCAGAGAAACAGGAGGAAGGTGTGGCTGAGAGCCATTATTCAGGCTTTCTGATGCTGTCACGGCTTTGAGCTCATGCAGGGCATCAGAAACTTCACACATATACACTCAAACTATGTTGTTTCGTCACAAAACATGTAAGTTAAGTGAATTAGGATTGAGACACTCCTTACACCCAGAAGGTGGCAGTGATGCGACGCCAGCTGTCGTAAAACCCCGAAGAAGAAGATTAAGCTGCTTCAGACTGCACATGCGCAGTAAAGCTCCAGATCTTCCAAGTTATTTTTGGCAGACAGGTTGCTTCGTTTCTGACTTGGAACGTTTCTTTTCATCCGTACCTGTTTCTGTAGTATTTTAATATTGAGTCTGATTGTACTCCTTATATTATATAAAATGTAATAATATGTTTTATAGAGCAGCGGTTCTTGGACATGTTAAATACCTTAGTATCCAGTCCAACACCTTCCCACCACTCACACCATCACCCGTATGTTAACAAAGAATACCTGGTTGGTCATTTTAATGGTTAAGTTTCTACCTATTAAACCGAATCTTAAATAACTAATCTCAATCTTGTTAGAATTTGCTTGGAATCAGTTTCTTTAAACTTTCTTTGGAAACAACTGCAAGGAAGTTGGATTATCTGACTGTTGCATATTCTGACAACTTAAAAAACGAACACTACTTTATTAACAGAACAATATTAACACAAGTCGACGTGTTTGTTAAAACGTTTCCACTCAGTGCTGTTTTGGTGAATAAAGGAAATAACCAAAATATGTTGTGTGGAACCTGTTGACCAACTAGAATTATGTTAAACTAATTAGTAAAAAATAAATTGAATAAAAACCTTAACTTAAGGTTACCTTTAACTTAAATGCATTATTTTACTACTACAAATGAGATATATGCTGAAAGGACATGTTGACAAAATAAATGTAATTAAAGTCAATGTTTAATTTGGTTGAGTGTATGAAAAATGGAACCGTCACTTTACACTCTGGTTTTTGTATTAAACAAACATAATTTAACATGTTTATCAGATTTTGTTCCCTTTGGACAGAGCCATGCTAGCAGTCAGTGTGTTTCCCAAAGTGTTCAATGATTCCTTTAGGATCAGAGACAGATTGTGGTTTTGGTTGAATATTGACGTATTGACGAAATATCGACTGTAACGCGGACCTCCATCTTTCCTGAAGTTTCTCCTGCTGCTCTGAGCTGCCTAAACATAATCAAACTGAACCTCTTGATTGATTTCTTTAGTTCAATCAGGAGCAGGAGGTTATGTTACATTACGTTACGTTCTGCAGACACATTCAATTCAAACGCTTCCTCACAGGCTGATGTTACAAAACAGGAGTACATTTCCTACAAAACATATCTGCAATTGCAAATGAGCTGATTGAAAGATATGAATTATTTAGGAGACAAGCATGCTGGAAATGGAAACTGTTCATGGCTTCCTGGGACACCTAAATACATCAGAGTCATCGTTACTGTTATTAGTTCCACCTCTGAAGAGTCAAAATGTCAGCCGTCCTTGTTCCCCGATCTCAGCACTAAGTACGGCGAGCACAATGTTACCGTTAGGATTAAAGGCAAGATGCTGTAAGCCGTTTCCTTCAAGTGGGACGGTAACCAGAACACTGAGAGGAGGAGAGGCAGGTCATAGCACAGGAAGGAAGGAAAAGAAAGAGCAGGAGGTGAAGGAGGAGGCAGAAAATTAGAGGAAATGAGGACTGAAGACTGAAGGAAAGAGGAGACAGAAGAGGGGAAGAGAGGAAATAACAGAGGCATGAAGAAGATGAGTGTGAGAGGACGGGAGCTGATTAGAAGGAGAGAAGAAACGAGGAGGAAGATCTAGAGGGAGACACAACCACTGAGAGGGAGGAGAAGGGAGTCAAAGGTCAGAGGCTTTTTTAGCAGTTTTTTCCTCCTTTATTTAATATTTGATATTTAATATTTGTGTCATTGCTAACAGACTCGTATCAGGAGAGCGAACGAGCTGGTGGAGCAGGAGGGAGGAATGAACCTGTCATCACAGACAATGGGAGGTGACTTCCCGCCATTTCCAAACAAAGCACGCTGTTAGCCGTCAAGAATAAAACCACACTCGGTCCTTGTGTGGCGGCGTGTCTGAACAGGCGCCGCAGAGCTCATCTCGGGGGTCTTTGTCTCCACTTGACTGGCACAAAGCGGCCTGTCAGGACGCGTCTTCTCTCTTCTGATCCCGCCTCCTGGCCCCCTCGCATCCTTCGTCCTCAAACCCTCCCTCCTTGCTGCTCTTTGATTGGTGGGGTGTCCGGTGTTCAGCTCCATGTTGTGGGTCAAGATCAGCCTCGGGTCTTTTATAGATCGGATCTCTGTGCTGGTTTAGAAATGTATTTATGCTCTCCTGGTTTGGGTAGCTTGGGTAGGTTTTCCTCGGGTCAGTTCCTAATCATGTGACATGTGAAGATAGAATAAAGCATGTGCACAGAAAGCTGAACATGACATCTTTGTCCTTTGGCGTGAGGAAGAAGAAGAGCTTCTGTCTGACGTTGTCTCACATGATGAAGGCTAAGCTCACGGTGATGAAATAGTCGTTAGTCAGGCGGTTCCCTGGGTGCTGTTGCTGATGTGCACCACTGCCTGCAGCGAAACAGCCATTGTTCCTGAAGAACACCTTCCCTGCTGCTCCGTATAACAGATGAACACCTGCAGCCTTCACCTCCTCCTCCCCCTCTGCCTCCTCCTCCCTATAGAATAGACCTCCTTTCCTGGCAGTCCATTTTGTACTACTGACTTTTCTGGGTCATCTCTCCAGCTCAGGAGCCCACCAGAGACCTCTCTCCTCCTCTCGTTCTCCCCTTTTTCTCCTCTATAAGTCATATCTGTGACATGGGCTCCGTGCATCGTCCTGCCTCTTTCTGCTGCCATGCTTTCCTGCAGCCACAGAGCTCCTAGGGGAGTCATCCTTTCTCTACATCCTTCATTAACAACACAACTTCTGTCCTGATGGTACAGTGAGGGGAAGAAGAGGGGGGAGGACAGAATGGAGGACAGGAAAAAGAGGGAGAAAGAAAGGATAAAACACAGCGAGCAAAGAGCCAAAAAGAGGCCTAGTGAGAGCCCTACCCCCCTCCATGTGACCTCTGGTTAATTTATGATTGATGCTACTTCCTTTTCTTCCTCCAGCTCTTCTCCAGCATCCATCCTCCTGCCTCTTCCTGTCTGTTTGCCTTCCGCTCATCCGCCCTCTGATTGGGTGAAGGCTAATGCTGCAGACCCTCCCACAGTGAGTGACATCTCATCATCTTAGCTGCTGTTGTGACGCCATGTTACCGGACGCCGGATGTTACTTCACTCGTGTTCCCGAGGAGTTTAACCCTTTCAATCTATCTAATGTCAGCATCTTGCAGAAACAAGTTGAACTTTCATCAAGTTACTTAGTTTTAATCATCACCATAAACCCAAGATTTTTTCAAAATTACCCACATGAGCAAGTGAGTGGCTGAAAAACAGTCCTCCCTTTGGAGGATTTTCCTCTTCTGTGAGAACATTTGGTCCCTACAAGCAGAGAATTACAGAAATATAGACTCAATTAGTCTCCCTGAGCAGCAGCAGCAGCAGCAGCAGCAGCAGCGCCTGTTCTGTATCAACATTACACATTTTTCTCCAGCTGATTAATGTGAAGATCAGAATGAACAAGAACAACCTGAGAGGGAAAAAATCCTCCTAAAACACTTTAAAACTGCTTTGGGCTTTTGTACCTTTTTGTCTTTCTCAGGCCCTTTTCTTCGGTGCACGTTTGTGTTTCCTCATCAATAACAAGTTATTTCTAGAATGAAGTCGAAACAGTACAAAGGTGTCAAGCACAGTAACTACAGTAACTATATTACAAGTATATAAAATAGCTGAACAGTATGCATGACTATAACCCAGTGTACATACTGCCCATGCCAGCAGGCGGCTCTGTGTGTGTGTGTGTGTGGGGGGGGTGCTCGATACGCTTCATTACTGCGAACATTTGGACTTCCTGTTTGTGTCGACGAGTGAACACTTCATCCTTCATGTTTCACATTTACTCCTCTCAGCTGTCAGTCTGTCAGCGAGGCTGAAGGTCTGACACCTGAGCTGCTACATGACACATACACAAGTGTGTGTGTGTGTGTGTGTGTGTGTATGTGTATGTGTGGGAGAGGATTACTAATGTTGTGGGGACATTCATCTGTTTACATACTCACACTGTGGGGACAAAATGCAAGTTCTCATAATGTAAATCATTAACCTTTAGGGTGAAGACTTGGTTTAAGGTTAATGTAAGTCAATGTTGTGTGTGTGTGTGTGTGTGTGTGTGTGTGTGTGTGTGTGTGTGAGAGAGAGAGAGAGAGAGAGACTAATAGAGGTGTGAGGAGACAGTACACAGTAACCTCAGTTTGAGCTCGTTGTCAGTTTTTTTTCGTAGTGAGTCTGTAGATTTGCTGAGAGAAAGTTTCTCCTGCAGGATGGATTTACATGTCAAACTGTTTTATGATGTGAGGGTCTGCTTTTTTAAAAGATTCTGTTCATATGATTTAGTTTTTTCTAGTTTCTTTAGTTCCTATTTTCTTCATTTATTTCACAAGATCATCATCATCACTACTGATGCAGATTTATTGAGTAGCTACATAAGTGCCCACTCAGTGTATAGACCAATTACTCGCTGTATTACTGATTACGACGTGTCAGCGTAAAGGAGTTGAGATGGAAAGGTTATGTCATCCAGTCGGTCTGTCTGTCGCCTAGCAACGCTCTGGGAGTTAAACCATTTAAACGCGGCACTCAGCTGATCAGACTTCAGTACATTTAATACATTAAGGGTCTGATTGATCAGAAGCCCCCCCCCCCCCCCCACACACACACACACACACACACACACACACACACACACACCTGAGGCCGTATTCAGTCTGCAGCTGTCAGATAACTGAACAGGTTAAACACATAAACAGTTGGACTGTAGTTTTACCGGCTTTTATTTTCTCTTGGTGCCGTCAGAACTTCCTGTCTGAAGCGAGAGAGCGAGCACCGCATGGAAAGGAGAGAAATCAGAGGGCGTTATTAAAAGACCATTTAAGGTGGAAAGGCAGAGTTAACCTGCAAACAGGACTTTTTAACCACAAAGTGGCTTCAGGCTGACAGAGAGACACTGAGACAGAACAGAAGAGAGAGAGAATTAACCTGCAATCAGGCCTCTATTGAGCTGCAGTCAGCCACAATCAGCAGCCATATTAGCATTTAATTAGTCTGAGAGACACAAAGCTGCGCTCTGATTCCCTCACACACTGCTCCATATCTGTGTGTGTGTGTGTGGACCTGCTACATAAGAGGACGGGGGACACGTTTTTAACCAACAGAGTGAGGACATTTTGGGGAAGTGAGGACGTCCTCACAGCGTCAGAGGGCTGTGTGAGGAAGAAAAGAGCGTCGGCAGGTTGAAATCTGTTCAAGTGTTAAAGCAGGATTCACACCTTCATACAGGTGAAGCTGCGTCAGACTGACAGCCCACCCAACACTTTGTGATTCTGTGTTTTCTCACAGATTCCTCAGCTCAGAGAAGCAGATTCACCCACTTGATTACCTGACATGTGATCATGTGGATAAATCCGGCAAAGTTAGACGAAAAGCCAGAGGAGATCGCCAGAGTTGTCACAACTCACCTCACCCCCGACGGCATTTCCTCACAGGACATCTCACATTATATTAATATTGCTGCTAATATCTAATAACTCAGAGCTGCTGTGTAATGAGTTTCAGGCCTATAGGACCAGTGAGCTGCTAACAGCCATGAACAATTCTACATTTACATTAATACATTTAATAAGAACAGGCGGGTTCTGATCATCGTTACACATAGAGGACAGGAAGCGACCCGAAGGTCCGTCCATGAACCGAGGAGGTTTCTGTCCCTGAGCTCTCAATAACTCAATATTTGTTTACGTGTTTAATGTTAATGCTGCGTCAGCATTTATTTGATTGTTTTTCTGGAAGTTTGAGTTATTTCTAAATGTTGAAAGTGTCACATTGTGTTCAATGTGTTTTCAGCAGGAACCCTGTGACCTACTTTTAACACGACACACCTATTACACACACTTACACATTCTTATCAGAGGCTGTTATCTTTCCAAAGGAGAACCGATCCAATGCAGAACTACGGGTTTCCAGACAGGATTAGTTTGACAGGAAATCAGGAATAATGTAAGGCAGCAATAATACCAGTTCAGAGCAAAAGGAATTACATCATCTGATTTAAGGAAAGACTTGATCCCACCGACAATCTCATCATTGAAAACCTGACATAACCACACAGGTGCGCAGACACACACACACACACACACACACACACACACCAAAAATATACTCTAATCTAATTTCACTGACTGATCTGATAAAAAGGCGCCGAGAGAGGAAACACAATAAAATCTGTGCTGTTTCTTCAGTAAACCGAAGCCACATTTAAATTCCACAAACACAAACACAAACAGCGGAGGAGACGTTCGAGTCTCAGACGACACGTCGCTACGCTACAGGCTGTTATAAAGGTAACTTACCTGAAATCAACACTGATTACAGGCACTAGGACTCATTATATACGATTATATAGACTCATCATATAGATTTAGATTATATAGACTCATTGTTTGGACTCATAGACTCATTATATAGACAGATTATATAGGCTCAGATTATATAGGCTCAGATTAAATAGAATCTGATTATATAGAGAGACTGTTGTTCAGATGATGAAAGTAAACCAACAGAATACCAAACATGTTGATTTTAGATGACAGATCAGTAGCCAATCACATTTGGGAAGCTGGACTGAGAGAACGTAATAAATGACTAAATTAATCGATTATCAAACCCCACAACTCATTTTCATCCCATATTTCTTTTAGCATCATTTTGAACCACTAAGTTCAACAGTAACCCTTTGACAGTGCTAGAGGGCTCAGCAGGACGTGCACATGCTTGAAGGTGAATGACACCTGGACGGGAACATCCATTTTCTAGCAGACAGGTGATGAATAACACGTGTAACATGTGTTTTATGTATGACTCCATCGGCCTTATTGTGTGTGTGTGTATGTGTGTGTGTGTGTGTGTGTTCCCACTCACCCCCATCGTCCTCATCGAAGGAGTTCATGCAGGGGAAGTAGATGGCGAGGGCCTCGAAGGACGCCGACAGGCTGATGCGGCTCTGCGATCTCTCCATGTACAGGCCCGCCGTCGGGCCCGGGTCGGCCGGCTTGGCCAAGCGCGGCTGGGCATTCTTCACGCGGAGTACGGCTCGCGGCGTCTTGGATGGCTGTCAGCTGCCCCCCACGGCAGATCCACCTCACCCCAGAAACAAGAGTCTAGCGAGAAGCCTGAGGCGCTCACACCGAAGGGGATCGGTGTGCAGCAGAAGTTGGCGTCAAAGGAAGATGTTGGTCTCTGGATGTCTGTTGGTAATGACTGAGGATCAGCTAGCTCTGTCTCGTCTATCTGTGGCTGTGAACGTTGAATCTCTCTCTTCCTGTCATTTCTGCTCTAGTTGTTGGATTCTTGTTTAGCTTCTGTTCTCCGGCAGATGCTGGAGTCCATCGTCCTCTTCATCTCTTATTGTCCTCAGAAGTCCAGGTGATAGTCTGATGGACTGATTGCTGACTGGTTGGGAGTCTGACCGGATTCTTCACGCTGATAAAACCTGATGGTCCTCTGTTTGACAGTAAAACTCCCTGAACTCTGTGTGTCAGACCAACATCCTCCTGCTGCTTGTGCATTCGTAGCTCGGACGGCTGAAGGGAGGAGGATGGGAGGAGACGCTGCTGGTTGAGGTGATGTTGACGCCCAGATGGAAACGTGTTGCTTCGCCTCTCAAAGCATTTGGTTTCTGTGGCTCTGCGTTGTCCTTGTGCTTCAACAGACCAAAAGCTTTTTTTCACGCGGATAAACTGACTTTGAAAACCCAGGAGACGTCAGCTGCAGGAGCTGCTGCAAATCTGCTCCGTTTCCAAGCGCAGATCCACCGGGAGAACATCAGTTGCAGCAACAATTGTAACCGGGGGCAATCTGTTGCTTCTGCTTTGATTAGAACTGTATTACAGTCAATGTGCTGCCGGAAATGATC